>VZTJ01006418.1:0-34341 GCA_013397795.1 Orthonyx spaldingii | reverse complement strand
GCAAAAGTCCATTTCATTCTTCTGTTTTTATTTTCAATAAACTTTTATTGTTAGTGAGCTAAATAGCAAGTTACCCTTCAAAGGCCCGAAATTGCTGTTATTGATTAGGTGCCACCTGTATCTCTCTCCCTCCCTTTCAATAGGGATAAACATCGATGGTGACTGCTCTGAGACACTGCTTGCCTTGCTGAACTTTCCTTTGAGAGCTTTGAGGGCACACAAAGGCAGTTGGTGTGCTACTGGCTGCTAGGTCTGTTGGTCAACAAAACACATACTCAGACATGGTTAGAGTTTCAGTATTTCAGTGTTCACAGAATTGTTTGCTGAAAGCAGGTATAGCTTGAGCCAACAGCAGCTGGGGTTAATATATTCCAGAACTGCAGTGGCTCCAGCTGCTCCAGATGTTTGATGACTTTTGCGAGGTTCATTCTCTGTCGGCTACAGCAGCATTGCTGAGAATGCATGTATGGCTTAATTTTAGTGTTGTCCAATGATAGCACAAACCTGATCCCACAAGTAGAGATAATTTTCAGTAATCATTGTTTCCATGTTTCCATGGTTACTGGAGAAATTTCTATTTTTGCTTCATGAAGCTGTAAAAAACCCAGAATGTCTTCCAAAATCTATGCAAGGTTAAAGTTAAATTATGGGTAGACAATATAGCCATTTTTGCTTCATATGTGTCATCTCTTTACTCTCTTTTCACCCTTTCCATCACTTTTGACCTGCTGATGTGCAGCAAAGCTACTCCTCAAAAATAATCCCAAAGGGGACAGCAATCAAATTCTTTCCTATGGGGTCCTGGAGAGATTTCAGACATCATTCATTCAAATAAAAAAACCAAATATTGATTCCAAGGTCTAAAGAGTTTGTTATTTATACAAAAACAGTTAAAGCAGATGCAACAGAAGTTGGCAGTAACCTCCTGCTCCATTTTAATAGCAAGTCTGCCTCCAAGGGCCAATATAATTATTTGTTGAACCTCTCAACTACAGGTTGGCTCAGTGTGCAGATTTTAATGAAACTTCCATTGAAATGTGTGTTGTTTCACTTAAAAAATTGAGTAGGTTTTTTTCAGTTTTCAAGCCCAGGCAATACTTCTATCACCTAAGAGAGCACAGTGACAGGCCCTTAGTTAGCAACGGGTCTCTGCCAACAGGTTATTGAAAGTCATGTAGGACCATTCAAAGACAGAAGTGCAGGTCCATGTGGGCTATATGGCTGTTTTAGGTCACTGCTTCTGAACAGTGTAGCTCTGTTGCTCTGAGGAGTGTCACAAAGACACAGTGTAATACTAGTCTGACTAGACTTCAAAGATGTCTGCTTCATTTGGATGAACTTTAGTGCCTTTCGAAGTGCACGTGGAGGAATAAATACAGAGAGCCAAAATGTCCCTCCTGGTGTTTTAAAGGCTCCAACTTTACATCACAGAAATGTCCACCAATTTTTTTGAGAAGTGAATCAGGCAGTTTACAAGACCTTTCCTAGAGATCTCTCTGCCCCATCTTCTGTGGTCACTGGAAAAATATATTTTACTAAAACTACCCACTCATTGTATTGCACTTGTAATGACACCACTGTCACGTATAAGTGCCTCAGACAAATACAGCTACAGAGATTAGAAAGGAACTACTTGAAGACTTTGCAATGCAAAAGAAATGCAAAAGTAGAGAGGAAAATTAAAAGGTTAAGACATTAAATCATTTGCTCAGTTTTGTACATGTCAGGTATCCCCCTACTTGCCTATTTTATTAGGCCTTTAGTCTTTCAGTTTGTTGTTGTCAAATGTTTTCTTTGCTTTGTGTGATTCACATGCACATGGACATGGCATGAAATATTCCAGGAACAGGTTTCGGCATATTTCACCCTTGCATAAATTCCAGCTGGAGAAATTAAGTTTTTGAAATCAGAAAGCAGAAGGCTAGCTTCAAATCCCCATTGTCTCATGCCATGAAACTGCCTCAGGGTAGCCACCACTGGAAGTGGAAATACCTCACTCCTTCTTCAGCTGCCTTTTGGAGTTTCCTCCAGAAGAAATCAGTTTAGTTTCAGATACTGTGATCTGGAAAACAGACTTGAGTAGTGCTTCAAGTAACAGCAAGTAACATGTAAAGGAGTTACAAAGCCACTCTTTTATCCCCTCAAATGGTGACATCCTATTATTCCTTTGCAAATGATATTTTGCAAAAAGGAAGTAGTTAAATTCCTTTTCATAATAAAAGTAAAGACTGCCAGTGTTTTTGTGATGGAAACTTCCAAATTTATACTGGATTGTGTTTTTCCTTCAACTCCATCAAGTGTCATTGAGAAGCAATGCTGGGAGTTCAAAAGACAAGCAACAAAAAGTATTCTGCTAACAGGTTCCTGTCATGTACACTGTGAATGCATTAATTTTTGCTTGAATGATGAAATAGAGAGACCTGTAAAACAACAGTCTATTTGCAATGGTATGCTATACTTAGAGTCCTGATACACAGTCTCATCTGAGATGTGAAAGTCTGCCAGTATCAGAGTAATAAATACTGGCTTTAGGGACAAGATGAGGGGAAACATTAGCCCAGTGAGAGCACATGTGAGCAGCAGAAAGTGGCAAGTACTGTGCTACATCTCTGCCTGCACACAGCCAGGCTGGAGTGTTTTGCCAATCGAGGTCAGTCTGTGCAGATGGAGGGAATGGTGAAAGGCAGGTGGTGGGACAAACACTTTTAAACACATGTATCTGCTGGCAACTTTATCATCCAGACTTAAGATTTTCTTCCTCCTAGTTACTTGAGCCAAAACGTTACTTTGAATAATATTGGGGGATGCGAGACTGGGAGAATTTTGTCTTGTTGACTGAATCTTTTTGGAGATTAATTCAATGATGTCTTGAGTTTTAATAAGATAAACTGGATGTTCTTGTTGAGAGAAAAGCCTGGATATTTTTTCCTCACAGCTTGGAAGGTCTACCAGATAGCATAGCAATATTTTCAATCAGAGTTGTAACTCTGAAGAAAAAAAAGCCTAAAACAATCTAAAAGGGAGGAAATGAAAACTCATCAGCCTCTTAGATAACTGTAATATAAAAAAGTCATGTTCTCTATTCTGACAGTTTGTAGAAACCTGAGCAGCTTACATCATACTACACAAAGTTATTTCAGCAATGTTCTTGTTTTGGTAGAAGGAACGACTTTGAACTGTGAGAAGATTCACAATTCAATTTTGAAAGAAATCAGTGTTCCCCTCCCAGAATGATCTGCAGTTGGGACTGGTGTGAGTGGTCTTGTTTGCACTCCCAGCACAGTCTGAGGATTTACAGAAAAAGAACAAATTTCTCAGTCCTTGCTGCAGGTGTGGCCTGAGAACTCAGTTTTGTGTGCAGAGCTGACCTAGGTCCTGTGGTATAGAAGGATTTGCAGATACTTATTGCATTCTATGTACAGCTTTTATCACACTTTCTCTGGCTTGTTTTGCATCACTTCTTTGAATTGTGCCTGCTCTCTAATCAATGATTGACTTCCTACACAGGCCATTGGACTCAAGAGGATGGTAGCCTTAAGCAATGTCCCTGAATTCACCGTAGATGTGAAGGTGCACTTGTGTTCCCTGACTCCCTTTGCCTGAGCAATGTCAGCCCCATTATAGAGAAGAATCTCCTCACAAAACCCCCAAAACCATGCAACAGAATTAATTCCACTGTAGAAAGTTTCTGAGCAGCTGGATGGATTGTAGGGTGCTCCCAGGAGTTAGCTCCCAGGAAGCACCCAGGGATACCATACGCTTGGTTTTCAGGAGCACGGGGAACTTCAGTCACACTGGGAAAATTAAGTCAATTCCAGATAATTGATTGCAGTTCTTAATTCAAAAAGTGTTGCACCTTGCATATCCCAGCAAGGGAGATGATGGCTGCAGCCATGGGGAAAGTGCAAAGAAGATGCTGGTAGGATTGACTTGAGGGATTTCATAGTGTCTCACTGAAGCTGCACAGCAGTGCTTGAGGAGTTTCAAACTGCCCACAGTGTTGTGAGCTCCCATTTCTTGCCTGCTCTAACTGGGAGGTCTCTCCTGGTGATGAGGATGGTTATCGCTGGCAGCACTGAAACTCGTCTTTTTCTTTTCTGGATCTAATTAGCCTAGAGATGTTACCAGTCATATTCCATGACTTGCAGGAGTCAGCTGCTTGAGCAGTCTTTATGTCACAGAAAGACCAATTTCTTGTGCAGTGTCATGGCTTACCAGGGTTAAAAAGTAATATGTCAGTAGGCACTGGATCCAAGTACATACCCTTTTTACACATCAGATGTGACACAAGTAGGTCGTGCAGTAGAATCAAACACCAGACAGTAACAGGCTACCAAGAGCATATCAGCATCTGAGTGTCTGAAGTAGCAATTTGTTCAAACAGCAGTGAGGGGCACAGTTGAAGTAAAAAGGGTCATGTCGGTACTTCTTTAATGTTTTAAAATGGCTTTCTCAGATTTTTAGAGCACTTCTACAAGGAAGTAAGATGTAATCAATGCTGGAAATGGAGGAAAAGGACTGAGTTACAGTAGTAAAAATCTGTTATAGAAGTGTACTGCATTGGCATGTCTTGATGGATGTGGGTGCTCAACCCTTTTGAGAACATAAATATATATGTAGGTGGCAAAATACAGATTTGAACCTTAGCTGAAAAGATTGTGAACTGCAGTGTTTTACAGGTACTTGTTCTTACAATGAAAAAAATAATTTTCCCAACTCTCAGCCTTTCTCCCTCTTTTATGTCAGGACTTTGACATCTAGTAGCCTACAGAAAACATCAGCATGCTGCAGTACATCAAGGGTAAGACTCTAATGCATGTGTAAGGGGTAAATGACCTTTGGATGAGGTAGAGCGTCCAAGTCAGAGAAGAAATTAAGTCTGACCACTGCAGTTTTTAGCCCAAAAGCACAGTTTCCACATATTGGCACAGTCTAACTTCAGTACTAAACTAGTCTAGGGCAGCAACCACGTATGACCTGTAGACTAAATTTCAGGATTCCCAACAGATGCTATGTTATTCCCCGGTCTTCTCAGCAGGTTTAGGGGAAGGTAGTTTGTTTCACTCTGGATGATGTGTGGGAGAAACAACAAAATTCTCAGGAGGTTCAATAACAAACTTCTACTTGCAAGCTTTAGACTATTAAGGTAGAGTAAGGTACTTCACAGATTTTAAAGCAACATCCAGACAATGTAAGGCACTTCACAAACTTTAACTTAGCAAACTTAAACTTAGCCAACTTTAACTTGCCCAGACACAACAAGGCATTGACTGGAGCTTTTTAGTCTGGCTTACAATACATTTCAAGAAGAAGTTAGGAGAAGAAAGAGAGAAAGAAAGGATTTGAGTAGAATGCTATTACTGCCCATGGATCTAGTGATGAGACTTGATTGTTGAAATTTAGATGTCCCTTGGTCAAAGCGATGGTCTCAGTCTTGATCCAATAGAGGTTGGGGGTAGGGAGAAGTCTGTGAAACACAAAGTTTAGTGGGTTAATGTATGTCCAGGTATAGGTGGGAATGTCCACCTACCTCCCCTGGGGAGGAGTTTTACACTGCCTGGTGCAACACTGTGGATCATGTGCAGGCCTCTGGTGGAAAGCCCCTAGAAATTAGTCTGTGGGTTCTTCAGGGGTCTTTGATGGTTTATTACACCTTTAAGAAATGACAGCTGCCTCTCCCATCAGTGCTGTTGAATCAGTTAAGCCCCAACAAAAGAGATAAATACCTTCAGGCCTACATGTGAATGTCGCAGTACTTCCCCAGAGGGGAGTTTTCATAACTGAGCCAGCTGTGTAAGGGAGGACATGACAACAAGCACTATCCCACATGGCAGGATCTGCTTCTCATCAGCCTCTTCCCTTATCTGGCTCAAAATCCAGCTTTTTGCTAAACAAAGGTTGACTTATCATGGTCATCCTATGATGTTCACCCCCTCTGCACCTAGGCTGTTACCTTCCCCATCGTCAGCAAATTATCTGTGCTTTTGCAAATGGCTGATTGTTTAAGCCATTAACCACTACATTTCAGTCTCTCACACCCTAAAAAAGAGAAGCTGAGGAAGCAGAGTACACCTTCTAGGAGGCTTCCATTAGCTTTAAGCATCTCCTGGAATAATTCACTATCTTACACCGCACATGTTGTTACATCCCAATGATTTCACTCTCTATTAGATGTGTATATTTTCATAGTTATCTCTGCATTTATGTGTGTGCATGCTGGCTTGTATAGTAGCTGAATGGAAGGTGCAAAATGATAGAATTAGGCTGTTTTCAATGGCAAGACAAGCAACAACAAGCACAAATTGAAACACTGGAGGTTCCCTCAATATCAGGAAACACTTTTTCACTGTGTGACAGGTTGCTCAGGAAGGTTGTAGAGTCTCTTTCCTTTGAGAAATTTAAAAGCCATCTGGATATGGTCCTGGGCAACAGGCTTTACATAGTCCTGCTTGAGCAGAGGACTTGGACCAGAAGACCTGCAGAGTTCTTTTCCAGCCTAAACCACTTTGTGATTCTGCAATTCAGTGAAATTATCACACTTCTACGGGTGTTTTCAGTGTTTGTCTCACACTTTTCTTGTCTCTCAGTAAAGATACAGAAGTAACTCTAATAATGCCTTTGCTATAGTTGCAAATAAA
Source organism: Orthonyx spaldingii (assembly GCA_013397795.1). NCBI lineage: Eukaryota > Metazoa > Chordata > Aves > Passeriformes > Orthonychidae > Orthonyx > Orthonyx spaldingii. The sequence continues at coordinate 27,703 of VZTJ01006418.1, read as the reverse complement.
ACAAAGCCCATATACCTGGTGGATACTTACTGAGATGTAAGTCAAGAACACCAAAGGCAAGCTTTTTAGATAACCAAAGAATGTTTCAGTGATCTACTTGTGACTAAAAGTTTCCCTCCTGCTGCTAGAAAGGTTATTATAGACTTCTGTGCAACAAATTTTCACTTCACAGATACTGTTCATGGGGAACTACTCACAGTCTTAAATGCTGCTTTCTGTACAACATGACTGATCATTGCAAAGCTCTGGTTGCCATATGATGTATGTAAAAAGGAGTATGAGATAAAAACAAAGCACATGGACACTGCTAAATGAAGACTTCCTCCATACTGGAAAAATTGTGACCCCACATCTCCTAGTCCAGTGCAAAGATTCTCTTTGTGCTCTTAGCCAGTGTCTCATTTCAGTGTTTCACTCTCTGTGTGGAAATTTCTAGCTTTGGAGATGTAGACAGCCTGGTTGGTGCAAGCCATATTCTTGTCATAGTCCAGCTCAGAATTACCCTCCTCAAGCCACCTCAGGAAACCTCTTTTCTAAGAGCTTCATCCATGACAGAGTCCACCAGGGTATCCGTGAGATTCAGAACCAGTTGGCCATCTGTGCTGGAGCCAGCCAAATGCTCCTCAATCACAGACAGCATCAGGTTACTTACTCTCACTGTCAACGTGAGGGAAGAGTGGAAGCTGGTGCTTCTGGGGTCCTAAGGTTGGATTGCAAGGTCATCTTCTGCAACCCCACTCCATGACTTCAGGGATTGTGAGGTCACAGTACAGGGTACAGTGCAGAGTGTCTCACGGGGAGGATGTTCAGCTCTCCAAGATATGTCAGAGTGGATAGAAGACATTTGTCTGATTATTAGCAGCATCTAGGAACTGGCAAGCACCCAACTACACATTAGGATTGGTATCAGCAACACAGCAGATAAACCACAATTCGAGACACTTAGCAAATGTTGAGAAACAGAAATTTTCAAGCACCCTTCCATGACTAATCCCCCAAACTTTAAGCATGGGCACACGCACACACACACACAGAGGCACACACACACACATGCATGGTTAGGTGTACCACCCCTCCTCTGGAGTGCTGGTTTGCCAATACAAGCACCTTGGGAAAATGTGGGTGCTCTATGTGCACCCTGCCCACTAATCCATCTACCAGTGAGAGTACACCCACAAATCCCCTGCACAGCCCACAATGCCCATGGAGATCACCATGCTGGCTGCACACAGTTAGCACACACCATCTGGGTGGACTGCTGCTGGCAATGTTGGTCTCGCTCACCAATGCAGGATGATTGGCAAGATTTTATTGTAATGTAGGAGGCTTTGCTGAACATAGCTAAAGGCAAGGGACTGAGATGAAGCTCAGCCCATTTTGCTTCCTGAGCTCCTCTTTGTCATATCAGAGTGATTCCAGCTAGCTGGAGCCGCTGCAGCTTGATCATAATGCTAGTGGGAAAAGACATTCCTTAAAAAAAACCCACCCCAAAACACTGTAAGAGTCATTTGAGATAGACCTGCACAGAATAAGTGTGCCATGCTCAAGCCCACATAGATGTGGGAAAAGAAGAAAAAGGATGCAGCATAGGAGATCAAAAAGACATCTTTATCCAGGGGAGCAGGGATAAAGACAGATCCAGTAAGGGCTGCAGTGAGGATCATGTCTGCAGCTGATGCCAGGTGACATCCGTGAGCGATTGATGAGTTGTGAGTTCAGAGAGAAAGCATTGGCACATGTTCTGCAGAACCCAATTCCAGAGGCAATGTTCTCAGCTGCAGGTGGAGGATTAGGGCACATGCTGAGAAATGATGAAAATTAACTGATCAAGATGGCCAACAGTTTAGGAAACAAGTCAAAGCAGCACAATGAACTTTAAGTGTTTTCTCCTCCATGCTAATTAGTCACTTGTTACAAGGCTGTCAAGATTCTCTTTCACAGCCTCAGTACCCCATCATCACTTACAGTATTTTCAGGTGTTTCCTCTTTCAAGAAAATAAAGAATTGAATTAACATGTTGACTGCAAACTGTCACTCAGTCTCAGTTCTTGGCTGTTGTGTTTCATTCTCGGAATCTCTGCTTGCCTTGCCTTGCTAAAAAATAAACTCTTTGGGAAAAGAACTGTTCAATGCCCTGGGCTGTAGGGAGAAGAAACAGTTTCTCAACTGGGTACAGAATTACCAATAACAAAAATATTCTTTTCCTTATTTATGCTTGACAGTTTTCAGGAGTCATTGTCTTGTGCACAAATTGTGTGGTTATGGGTGAAAAAAATAGCTTATAGCTACTTGCATGAATGATGATACATTGTCAAGTAAAAAATTATAATTAGTGATAATATATGAATTGAATGCCTGACTCCCATGGTTTGGTGCTCAGACACTGATTTATGGTTTACAAAAATAGCTTATAGCTATGATCTCCATGCTGCCATTACACCAAACCAATATTTCATCTCAATCTGTACATCCCCTGGGAATTTTAAGTGCAATCTGAGCATGCAATCATCCAGAAAAGGAGGAAGCATTACTGTTATGTCATGGCTTATTTTCCTTCCTTAACTCCAGTTTCTGCCTTGAAGTTAGACCAGCTAAAAATGAGTTGTGCAAATGTTGTTTCTTTGCACTTTGTGATATCTCTGACAAAATGATCTTTAAATTTAGTTTCCAGAAGAACAATACAGTTTATGCTTAACAAAAGTAAGCTTAAAAAAGTACAGTAGGGAACATTATGTTCTGCCTTTGCCTGTGTTGATGTATGGTGTCATTGATTTTGAACTTTCAATTGATATCAGACAAAACAAAGCCTTTCTTCTGAATCAGCTGCACTTCAGAAATTACAGTTGGAAGGAAAATGGATCCATACTTCACTATGTTTAATTCCTCAGATCTAAACCTGGCTCCCATAACTTTCTCTTAATCGTTTAAGAAGCTTTATGCAGTCCCATTATGTTTCATAGTTTTGTGCAGCCATCAGAGAAGACTGTGGCATTGTTTGCTCCTGGTTTCATTCTCTGAGAGTCACAGGAACACTGCTTTGGGTTTGAGCTTCCTGGTCTCAGATTAAAATTTTGGATGTAAAAACTCAATGAGAAATGAAGGGTAATGCCCTTGATGTTACAGAGCACTGTAAAAAACCACTCGATGTAGGGTTGTGTTGACAAGGGCTCAGAGTGGCCAGACTCAGTCCAGGGGGGCTACTGTCACTCTGGGTCTGCACATGGACTGGCTACCCCAGACATCTCCAGATCTGAGGCAACTGGATGTGGCAAAGTGGAGGGCAGACCCAGACTGAGGTTCTAGTTTCGTTATAGGACTTGGTTGGTATTTTAAGAGGATTAACATAAAAGTGTTGCACAGGTCTTGTTTATATTCTGCTGCTTTCCACCAGTCTGTGAAGGGTCTGCATTTGCACACAAATTCCCTTTGTGAGTTGAGCTGCCTCTCTAGTTCTCCTGAGGGTGACATGTGGAAAATGGAGTACCTGTATTTGAATTTTAAATTTCTTGTATTACATGGGAATTACTATTACTATTACTATACTGATAGTGCTTTAGATTCACTAAATGCCAGCACTGGCTTTCTTGAAGCCAGTTTTAAAACCATCTCATATGCAGTGACATAACTTTGAAGAAACTGCTGTGGATGACTTTTCATACACTCAGCCACTGTTAATACAGAGGGAAAATAATGTCAGGGTTTTTATTTTGACAAGCAGTGTCTCTGTGGAAAAAAAAATGTGCAATAAGTACTCTGAATGGTACCGCCAACCAGAGCTAAATGGATAATTCTTATTTGATGGTCCCATACATTGCATGATTCACTTGGCAACCAAAAGGTCTGATTATCTTTTAATACTCTTATTTGGATGTGATTATGATATGTTGTGCATACGAGTCAAAAATCAATGCTTTCACTAATAATGTTTTAAATTTAGTGAATGCATTACAAAATACAACTTTTTCATCTCTCTTCTAGTTTTGAAAATACTCTTTATGTGAATATTAGTATTCTCCCAAATCCTGGTATTAAAAATTACCCTTTACTTTAATGTGTACTGTGACATGCACAGAGCAGAAAAACAAACCATTTCTAGTGCCAGTTGGTTCTCTACCAACTTGTTTTGCAACAGATATAAAGAGCTGTGCCATATAGCCATGCAGGGAAACTGATTTCATCAGCAGGCATGGCAGTGTACTTGCCAGGTTTTTGTATGTCAAAATCTCCTGACACATTTTTTTGGAAGGATCAGCATAAGTCAGGCTGACTGTAAATTCAGAACACTTCCCTTATTACGTGGCTAATCTCAACATTTAGTGAGCACATTCAAAAGTAACCACTTCAAGAATTTATAGCTGTACTTGGTGAGTGAGGAGGTATAAGAAATACAGCCAAGCCAGCAAGATTTTAAAGTTCTACTGTGATAGATCTTACTGAGAGCAAGTACTGCAAAGCTGTCAATAGATGCTTGTAAACAGTAGAGCTTGAAATAGGGAAAACATGTTTTTTCCCCTGTCAGAATGGCACAAAGGCTTGGCTGAAGCCCTTGCCTGGCCTATCCATCTGGCTGATGTGAGAAATGAGATATTGATTTTTCTGATACCATACGAGCAGAAACTTAGGGGAACCACAAGGCTAGCAAACAACACACACTTTATTACACTCTAAATGAGATGTTGGAAAACTTTTGCAGCACATATCTTTTTATTTACCAAATAAAACTTGATTCACATTATTAACCAAAGAAATGTAGAGCACACACTGCTAGATTTGCTTCTGGTGAGAATTGATGTAGTTAGGAACTGGCTTACGTGCTGCAGCTTCCCATGCTACAGAGGATTTGTTCCTGAAAGGAAATAATTCCTTTGTCAAAAATAAGCTGTAAGTATGCAATTTTTCAGAATCACTCCATTAAATTAGAAACACAGTTGCTGCTCATTTCAAGGAAATGTGTGCAGCCAAATCCATTCTGTATCCTTGAAATTATCAATCTAACCACCCAGAATGATCTCTTATATAGAAAATAGTGTATAGGAGGAAATCAAAGTAGAAAATATAATTTATTATGTATTGTATGACATTACATTTCATTATATTATATTATGAAATCACAGAGTAAAGTCAAGAGTACCTGTAGGTACTTGCAAGAAATTTCAATCTCAATATACAACAACATAAGATGCTTCATTATTTTTACTCAAAGTCACTTAGCTACAAGAATCAAAACAAAATAGTCTGAAGATCCAGAAACTTTAGTGGGAATGAGAACAACATGCTCCTGGCATAAGTAACAAGTTTGTATTATTTTATCTCTGCTAGAGAGACATGGTAGCTCAAAACTTTCTTAATAAGCCAAAAAGTCCGAAGGGGCTGCAGTTTCCCATAGGAAAAATATCTTTTAATCATAGACCATATCTTTTAATGATAGTCCAGCACTCACGTCCTAAGCATCTGTTCTGCTGACTGCCATCACTTTAAATAGCCACAGCATTAGCCTGTCTGCATTTAAATGAGCAAAGGGATAAATAGGCCTTTTTCAGTTTCCAAAAGTGTTGCCAGTGAGAAGGACAAAACCCAGCGGGACGGCCCCAGTGAAAGGCGTGAAGCTGGGAGGGGCTGCTTGCTGCAGATCCCCGCGGGCGGCAGGCAGGGAGCGTTCTGCTCAGAGCACTGGGGAGAACTCCGTGCCCTTGCTTACAAGCGGCTTCCTGGGAGTTGTTTCAGAGCAAGCCGGTTCTAAAGCGGGAAGGTTCCTCAATATTCCCCCAAAAAACTAACCGTAAATGCAGACTGATCCTGACTCTGCAATCATATGGGAGGAGATAAAACATTGAAAACCCAAGCCCAGCCTTTCACATAAACAACCCTTACAATGAAAGCTCAGGGAACAAACCTCATCATTTGTACACTATCCAGTGTGAAGAAAACACATGAGAGATGGAGTCCAACCCTAACCAGCACTAAGGTAAGAACGTGGAGTGTGTGAAACTCCCTTCTTTGTGCCCTTCTTTTTTGTTCAGGGCTCTGTATCCCATGTTGGGGCATATGCTGGCTAAGCAGGGTCTGTGGGTACCTCCTGGGCACATCATGCACATCCTCTGTAACAAGGTAAAAAAGCCCACTGTCCCTTCAAATCCTGTGCCTTCCCATGCAGGTCTTCTGCAGGTCCAAATTGGGTCTGAGCTCCACAAAGGCAGGTGGGGACTTCCTGTGCCCATGTCACCCTGGGAATGTTCACTCAACTCATCAGTGGTTTGCAGAGGCATTAGGAATGAGGTTCTTCTTAGCTCAATTGTACAGTTGGGTTTCCTTCTTTGTAAGTGGGCCCTTCCAAAGCCAAGGAGGAGTGAGGGCTTTCCCAGGAACAGGAGAATAGATCTGCTGCATTTTTTTACCTGAAATACTGTGTCCAAAACACTGTCATCACTTTCATGAATAGTTTTCACTTTCACTACCCTTCTACTCTGTTTTGCTGTTCAGGAGACAACAACTGTTTAGCTACAACCTGTTCTGTCCTGGAAAGTTTCACAGGACCTGACACTCACTTCCTTCTATGGAAACATGTTCATTCTTCTTTAAAGATTCATTGTATCAATGAGAGGTTCATAAGAATGTCTTCTCTGGTTCATTTTCAGAGACATTCTTTGTCATTACAGAGTTTATTACAACTGACTTCTGATGAGAGCATTTTGATCCACAATCCCATATGGCTCATAGCCAAAACAGCCATGTGATATCCAACTGGAAGTCTCTCTGAGCCAACAGTCATCTAGTGTGCTCTTGGATAGGGGAGGATAAGGAGAGTGGAGTTACATGACAATAGCTGCACACACTCTCTCAAAGACCACAGTTTAGGGAACCCCAGTACCTCCCTGGCCAACTCCTCCTGATATCACAGGGGCCGCTGGCCATGAAAGACTCATGTCTGCAGACCCAAGAGTCTGTTTGAGTGCCAGGGGTGAACCAGGGACTGCGTGCCCGTGGTGCCAGCACAGGGCACAATGAGGGCTTGTTGTCAGTGCTTGTCCCTGACCAGCACCAAGACAGACCAGCTGTTAAGTGAGGCACCTGGCCTGGGGGCCAAGGGGAATGGCTCTGGGAGTGGGGCACATGGACTCATGGTCGGGAGGCACGGAGCTGTGGCAGGTTCCTCACTCTGGGGCCACCAGACTTGGCACTCCCTAACAGGAATGGCTTACTCCAATCCTTGCTTCTGAGAAATTCTCAAAGGCATCTTCCAAGTATATAGATCAGGTCAGACATAACCAAGAATATGCTTGTTTTGGCTCCCATCAAGGCTTCAGCAGGAGCTGGATGCTGAGCTGTCTAGCACATCCAGTCTGACACATTAAACCCAGTCTATTTGTTTGGGAGATATGCATGTGTTTGCATGTGTCTCAGTTGTACTTCCACATAGAATATTAACAAGTATATGAGGACAGTGTAGTTGCAAATGAACACTTTGAACAACGTAAAGAAAGCCAGATGCTTTATGTTCCCCATGACTTGCTGTCCAACAAAGGCATACCAGGAGAACTTCTCTCTATTTTTGAGTCTGGTGTTGCCCACTTCTAATGAGTTGTGATGCTATTTTTTTCCCTTTTAGCTTTCAGATTCAGGCCTAGAAGTGCATTTGTTCAAACTAGGTTTGGCATCATAAATAATTGAAATACACTAAGAAGTGGAAATTTTGATTGGCTGGTTTGTACAGTGGGGAGAGTAAAGTGGTTATGACCTTGTGGCTCTATGTTTGACAAGCATATAATTGGGAGGCAAGAGGGAGGCTCAGAAGCATGCCACTACATGGAAAATGAGCCACTGTTCCTTATGAAGACATGAAGTTGTCCTTCTAAATGGCCTCTCACTTATGCAATGTACAGTGTCTTTTAACAACTCTATTGGCTTTTCCAGCTATTCCTCTGTGGCTTGTTTGGTTAGGTTTGGTTTGGTTTTAGTGGTCAGAGAACCTGAAAGCAATGCAAGACTAATGAGTGAAAACATTGTGTGTACAGTGCCAGAAGCCTCAGCAGATAAACCTCAGGAACACAGAAAACCAAGAGTAGGGAAAGGAAAAGGAAGGAGGAAAAATGCCCCAGATGAGTTATTGGTTTGTTTTTCTGTCCCACTAATGGCCCTCAAAGAAAGATGAGAAATTCTTCACATAGAAGTGAAGGGAATGAGTTCCTTTGTTTTAATTGTGGTGCAGAATCAGCTCCCGTGTGGGTCATTTGTGCTGCCTATGAGTTCACGTCCTTTGCAGTTCATTCACTGACTTGAAATCTTTCATGTCAATTTAAATCACTTCTGATCAGAAAGGGAGGACCAGGTTCCTTACCTACCTGTCACTGCCTAAACATGGGAGGGACTCTAGCAAAAACCACCCTGATGCCACTGTTTCTGCTCACCTGCACTGATCTAGTGCTTTCAAATGGTTAATTATTTATGGAGACAATTTTAGGCCTAGTGTAAAATACGTTGTTCTTTTTGAAAAATCAAACCACACTATATTAAGCATGAATTGTATAGAATTTTTAATATTGTTACCTCTTGATGCATACTAGGAAATGCACTTTGCAGTCGTCCTTGCAGTCTTTAGTGTCAATTTTTTATTAATGCTTTCCCTGTAATTCTGCATTTGTTTCTAATGTAGGTTGGGAATAAAATGGGAGCTCTCCAGTGACTAATATGGCATTTTTGAAGTTTCATGGATGTTAACAAAAGACTGTGTGGTCCAGTGAATAAAAACTACTTAGTAAGTTATAAATGACACTAAGATTATATCCCATGTAGATTTTTTTTACATTAAAAAATATTTACTAGAAGATTGTGATTCTTCTGTAAGACAGTATTTTAAAAAACATTTAATGGTCCATGAACGAAAATGGCAAGTGCATGATCAGCTGCCATTCTGCTATTTGATTTTCTCTAAAGCTGTGTGCATTGGCAGTGCTGAGAATCTCTTGTCATTGGACCCTTGGTCTGTGGCGTTTAGCTTTCTGTCTCCTCAGAGACATTAACTAAAGGACATTTGAAGGTCACAGCTGCAGGGCTTGGGGGGACACATTGATAGGAGGTCCTTCTTGTCCACCACATGCCTTGCAGTAACTGGACATCCAGAAATGCAAATGTCCTGGGCAGAAAGGAGACTGGGTAAAGACAGCACAGCTCAGCACCAGGCTATGGCACTCAGCTGGGAAGAGAGATGGCTTTTTAAAATCAGACTAAAAAAGAAGCATAGGGAAAAGGAAAAGGTGGGAATGGGACCAGAAATGTGAAGGAAGTAACGGCTGGGCACTTACTTCCTGAGCAAGTGAAGAAGGAAACAGAAAAGGGTCTTACATTCCAGATTCCTGCATCCCAGAAGACCACTGAGACATGTCACTGCAACACAGCTCAGCTGTGTACAGCTTCTGTTTAGGTAACTCTAGATCATACCAAGGAAAATTTACAGTGTTGAAGCAAACATTTAAAAAATATTTCTCTAGTTCTATTAATTTCTTCAGGCTAAACATTTTCTGATATATACTTTAAAAATTCAGGTCATGATAAATGGAGTTCTTTAAAGGCAGGCTTTGGTTTGACATATTATGTCATCATCCCATTTCAAAAACATTGCCAGTTCCAGCAACACTTATTATCCAGTGAGCTTATATATCTATTTTCTTTAAATACATTGAAAAAATGTTTGCTGCTTTAATGGGGTACATATGTAAAATTATAGCATAGGTCTAGTAGGAAAGCAATATAGATTTGAGGAACTACTACTGTACTGTAGAGATAAAGGTGCAAGTGATTACAAAGAAGAAATTGTATTCACAGTTCAAAAGAAGTTTTGCCCCAGAATAAATGTAAATTAACTTTCTGCTGTTTCAGGGTTTGGGGTTTTTTTCTGGGTTTGAAGTTATTATTCTGATCATAAAGGAGGGAAATTATGTGCAGCCGTACAAATAGAATCAAAAATTTCTTCCATTTGAACTTCGGCCTGTGAACTAAATAGGATGTGAATTAACTCAGGCTGCTTAAGTAAGCAGAGTTAGGAAACATTAGCTAGGTTAACAAGCAAGCAGACATTTATCAGGCAACCTTTATGAAAGTAATCTTCTGGCTAAGCCATTGAAGATAAGCCAACATGATGCATCTGTAATTAGGGGCACCAAGGGACACAACTGAACCAACTGGACCCGCACTTTTCACAGCCGTGGTGTTTCAGTCACATGTCCGTAAGTCTTTCTTGTTCTTTGTGTCTGTAATTTTTTGCATCGCTGCCCCTAATTGTGCACTCTTTGAAAAGCTGCCCCACATCAAATGGATCCTTTCCTTTGGGATACTTCAAGAGACACAGACAGAGCCTTCCTGACATTACCAACCCACGTTTCCTCTTGGAAACCAGAATACATTTAAGACATATTTGACTTCTTTTCTTTTTCCCTCAGTCGAACAAAATAGACCAAATTTATTTCTAGTTGTCATAATTTTCAGGTTGATATATAGATTTATAGCCGCTTTGAACTTGATCCCGGTGAAGAAGGTGATGGAAGACCACATCTGCACTGTGCCAGATATGATGTGTAAGTGCTCCAGCCATACTGAAAACCATGCGTTGATAGCACTCTTTCATTTAGCATGTGAATAAATATTTCAGGACCTGGGTCCGTGAGAGACTGAATGTCTTCCACCAGAGGACTGCACGTGATCCACAGGGTTGCAAAAGAGAGTGTGAATCTAACCCTCTCTGGGGGAGGTACCTGGATGTTCCTACATACACCTGAATGTATATTAACCCATAGAACTCCATGTTTCACGGGACCCCCACCACTGACAACAGCGGAAGGCCAGAGAGAACCAACAGGACACCTACTGGATCCACAGGTAATGATATCTTTCTGCTTAATCTGTCTCTCTGTCACTGTCTTTCTCTCCACCTCACGTTTACTATTAAATAAAATCCTTGTTATAGACTTCAGCATATGGTCTGTTTGCACCTTAATTTGGGCAGAGGTATCTCTCTAATAGACGAAACAATCAGATTTTAACAGAGCTCCCAGGACGAGGGAAAATCTCCACAGACTGCTCTGGATCTTGGATCTGCTCCCTGATGTCTGTTTGGTGTCTCCTTGGCCAGAGGTCATTGTCCCTCAAGACAGCAAGCTACCAATTGCCAGCATCTGCGCTGACTCTCCTGCTGCTGCCAGGTCTCCTGGCAGGATGCTCCTGTCAGAACTAGGTGCCTTTGACCCAAACCAGTACAAAGGATGTGGCTACACAACCAGAAGCAGTGACCACCTCCTGAAGACCTTGAGCCATAGCACAGTAGGTGTCATATGCCTGCCCCACATCCACTGTAAGGAGGCCTACAGAGGAGTCAGCTGTAGCTGAGCAAAGGAGACAGCAGCATCCCTAAACTGCACCTCCACCATCACCTGACCATGTGTTCATGTACCTGTAATCAGTTGTGCAACATGTCTAAAGCTCAGCACCAGCAGTTTTTTGGTCAAAGACACTTCTTTACCCTGAGGAAGTTTTTTAACCACTGACCAATATCTGTACTATTCAGTCAGTGCCATCTTGGGATTTTCTGGTGTACAACAGTAGAGTACTCAGTAAATATACTATAAATTCACCTGTATGATTTTCCCTGATCTTGCTCTCAAAATCTGGCAAAAAATTTATTACCTAATTCACTTGAAACCATTCCATATATTTATTTTTGAACATGAAAGGCATTTTGGTGACAGTGAAATCTCTGCTTCTCTATTTTCTTAGAAACATCCATGTGTCTTAAGTTTTGATTCACACCAGGCAGGCAATAGCTGCAGTTGACCTTGTACTGATTGATTGTTCAGAATCCAGGTTTACACTTATAAAGTAGATTAATACAAACCTGCTGGAACACAGCTGAAGAACACAATAAAACACATAGTTTATTTCAAATACTAGATCAAACACAGTTTTGCCTTCACCATTACATGTATTGGGCCAAATTCATCTCTCTGTAAGATTTTCTTTTGCTGACCAGGTACATATATTTCAGGAATATATTTTGCATATGAACCTTAAATTGTAATAGCTAAAAAAAATCAAATTCAACAGTTGAAAAGCTTTATGTGCAAAAGGACATTACCCCCAAGAAGCAATTCAAATACATGAAGCATGCAAAAATCACTTGAAAGCTACAAAATGACAAAAACCTGCTATATAAAAATCAAAAAGATCACTTAAATGGGCCATATAAATGTCTGAATATCTACAGCTTTTCTCGGAATTGATGAAGCATTTTATTTTTTGGTATAAGAGGATTCAAGAAATTAGACCTGTGATTGTGAGGGTACAAACTTTTAGAAACTGCTTCTGTTAAAAAAACTCACAAGTGGATTCTTGGTTTGCTTTAATCCTTACTCAAAAAGAAAACAAAGTTAATTAGAATGTCAGCAACCACTCAGTTTGGTTCAATTTCCAGAGCAGTAGAAAACACAGATGAGTCTGAAATGTGAAAACCTGGACTAAAATAAGAATTTGACTGCAATATTTATCTGAATTCAATGACCTTAACTGTACAGTATATTAAGAACATATAAAATATACAGTGGAAATCCATATATTTTAGGTTTTGTAAAGGGATGGTTAACACTGGCTGAAACCTCTAAACCAAGATGAGTGATCTCTAGCCCAAGGAGTGATAAATTCCATGTAAGAAAATTTGAAAACATGGGAGAATAAAATCACCTGTTATGGGAGCCATGCTGAGAGAGGCCAACACTAAAAGTGATCTGCCAGGTACTGATACTGGCAGCCATGGAGGACAAGAAGGTAGGAACAGTACATAATTTCCATTATCGTGACAGGAATCTTAAAACAAAGTGCTCTTGCTGCTGAGGCTGGAAGCTGCTCAGAGCTGGTAGTCAGTGTCACTCACACTGGTCAGTGTGCAATGTGTGTTTCTGCTGAGTTGTGGTGGAATCACAGGCTCCATGGGCTGCATTTCTCTTTCCCTTGAAGGCGACAGCAGCTGAGCAGCCTCTCAAGTTTACCAAGTGAGGAACGAATAATTTCTTCCTCATCTGCTGGGTTCTTCAAAGGAGCATCAGGGCCCATCAAATGTAATTATTACCCAATGGAAATTTAAAATTAAAAAAGAGACTAATTTTTAAAAGATCATTTAAGTAATATCAGGATCACCCCCTCAACTTGTCACCGGCAGTGTCTGCAAGGCCAAATTTTAACACTGTCTTCATTAACTGGACTTTGACATCCATTTGTCACCAGCCTGACCCATCTGGGCAGGGGAAGAGGAGCTGCCCAGTCCAGGCCATGGAAGCACCAGCTGCAAGGCTGCATCCACAGACATCTTCCCAAAGTGGTCCTGTGGAGGTGAAGCTGGCCAGGGCATGGGGCTAGCCCTCAGTTGACTGGCGTAACTCCCGCAGAGCTGTATGATCATGAAACAGCAAAGCAAAGAGAGGATTGCACTTAGAGGTGTGTTTGTGAGCACTCACAGTTTGTCCAGTGTGAATGAGGCAAACACAAGCTTCTTGCCTTGGAAAGCAACTGAAGGGCCTGGCTTTTTGCCAGGCACTAAGGATTTTTTCTTCCTGACTTGAAGGCAGACCTTACCTTTCCTGTGCTGTGGGTTGCACATGTTGGGGTGATATGGGAACTCTTGGGACAGCACCAGTCCCACCCGTGCCTCTCTTTGAACTGACAAAGCACGTGACTTGCAAAATCCACATATGGCAGCCAAAAGGGGAGGTTTTGTCTTGCAAGGTTGCAGTAGGAATCAGTTTGAGCTGGGTCGTTCCAGTCACTGCTTATGGAGCACCCAACTACACATAGCTGATAAAAATAGCAGGATGGCACAGAGACACCTTTAGGTAGGGTGGTGCTCCCCCTGGCTGACTGGTGCCTACAGCTGCCTTGGGGCAGGATGCTCCAATGCCTGCTTCAAAGGGGGCCAGGCCCAGCCTGCATTGGCCTTTTTGGCATTTTTTACATTTTTTTACCAAAGGCACTAAGAAAATAAACAGGAAAGGCTGTGGCTCAGTCAGTCAGATGAAATATTCCAAAGCAGCATCAGCTAAGGAGCTTCTTGTAAAAACTAAGGTAACCATGCAGAAGGCTGCATCCCTCTACTTGTTCACATCAGCAGTCATTAAAAGAGGACAGGAACAAGTTAACATCAGTGGGATTTTTTTTTTTCATTTTGTTCCCCTCTCCCCTCCAAGAAACTTCCCATCATGAAATTGTACTAGAGTCTACTTTGTTGTTCTATTTAGATGGATGCTCTCTACCTGTAGTGATGCAATTCTAGTTGTTCTGGTTTTCATATATGACTCAGTCCTAAAATAAGCCCTTAAACAATTTTATTTTATAGTTCCAAGCAACACTGCTGCTACATAAATGACATACTGAGAGTTACATTTGAAGTCTTAAATAGCAACATGAGATTACTGAAAAAACAAATTTTAAGATGAAGCATAGTTATTGAGTTTGGTTATCTTATTGATGAAACATTATGTGATCAATAGATTGTTATGGTTTGTAGTAGTTAAAGTTTGAAGCTATAGAAATAATCTACAAACAGCTTAGTAGCATATTGGGTTGCAAATCTCCTGCTATAGTAAACAATGATTGTTTGGTATTTTACAGACTATAAAAACCTTGACAATAAGAAAATACTGATTAGTGCAGACCTAAATGAGTAATTGATTTCAACAGCTGATTTTTTATTTTTATCATTTTGCATTAGCATCTTACTGACAAAAAGAAAATAAGTTAAATACACTGACATACTAGTGGCCATTCACAAGGCTGATAAACAGCCACAAAGAGATGAAAAATAGTTTTTAACATCTCCTTTTTCTTTTTAGGTCCTCTCTAAAATGCTTCTCCTTACTCAAAAATCCAGTGGTGTACTTTGACTTTTCTCCCAGGACAGAGGTTTGGCCACTATGCTAAAGCAACAAGAAGTTTTTAATTTTTAATTGGAAATTAAAATAGCAACAGGAGACTCAGCCAGGATTGTGACTTAGTGAATATGACTGTGACTTGGGTAGAAGACACGACTGCAGTGGGTTTGTTACTGGTGCACTGAAGGAGAGACACAGACCACCCACTCAGGAGATGCCAGGTCTGCTCCAGCCTTCTTACTTTTATTACTCTGAAACGTTTTCTTTATAGAGTTGGCAAAAGCTAGCTAGTGATTTTTAGCTTAAATTATTAACTGCTTTGGGGACAACTTAAACAGCTTTGCCTGTAAGTTACACTATTAAAAAATAACTAGCAGAGCCCTACTTTAAAGCTACTGCTATTTTTATCTGCAAAATCAAGGGAGTTCCCTCCTGTTGAGAGGGCATGTGAGCTTAGCACTGCCATTTGCTGCTCCTTCAATTTGGAGACTCTGTGGAGGGGGAGATCCTACTGCATACACATTCTGCATTTGAAGCCAGCTCAAAAGTGGCTCATGAGATTGTGCCTCTCTGGGGTGACCCAGGATGAACCTGCAGTAGGCCAGTGGAGTTAATGGCAAGATCGTATGCTGGAAATGAAGGAGGGCACTTTTACAGCCCTCCCTGCATAAACACACACTTTTAGGCATTCTATAAAAATGCAATGGCTAGCATTGGCCCTAGTAAATTTGTGAGTACCAGAAATTCACAAGTGCACAGTTCGGTCCCTTTTCAATAGTTTCACAATGATGCTGCATTTTGTCAACCTGTTTCACCATAGCACTGAATTCAGCATTGTAACTGAAGATATCGCTGCCTTTTTATCTATAGGTCTATTCACTTCGGGCAATTACTCTGCAGAGAGGTGACAATTCCTTTATGGAAGTTATTGAATTTTGGTACTGCAAACACTGCATCAATAATGAAAGGCCAGTAAGAAAGCACAATGTACCTGCATCATTCAGATTTTTTTTAATGCACTATATTGTCTAACAGATAATTTAGGCTTGGAAATTAGACATAAATTTTTAATAATATTTAAATTTACTTTTCAAGGAAAATTAAAAACATGAGCTACTAATTACTGGCTGGGCTGAACAGGAGGGAGATGGGGAAGATGAGGTGAAAAGGAATGAAAATGAGGGTCACTGATATGTCTTCTTGGAGTTTGCTGACCTTTAGAAGAACTCCCAACTGATTAGTAACCTTAAACATTGATAAATTAGACAATATTCACTGAACCCATTCTCATTTTTTATTTAGTAGAGACTTCCAGCTTTGTTCAGTAGCATGACTTCTGTTCTTTACATACATGCAACACCAAGCATCTCTCCAAGGATCAGATTCAAGTTTTAGCTATTATGTCTTAATTTTTGGCTTTTCAGCCTATTAGTGTACTGCAGTATGCTTCACAAAACTACAATAGTAGAAAGATCTTCCAACACTCAGGTCAGGATAGACAACAAAAGACAACGGACATTTGTTCTTCATCTATACACCATTTCTGTTTTGATTAAAACCTGTTATTAAACACCAGTATTACTCTATTTGAGAAAGGATTGAGAAAAAATTTTGGAGATAATTTGCCTTACAGTTCTCATATTTGTCATAGCTCTGAAAGCAAAGTCAGAGGATGCACAGAACTAGATGAAGACAGAACCACTTGCCTCACCTGCAATTTTTCTATCCACCGTCAAAATAGGGATGCTTACAATGCTACTTACGATGTTCTGCAGATACCTGCTCTACCAGCTCCACTAGTTTTCTTCAGAGCTTTGTACAGCCTTTGCCAAAACTCAAGGATTCTGCCCTTGAAAAATGTTCATTCTTTTCAAAAAAAGAACTCTGGTCTTCATGCAGTTTAAATGTCTATCTTGTACCTATTCTGGAATGAAATTGAAGTGCAGTTCTTAGAGGGTACATAACTTCTGATAAACCTTCTCTCAGAAACAAGCATGCAGCTGCTCATGAAATCCACTGGAGATGTGCCTCAGAGTCTGAGGGGAAAACATCATCTCCTGACAATTACTAGCAGGTAAGAAACCATTGCAGAGAAAGCAACTTGGTTTCTGGGGATCTAATTCTCTTCTTTAAAAATTGTGATTACAGCTTGCCAGGAATAGGACAAAACACAAAAAAACCCCTTGAATACCTTGAATACCTGTTATTTATGGAAGAGAAGGAAAAGATTTTATTTAGTCTGAAAATCTTCATAACTTTAATGGTTCAATGCAAAATATCCATTTGAGTATATTTTTTTTTCAGATTTTTCGTTTCTTGGGCTTGTTTATACTATTAGCATTCAGTGGCCTAGCATCTCTTCTATCCCCTAATCCAAAAACATCCAGTCCTCAGTAGCCACTAGGGTTCAAGGGAATGCCTACTGGATACATATGGTTGCATGAGTTTCCTTTGATCTCCTGCAGTATGTGAAACTGAAGTAGCATCTGTTTTCAGGAAATAATTCTGTTTTGTAAAACCACGTACATGGACTTTCCTTGAAACTTCGTGTCACACAGGAGCAATATTAATGGAAGTTTTGCCCGTCCAGGTTTCCTGACAATCTACTGAATTTGTCAGAAAGATGCTGAAGAACAGCAAGGCACTTTGAAAAGAATACAAGCACTAAAGCAGTGTCTAAAGAATGTTGTCATCTTGGGAATCTTCCTCCCCTGCAGTTTTGTCTCCACTGTTTGTGATGCATTCTTTACAAATTCAGCCTTTTCAGCCTGCAATTTGTAAGCATTGCTTTATTCTTTACTTCTCTTTTAAAATAACATAGCTTTGGTCACATAGCCTCCTTTATTTATTGTCACAACAGAACAGTAGTGACAATAGGGTTTGCATATTGAAGTAATCCCCATGCATTAAGATGCTTCACACAAACAGCAAAAACAGCTGCAGAGCTTACGGAAGACAAACAAACCCATGGCAGCTGCAGAGAGGAGGAATTTGGAGAAGATCCCCTCTAAATCTGAACAGATGCAAGTCACACACAAATGGTCTATACTGACTCTGCGTGACAACACCCCACTGGCACACAGGATCTGATCTTTAGGCATGTGAATTTGCTGTTTAATCCACTGTAATGACAAGTTACTTATATGTATCTTAACAAAGATAAGACATGATAGGCATAAGGCTGTGCTGGGCATAAGCTCCCACATGTAGAGGAGCTAGACAGGCAACACTTCACCTGTATGGTCCAGGTGCCCAGGAATGCTGGCAAAGAAGAGGTAACAGCACATATGAAAGTGATGTCCTTGAAAAGGAAAGATGACACAAACAGAAACTTAAGGTAAGAGAAATATTTATTTAAATTTGCACAATAACGAGCTTATACTGAACAAAGTCAATCAAGAAATAATAGTAAGTGCAGTAAAACAAGGAAATATTGATGACTTTTCCCATCAGAAAACATTAAGAAGCCATGCCTGTGCATCACGGGTTTTCTTTTTTGTCTTTTTTTATTTTGGCTTTTTTGCTTTTTACAATAACTTCTTTTTTTTTTTCAGCACACATACTGTACATATCACGTCTTAGCTGCTAGGTTCATTATTCCTGAAGGCTTCATCCTTTTACTCAAACATCTGCTAAGTTCTGCAGTAAGCAATCAAACACATTTGTGCAGTCCCAATTATGATTAGGTAAATCTGCTGCATCTGGTCAAGCGTTGGACTCTCAAAGCTTTGGAAGATCCTGTAAGAGCTCCTAGTTGATTTTAGATCTTGACATCATTATGTACAGCATTACAATGTGTCACTTTACACTAACCTAAACATTCTGCACAAGGATGCCAGACAGAAAAATAGCCAGAAAATTTAGGCCTAACCTCATACAAAGGTTTACACATCTGAGCTTGTCTTGAGTTCCATAAATTTCACTCTGATTCAGGTAACTGAGTTCATTACATATCTGCACTTCAGATAGACAAAACCAACCTAACTTTAATTTTGAACAATTTTTGGTCTAAAGGTCTATTTCTGTGAAGGAAAATTCTTTATCCAGAAACTGCTTGTGAGAGATAGTTGTTGGTGTCACAGTTCCTGAAGGCACTGTGGATCCACTGAGCAACAGACATGGCCATTCTGAAGGATGGAAAAAGAGAAAGAAGAACTGAAACAATTTGCATTTTGTACAAAACAAGTAAATTTAACAAGCTCAACTGTTTGCAAATACCCATTAGATTTGAACGTACATACTTGTGAAATACAAAACATGTACAGACTTGGGTCAGATTCATGACATTGTCCTCATGTCCTTATTGCCCGAGGGAACGGGCTATTATGATTCCTCTAATTACTTGGCTTGTTGTGGTCTGTGTCCCGGAGCTACAACAGTCAAACTGAAAGAAGCTGGGACCAGTGGAAGGAATGCTCCCAACATAAAGGTATCAGGCATCTGCTCAAATACATAAAGCTGTTGAACAAGACAGGGCACTTGGGAGTTTTATTCAGATCAGGGAGAAGGGACTCTGGGTTTTATTTAGCCCTGAATGCTTCATACATCCTGGCTGTAATACCAGCTGGCTGTAATACCAGCAAATATCAATCCATAAACTTCTTCCAGATACTCCAGACAATCTTGTGAGAATATTAAGGGCAATCAAGGGAAGAGATTGCCTATGGGCATCATTAAATACTGGAGAAAATAATTTCTGCATCTCTACTACTTCTTAAGTCTGATTCTTACAATGCAAATAAAAACTGAGTATTATTTATAAATTGGTCCAAATACATTCAACTGACTAAACTGACAGGATTTATTAAAGACCAAGGTCTCACTAATTGAAGCATTTTCTTTCACTCTTTCTGATACAGGAGGTTAAAATCCTACTCTCCCCCTTCTTTATTTGTGATTAGAAATGTTTTTGTGGCTAAGTCTGCTTTAGCTGATGCCCAGGTTTCTAAATTCTTAAAGGATTTGTGTAAACCTATTTTGCTATAGCTCGTTTAGAGAGGCTTAGACTGGAGTTTTGACCTTCCATGAGATGCTTTACAAGAGAGGAGTGGGGTGACACAGGATGAATGAGAAGGAGCACTACACAAACTGGGCACACCACTACCCTGATCTGACAGGAGAGGGCTGCTTGCATGCAGAACTGCAATATTAAAATGCTGGCAATATGAGCAAATAGTAAATTGCAAAATGAACACTGCTCTGTAAAAAGAACTGAGTAAGATTTGGCTTGTTTAGGGACAAAGTGGTACCTCTTCTTTGTTAGGCAGTGTCACACCTGAGTCATTAAAATCATGGAGTTTGGCAGAGTATCTGTTTTAATCCTCACTATGTTCACAATGCAGCAATGGATTTGATTAGTCTGTGTATGTGTTTACACTGAATACCAATTAGTCAATGCTTAAGGTTCAGCCTTTGCTTAACACAAAAGGCCAGATGGGAGCAGCACTTAGGCGGCCATGATCAGAACTGATACATGCCTTCTGCATTGCCACTGATTAGCAGCACAACAAGAGCACATTTCCCATCACTGAGTCTCAAAAGTGCTTTAGGGAAGAACCACACACAACAATTTCTTTTGCAGATGGGGAACCAGATGCATAAGAACCTTAGCAACTTGCCTGAGCAAAAAGTAACTACCAGCATTGGAGCTGGCACATACCACCAGCTACGGACCCCAAAAGTACAGGTTTCTGCCTGTAAGCCTGTTTCAACATCCTTTGGGCAGCAGCTGGCTTTCTAACCATTAGCCAGTCTGTCAGATTACAGCATTTTCTTCTAACCACTGACCCATTCTGCCATCAAGACAAATGCTGACACTTACTCGGTGCATACCACCGCCCTTGAGAAAGGTCTATGCCTCGACAGCAGCACCTATTGCACACAGTATTGCAAAGCAGAGGAAGGAAGTGATGCTTGACAGCTTCTGCTGCCTGACCACACAGAATTCTCACAGAAGGAGGTGTTGAAGACAGATTATTTTTTATGAGCACCTTTTCAAAGTAGTTAATTGTACCATGTATAGGAGTTTGGGAAGCATCTTGCTTGGGAAGAACATAGAATAAAGCCCAAAATCAACTGTGAATTTCAGCAATAATTAAAGAACTATGCATGAATCCTGCTCTCTCTCTTTGGCTACTGTGGAAACACATATTATCACTCTTCAGTATCAGGAGGCAGAAAACGCAATTCACTTTATGGTCTTATTTTGAATAAAAACACTTATGCTAAGCCCTTTTTCTTTTTCATCCTCAAAAAAGAGATGCCAGAATTCACATATGCCCATAGCTATTAATTTTTGTTCTCAGACAATTTCTTTGACTACTAAAACAGTAAATGCTCTAAACAGGTTGATTCATTTTAAAGCACAAAAGCTATGCAACCATGTAACTAGTCCTTTTATTCTGAAAACAATTGCTATTCTCAAAAAGCAATCCAGTCAGTTCCAGTAACACTATAGTATCACACTGAACAAATTTGTTGTGCAAAGTCTAGTCTTATATAGCCATATTTGCATGTTTCCAGGATAGCATGGAGCTTGGAGCTCCATGTTTAAACTTGAATTGAGCTATCCTGGTGGAAAAGCAAAGCCCAGTACCATGTCCACAGCACTCTGCAGCATGGGCTGTTGTCCTGCTTCTGACCTGCTAGCACATCAAACCATGCTTCTAGCACAAGCTAGAGTACGGTTAACTAAGCTGAACATTTTTCCTGTCATCTCTGCTGCTTTAAAACAAGTGTAGACACCACCTGTTCACTGACTGGACTCAGTGCATTAATATTTATGTGCCACAGAACAAGCTGGGAAGAAGCATCTCAGCTTCATCTTTATAAACTTTATTACCTTGCACTGGCAGAGGGTGCACTCAGTGCCATGCTTAATCCAAGAAGATCCAGTGAAGCGAATGACATTGGTTTCATCCAGACATGTTTTAGTGATGTCATTGCGAATGGTGTCTGCTTGGCAGGGGTCAGTGACACAGCGTGGGCAGCACTCGTTCTCGGGAAGGACACTGAATTCACAGTCCACCTCTGGGCATGGCAAGGGCCAGCAGTCAACTTCTCCTTGCTGTTTTCAGAAAGAACAAGATATTATTATTAGCTCTTAATTTGTTTCTCACCCATTCCTCTGAATCAGCATTATGTTTCCTAGCTGGCTACTTTTTCCCATCTGGTCCTGTTCAGAACTCAGCACAGAAAACACTGATATTTGCTGACTGTGGGGCACAAGCAGATCAGGCGTCTTTTTCTGCATGCCATTCAGGAAGTATATGAGATTTAACTTACTTCAGTACACTCTCCATCAAGCTGCAGCTGAAAATTCTCCATAAAAGTTATGCAATACAGGATATGGGCTTGTCCTTGTGAGGCCCTACTTCTGCAAGTGACAGAAGTTGTAACATGACTGCACTGCAAAAGTGCACCAAAATCTCCAGTTTCACCTAGTTCTTACAATTTGGACTGATGGCTTGCCATAGAAAGCCCTCAAATTTCTTTACCATGGTTATAAATGCATTGGTTGGATTAAGGTTGTCAAGCTTCCAGCAGCCCAATGTAATGGGGAACACCACCAGTGAGAGGACCTCCACCCACTTACCATCCACTTAAGATATTCTGATCACAATACCTGAAGTTCCAAATTTTATCATACCTTCTGCATGGTGGGTTTAGTACAGTCAGGGTAAGAAAAGGTCTGAGCAGAGATTTACGTTGGGCCAACATACCCTTACATGAAGTTACTGTATGCCTGAACACAAATCTAAAGATGCTTAATGAATCATATCCGTTACAAGATGTTGGAATCAGCTTCCCTTCACTCTGGACAACGGCCAAAGTTGCAGATCTATTGATCAAAGAAAACTCTTCACAGAAGTCATTAATAAACTTTTTTTTTGGAGCAGGTCCATCTCTGACCTACAATTTATTCAGCTCATTTGGGCACAGACTGAATAGTCTGGATTTAAGGGGGGCAAAAAACCCAGCATTCGGCCCTACGAAATCTGTTTATTCACAAAAAAAATGTATCTAAGACTTTGAGAATGAGGAGTTCACTATCTCCAGAGCAGAAGCTGAAAAAAAAATCACAGACACTTGTCATAGCTCCAAATTTCCTTCATTTATTGCAGAAAGTATTGTGACATTAGTCTTTTAAAAAATTCTCATCTGGGTCAATTTTCTTCTTTTTGAATTGCATGATGGTAAGAATGAAAGCAATCTTTTAATCCAGTCACTGATCTTGATACTTCAGTCTATGTTTGCAGTGATGGACAGCACAAGGAGTAGACAATACTTTGTCACCCAAAAAAAATCCATGACCACTGAAAGAAAACAGGCTTTTGCTACAAAAGTAGCATCTTGAAAAAAAGGAAACATCTATTGATGTGATCATATGATCTATTGAGATCCTAAATTGTAGATTGGGCTTTTTTTTTTTTTACTTTTAAGACATTTAATGAAGCACATGATAATCTATTTCATTGGATTTTAGCACTGAAAGCACAGTCTACAGAAATGGGCTTCTGGCTGTTATTCATGATACCCTGGCAAGCCAAAGCTGCTACATGGACTAGCCTTTATATTTGGAGATAACCTGTGATAAAAGCTAGTTGTTTTTATCTTGGGATTTTCTCTGTCACAGAAATGTCCTGAGCAGCATTATGCAGAGCAGTTTTTGCTTAGACTCCGAAATACATGCCTAGGAAAAAGATGACAAGCTTCAACAGATGTGGGTTTTTTTCAAACCTCATTTCACTGTTTTGAAAAATGCATAAAGTCTTATTATTTTTCTGTTACTCAAAATGTCTGAATGAATAAATAAATAAGTTTCAGTTTACCAGTATCCTTGAAATTATCAGCCGTGATAATAAACACATAGTTAGAATTTCCTTATAGAACTTCATCAATCTCTAAATAAGTGAACACGAGTGTTGCTGTGTAGGTGCCATATCCAAATGACCTCCACTCTGCTGAAACTACCTTCATGATTAAGTAATTGATATTATATCTATCGTGTCAAAACACATCTTTGACAGAAACTTGACAATACTGACAAAAATCCAGGAAAACTAGATTTTGATTATACATATACTTCAGAGGAAATTAAGTGGACGCTAATGCATGAAAATGAAACTATTCACAGATCAGAATATCTCATATCAGTTTTCCCTCCTGTCTCTGCTGCTGTAATCAGGAACCTTACCAGACAGCGGCACTGCTGACAGTTCTGTATCCAGGAATCACCACTGTTATAGGAAAGCTCCCCACTCTGATGTAAACATTGACTGCTGAGCCTTGGGTCACACTCAGGACAGCAAAAGAGGTCAACGGTGGGATTTTGGCAGTCACAGACCATTCGCCGGCACATCACATATCCATTCTGTTTGTAGAAGAGAGACATACAGTGATGGCAGAGATTTGCACAACTCCAGCCACCGTCCAGCCAAAATTTTAATTTTTACCATGATTCTAAGCCACTAGCAGCTCACAAGTTTTGCACTATACAGTATCTTTGTCAAATTACAATTCAAACCAAGCCAGAAACCCCAATACACACTCAGTAACTACCATAAAGTTCTCCTGTTGTCTTGTATACATCTTTCATTCAACCGATCTTCAGGCAGCTCTCCCCTGAGGTGCTGAAACCCAAGGGTGCCTTTCCCAAAGGTTAGATTTTAATGGATCGCATTAAATTTGTAACTCTCATATAGGTGCTTGATTAGTCTTGCTTTAAACTTCCAGATCATAGAATATCACAGTTTCACAGAATACCAGATTGGAGGATGTCAAAGAAGATCAAATCCTCTCTTCTGTAATTACATAGGAAGATGATAGCTGATCTGAAACTAAACCATGTACACAAAAGTCGAGCTGCTGAAATGCTCAGGATACTGTCAGCAGTGTTTTGGGCCTTCATTCTCCATCAGCATTTAGCTGGGGACCAAACTTCCCACAGCAAACATTTGAGAAAGTTAAGCTGAATTATCCTGCAGACACAGAACCTACTTCTATTTATAGCTGTCTGCTAGAGATACTGGCGTCAGTCTCCAGCCCTAACAGGTGTCTAGACAGTTTATTTGCATGAAAATGCTGTTACTCCCACCCAGAGAACACAGGTGGCACCTCTGCTAACGAAACAGTACTATCAACCTTCTCCCAGTATCATATAATAAACTTCCAATCAAAGTTTTGCTCATGTAGGTTGGAGAGAGAAGCTATCTCCAAAACTCTATGTAATATATTATTTTATTTCTGTAGCTCTACACATGCACCTGAAAAGGCAGCTAAAACAGGAATTTCACTTGAATCGTGATGTTCTGCCCTTGATTCCTACCATCACCTTGCAGAAGAAGCTACTTCCATTTGTACTGACCTGGCATGAGCAGACAGAGCATCTGTCATTCTCCAGCACCCAAATCTGACCATTGTGCTTGATTTTGCCTTCATGGATGCAGTCTCCCGTGCAGTTCTTGCCATGGGGACATCGACAGTCATACCCGCCATCCAAGTTAAAGCAAACAGTGTCATTGGCACAGCTATGCCTTCCAGTTGCACATTCATCAATGTCTGCAAAAACATGCCATGTAGTGCTCTTAGACCACATTCAATTAACAAAAATGTTCTTGTGGCAGTCAATATAAATAATTCTTAGCCATTAAGGCCTTCAGCTGAAAATTAATTTGTACTTCACCAGAATGGCGAGAAATAACTTTAAAATTCACAAAAAATATTTCACAAGTCACATCAGCTTTTTTTGATCATGTCTTAACCTGATATTTTGAGTTTTGCTATACACATTTCTAAGTGAATGCTATAGAGTATAGAATAGTAGACAGAATGAAGAAACCACAAGAAACATGAGAGCAAGAATAATTCTCAACTCCCTGAAGAGCTTTAGTTTGTGGCAACCATTCTTGAGACATGTTCAGTGAAACAAAAACAGCTTCAGAATCTTGTTCTTAAAACCTTTTGCTGGATCTGTCTAGCATATTTGAGTTCACTTGATGAGCATTTAATGTGAAAGGTGATGTCTGACCTGTAAGGTCATTTAAGCAAGCACATCATACTTTAAATTTAATCGTTTATTAGAAGGTGAAAACTAGAATATTGTAAATATTCAAGTTGCAGTGACAGCTATAGCCCTTATGTCTAGAATAGAAAATTAAAAAAAACATGTCTCCAGTGAATAAAAATAAATTACTTCAAAACAATTATATCTCAAAGAATTAAAGAGTACTTTAAAGACCTACTTCATCAAGGTACACACAATTATTTTGCAAAAGCAAGCTAGCAGCACACACTACCTTCTACTTGAATACTCTTTATTTAGCTTTTTCAGCTGTTCAAATGGAGAAAAATTATCAGGGAAAGAAGCTTCAAAGGGGCATGAAGTAAACGGATATATGCAATAAAAAGTGGAAAACAGAATAAAGAGTAGAACTATGGTGATTGCAAGTATCGATATATTGAGTTCAACTCTAAATACAACTTCACAATAGTGTAGCCCAAGTTCTTGAATAAAGTTCATTGAAAAGTAGCGTAGTTATAATTAAATGTCCAACAGAGGAGTGAGATAAAATAAGCAATATGGCCATGCATCTATCTTCCACCACCAGCATAAAAAACCTAATGAATAAAGCACGCAGCTTTGGGTTCAACAATGGAAATGAAACCTCCAATCCACCTCAAGCACATTCACTTTAAAGCAAAATAATTCAATTATCATTTCAATTCCAAGCATGGCTGTGGTCAAAAACCCAAAAAAGTAAACAAGTTGTTAACGTGAACATGAACTGGGATGAAAAACAGCAGGGAAATTATTAGAATTCCATTGTACAAATCAGCAGCATCGTGGGTTTCCTTCAAATACTGTGTGCAATAACAGTGGCATCATCTTAAAAAGAATTGCAAAATTACTAGGGCTTATGGGAAGATTGAGGGAAATTTCATTTGAGAAGAAATGAAAAGAAATGGATTGCTCATCTCTGAAAGAACATCAGCAAGAAGGGATATAACAAAAAAATAATGAATACTCCAGAGAACACATGTTGAGAGCTTTTTTCTCCATATTACCTAACAGACAAGACAAGGGACTGAAAGTCAATGGAACTGAAAGACAACAAATTTAAGCCTGATAAAAGGCAATAACTTTTCCTATAATGCATAAACAAACTACGACACTCACTGCTACAGAATCCTAAGAGGCAAAAAACAATTGCATAGCCAAAAGTGTATAAAGCCACCAAGAACATTCAATTTGCAATGCTAACAGATTTTGGGAGAGAGATTACATTTCATGCATTAGGGCCCATGGTACACTTATTTATGTATCAGATAATCCAGAACAGGAGAATCCTCTCACTTCTCTACATCTTCTACCTCATTGCCTTCTGAAGCATCTGGAGGCAGTCACTGTTGTAACCAGGCAGAAGATAACTGGGACCATGAACCTCATTCAATGTGCCTGCTTGCATGTGATGCCAAAAGGATTTTTTGTTTTTTCTTTTTATACCTTTTACACAGTTTTGTGCGTCCACAAGTATTAGCATGCATACTTGTACTTCTTTAAGTCTGATAACTCAGCATAGCTCCAAGGTCCTGTAGAGCTAGGAGATCAAACATCCTACTATCTCGAGGAGCCATGGCTGCCCTCAGTAGAACATGTTCTGTAAACTTATTGCCTCCCCCCCCCGGGAGATTAGGTCTATAAGTTGTGTGCATTAGTAGGGTGGGGGGATACAGAAGAACAGAAGGNAGAAGAAGGAGAAAAAGAAGAAGAGAAGTAGAAAAGAAGAAGAGAAGAAGAA
>VZTJ01006417.1:705308-722046 GCA_013397795.1 Orthonyx spaldingii | reverse complement strand
TATATATATATAATATAAATATAATATTTCCTCGGGAAATGAAGGATTCATTTCATGCCCATGTTGCTGCTTGATGGTATCTCAGCCCACGGGGTGTTTACAGCCGCCCCAGCCGGGCTCGGCGCAGAGCTGCGGCAGGAAGGGGCGATGCGGGCGCGGAGCTGCTCCACCCCTCGCTGTATTTACCCCAAATAAACCCCGGGCCGGGGCTGGCCCTCCCCTTAAAAGCGCGGGCGGGCGCCGGGGCCGGCGGGGACCCGCAGGGGTGGCCGGGCTGGCTCAGGCTGCAGGTGGGGCTCAGCCTGCCCCGCTCCCCCGGGGGCGCGGCCGCCGCCGCCGCCTTCCCCATGGCCGAGCCGGCCGCGGGCGAGGACACGGGCACCGGGCGAGGTGAGTGCGCCGAGCGGGACCGCCCGTGCCGGGACCGTCCGGCAGAGCAGAGGGGCTGGGGCGGGCCCAAATTCCGGCCCCGAGCGCCCCGGCTGTCCCGGGGCGGGCAGAGCTGGAGCCGCCGTTCAGCACCCGGGGCCGGGGCACCGGCGGTCGGGTGGGCTCGGGCTGGTGCTGCTCGGTACCCGGGCAGGGCAGCACCATGGAGAGAGGACGAGGTGAATTTGGGAGTCGCGGGGTGCAAACAGCCCCTGATTCACCTCCGGTGTTGTCTCAGAGCAGAGCCCCCGTGACTGTGCTCGGGTCAGGCTGTGTCCAGGGCAGGGAGTCCGGCCGAGCGGCCACCGGATCCAACAGCTCCTGCCCTGAACCGGACTGAGCCCGATCTGCTGCTCCTGCTGACCTTGGCAAGCGCCAAACTGAGCTGGAGAGCAAGAGCCAGAGCCGGACCCAGCCCGGGCGCCAGGACCCTCCCGATGAGCCACCACGAGCTGTCCCGCGTGTCCCCTTGGCTCAGTGCGAATCCGTCCTTGACTTCCCCAGCGACTGAGCGCATCCACTATAAAAACATCCGGGAGCTAATGAGTGTGCTAATTGACTTTATCCCCGCCGTTAATCAGTGCCCAGCAGAGCTCACGCACGCGGGGACAGCTCCCGTGGCCCGTACAGGGTTTGGACCGAGCCGTCCCGCAGCGCCGGGGAAATGCCGCTCCCGTCTCTCTAGGAGGAGCTCACACTCTGCTCTCCCCAGCGCCGGGCCGGCGGCTGCCCGAGCCCTGCCACGGGGCTGTGAGCGGGAGCCTCCCCCGAGGGTCCCCTTCTGTCCCCAGGGAGCTTCTCAGGGGCTCAGCAGCCCCTGCTGCGGTCCCCGGACAGGGTCACTCAGTGGGGGCACGTGGGGAACGGGGACCCTCTGCCCCCACAGAGCATCCCTGGACCCCCAGTGAGCCCCTCGGCTGCTGCAGCTTCTGCTCCCTCCTCCTCTAACACCCGAGGGGCCGGAGGGGCCCGGAGACTTTGAGAGGAGGCACAAGAGAACGGCAAACTGAGCTGGGCTGGGACCAAGCTGCTCGTCCTCGCCGGTGGGGCAATGTCCCACGGCCATCCCCGGGGCACAGGGACCGTGTCCCTGCCCTCTGCACCTCCCTCTCAGCAGGTCACAGGCTGGGAAGTCTGGAGTTTTGGAGGGGTGAAAAGCCCCTCACGGTGTGAGAAGAAACCCTGACACCCAGCTGGGACCTGGCCCCACACCTCACCAGGGCCCTGAGCCGATGGGAGCAGGACAGGGCAAAGCATGAAACCCCTCCCTTGGCACGGGAGAATAAAGAAATCCAGGATGTGGCTGAGAGACTTCAGAGCGCCCTCGGCCAGGGTGAAACGCTGTCGGTGGGGTGGTGAAAGGGGCTCAATAAAAGGTCTTTGTCCTGCAGAGGTGCTCGGCTCGTCCCCGGTCACCATCGTGGTCACATCCGAGGCCGACACGTGGGACATCGACACCTCCCCGTGCCTGGGCCGCGGGCAGTTCGTGGACTGGGACAAGGTGCCGGAGCCGCGGCAGCCGGCGCAGATCCCGCGGGATGTCCTGAGCAGGTCCCCGAAGGAGCTGAAGAGGCTGGCGAGGGAAGGCTGCTGGGCCTGGAGCCACGCGGGCCGGGCTCGGCTCTACCCGCGGCTCGTCCAGCGGGTCCCCTGCCGCCTCGTCACCCCCGACGCGCTCGTGTACAGGGACGTGGCTGCCCGGCTCTTTGGGAAGCCCAGCGTGAGCTCCCACCCTCTGCCCGAGTTCCTGGAGGGGTGCCCCGTGCCCACCTACTGCCTCAGCCCTCACGGGGTCACCGCCCTGAAGAAGATCCTCATCTGCGTGGGCGCCCTGTTCCCCGACATCACTCACAGCCCCCTGCTGCCGGCGCTGGCGGCGCTGCTGCTGCACTACAGCGAGGACGAGGCCCAGTGCTTCGAGAGCCTCGCACGCCTCATTGCCAGCAACGCTCCCCACGCCGGCTACATCGACCAGTCCTTCCTGGCCCACCAGGCCTCCTGCATGACCTTCGGGGACCTGGCCAACAAGCACTGCCCGGCAGCTCACAAGCTCATTGCCGGCGCCGCCGACAACGTGCTCGAGGTCTACTCAGAGTGGCTGTCGTGGCTTTTCCCCGGGCTGCCCTTCGGCTACGCCGTGCGCGTGCTGGACGTGTTCCTGCTGGAGGGCCAGAAGGTCCTGTACCGCATCGCCCTGGCCCTGCTGAAGCAGTTCAGCCTCTCGGTGAGCCCGGCCGGCCTGGAGGGCTCGGACATCAAGGCAGAGCTGCAGGCTTTCGTGAGGAACATCGCCGAGCACGTGAGCGTCGACAAGCTCCTGGAGAGAGCTTTTGGCATCCGGCTGTTCTCCCGCAAGGAGATCTGGCTGCTGCAGATGGCCAACAGGAAGGCCTTGATGGAGAGGGGCATCACCGTGGTGCAGAGAAGGTGAGGAGAGCTCTGTGCCCGCCAGTTCTGGGGCTGAGCTGACAAAATGTGAGTTCCTGTGGGGACACATCCGGGGAGCTCCAGGCACCTCCTGCAGCTGTGGCTGTGCTGGGCCCTGCCGGCCCCCCAGGGACCCTGTCAGGGGACAGGGCACAGCCAGAGACGGTGATGTTGGCAGAGAGCTCCAGTGCCAGGAGCAGGACAGACCCTGCTGCAGGGGGTTGCTCCCCAAAAAGCGGAGGGGCCCCCAGCCCGGCCTGATGTCCCTCCCCTCGCAGGCCATCCTTCCACCTGGCCGTGGACATGCAGAACTTCAGCTCCAGCATCGTCACGGCGCAGGAGATGCGCCTCGTCTGGTCCTGGATCCCCGAGCGCTTCTCCCTCTTCCCCCCGCTGCTGCTCTTCTCCACCTCCGAGGACGGCTGCAGCCTGCAGAGGTGAAGCCTCACCTGCCCAGCGGGGCGGGCGGGGCGGGCGTGGGGGGACACCTGGGCAGGGCTTGGTGTTGGGGAAAGCAGCAAACGCAGGGACCTGGGCACACCCAGGGGCTGCTGGGGACCCTCCTGGGCTCGACTCAGGGTCCTGAGGGTGGCTCAGGGGAGAGGGCAGAGGCTGGGCCAAATGGCCACCGGCACCTGGGCCCCGCCCAGGGCACACGGAGCGCTGTGGCTGTGCCAGGCAGGGGTGTCCCCGTGTGCCGCTCTGTGCCAGGCACGTGTGAGTGCCCAGGGACAGCCAGCACACCCTGCCCGGGGCTCCAGCTCCCCCCGAGCCGACCCCCTTGCCCATCTCTGCAGGTTCTACACGTGCTGTGAAGGCTACGAACCCACGGTGCTGCTCATCAAAACCACCGAGGGGGAGGTGAGCGTTTCCCAGCAGCGTGGGGAGGGGACAGGGTGGGTGACCCCACTGGCTCTTCCTGGAGCAGCCACGGGCTGTGTGGTCCCTGTCCTGCCCCGGCCCGGGTCCGTCCCAGCTCCCAGGACAGAACAAATGGCGCCTCTGGCCACCAGGACACACCTCAGCCAGGGGTGTGGGGGAACAGGAGGAGTGGGTGAGAGGCAGAGAGGCCAGGAGCGGTGCTTTAATTGCAAACACAGACTAAATCATGAATCCTCGCTGAGCAGACTCTCCTGAAGGCAGCAGATGCTTTGTCTGAGCCAGGACTTGCTTCCAAGGCATTAAAGGCAAGGTTCTGTCCCTGACTACACGAGCAGCCACACAAGGGAAACGCAGGAGAAATAAGGACAGGTCCCACTGAAAGCTGTGAAATAACTGCAGAGGCCCCTGAGCCAGGGCTCTTCCCAGGGACTCTGAGAGCCTCACAAACTGTAATTTATCTCTGCACTCTTCATCCCACGGTGGAGGCAGCTTCTGTGAATTGTTCAGGCCTCCCAAAGATTTATTGACCAACAGTGCTGATGTCCCAAGCCTGACACTTCAGGCTGGGTGGAGATAAACACCTGCCACCCCCAGGACCTCGTGCAGACACGGGAAGGTCACCTAGAAAACCTCGTTTCCTACAGGTTTTACCTCCTGTTATCCCTTGGCTGTGCCAAGGACAGGCAGAAGTTCCCAGCCCTCAGCAGGACCCCTCCAGCCATGGTCAGGTCAGGGGTGTCCACAGCAGGGTCAGCCTTGGGCACTGAGGCTGCGTGGGCTCAGAGCAGGGCACCGGTGATGGGCAGAGCAGGGTGGAGCTGGCACAGCAGGATTTGGGGCTCTGATTCTTCAGTGCAGGGCACCAGGGATGGGCAGAGCAGGGTGGAGCTGGCACAGCAGGATTTGGGGCTCTGATTCCCGGGGGATGGGGCAGCCCCCGCCCTGCTGAGCCCGGGGCGATGCCCGGCGCTCCCGGGGCTGGCTCTGCTCCCGGCCCATCCCCTGACGGCTCCCTGCGCTCTCTCCCAAGGTGTGTGGGGCGTTTCTCTCCTCCGACTGGAGCGAAAGGAAGAAGAGCGGCGCCACCTCGGGCTTTTTTGGGACGGGGGAGTGCTTTGTGTTCACTGTAAGTCGCGGTTTGTGTCTGGCTCTGTCCCTTCGCTGCTGTCCTGCCAGGACACCCGGTCCCCTCCCTGCCCCAGGCCCGGACCCGGACGCAGCGCTCGGCCCCAGCCCCTGAGGGCAGCAGCATCTTCCGCCAGCGCTGGCGCGGTGCCCCGGGGCACGGCCGGGCTCACCGGGGGTGTCCCGTGCCCAGGTGCGCCCCGAGGCTGAGAGGTTCGAGTGGGTGTTCATCAAGAAGCCGGAGCTGGCCAAGGCCGTGCCGCGCTCCCGGCAGCGCTCGCCTTCCCCCGCTCCCGAATCCCCGCCCGGCTCCTCCCGGGACAGCGCCAGCCCCAACCACCTCGCCGTGCCCTCGCCGCAGAGGAGAGGCCGCCTGTCCCCGTTCCTGGCCATCAGGCACTTCCTCCTGCCCTCCAAAACAGCCTCCATGTTCATGTCGGGCTCCCGGGACGGGATCGTTATCGGTAAGCGGTGATCGTTATCGCTAAAGGGATCGCTACCCGTAAGGGCGGATCGCAATCGATAAATGGGACCGCTATCGATAAATGGGATCGCTGCCGGTAACTCCCCAGGCCGGCCCCCTCCCTGCGCCCGCCGCTCCCCGCTGCAAGGGCCCCGCTCCGGGTCAAACCCCGAGCAAAGAGCTCCCGGTTCGGGTGTCGGGTTAAAGGCGGGGAGGCGAGGGCAGCGCCCCTTCCTCCAGTCCCGGGAGCTCCGTCCGAGAGCCCCGAAGGGAGCCCCACAGCCCAAATCCTGGCCAGGTTCGTACCCCGGGGCTGGAGCGTCCCTGCCCAGCCCTTCCCTCGCCCCGTGCGGGCGGAGAGGAGCCGCGGGTGGGATCAGCCCGAGGAGGGGCCGGGCGCGGGCACCGGAGCGGACCCGGGGTCAGGCTGGGGCTGGGGGGGATCTTTGTGGCCCCGGGACCGGGTGGCGACCCGTTCGGCGGGGACCCGCAGCGGGTCGGGACCCCCCAGGAACGGCCCGAGCCCCCTGCCAGCCCCGGGAGCGGGGTCAGGACGGGACAAGGGACAGGGAGCGACGGGGGGCAGCCCCGCCGGGGCCGGGAGCAGCACGGGCCCGACCCCGCGCTCGCTCTTGCAGGCGGAGGGGGCGGCCAAGCCCTGTCCCTGGACGCCAGCCTGCTCTGGGGACGCACGGAGCGCTGCGAGACCTTCGACAACCCCCCGCTCTGCCAGGAGAACTTCCAGGTGCAGCTCTTGGAAGTGTGGGGCTTCCAGAGCGCGTAGTTCCCGTGGGGACACCCCTCGTGTGCCGCCCGCGGGGACGGGGACCCCTCCCCCGCTGGCCACCCCCGGCCGGGCTGTGGCCACCTCTGCGGCAGCTCCGCTCTGCATCGTCCCATCGGCGCTGAGACCGGCTCAGATCACCTCAGATCGGCTCAGATCAGCCCTCGCCGTGCTGTGCAGAGAGGGCGCGGCAGTGCCAGCACCGGCACTGCGGGCGCTGCCCTTGGGGACATTCGAGGTCCCCTCCCGCAGTTGAGACCCGGCCCGCTCCGCCCAGTCTGTCCCAGTTCGGGGGCTGGAGGGGAGGGCAGCCAGTCTGGAGTTTCTCACACCTCCCTGCCCTGTTTGCAGCGCGGGGCTCAGCAAACAGTGGCGGCACGGGCAGATCCTGTGGGAATGCTGAGCCCAGGCGAAACCCAACCCCGAGCTCCAGAGCTCACCAGGAACGCTCTCAGATCCGCTTCCCCCGGCCCCAAGCCCAGCACAGCCCTTCCAGCCATCCCCGGAGCCGTGCAGCCTCCGTGGGCACCCAGGACTGCCCGGGATCCACCAGCACGGGCAGGGACTCTCCTTGTCCCCGGCTGGAAGCGCTGCCCGGGGAGGGCCAAGCCCGGCCTGGAGTCTGCAGGGCAGCGACAGCCCCGGGGGGACCCCACGTGTGGGGCTGAGCCCTTTGCCCCGTCCCCACCTCAGGGCTGGCCTGGGGCTGCAGGGCTGGACACGGAGGAGATTCCCCAACAGGACCTTAATGTGGGATGGGAATGTTTGGTGTCGCTCTGTCAGACACGGGAGAGGTGCAGATCACAGGGAACCCTCTGGCAGCAGTAGGAGAACCTCTCCCACCCCAAACACTTTCCCGGGTGGGGTCACCTCCCACCTGTCCCAGCCCTGCAGCCACTCAGGGAGAGATGGGACATTGGAAAGCAATTGTTCCCTGTGAGCGTGGGGAGGCCCTGGCACAGGGTGCCCAGAGGAGCTGTGGCAGTGTCCCAGGCCAGGCTGGACGGGTCCTGCTGCTCCCCACAGGCTCCGTGGCATCCGGAGCCACCCAGGGTTTGAGGTCCACAATGTTTGAATGAAACTTTGCCCTTGTTTTTGGTTGTTGATCAGTGTCTGCCGCTGGGCCAGGAATAAGTGGCTGCATCATGAGCACTGCAGGCTCGGCTGGTCTGTGGTTCTAAGGAAAAGGGAGGACAATCCCAAGAGGAATGGGGTGTGTGGGCCAGAGCCAGCAGGAGGGAAATCAGCAAGAATGAGCAGCACCCGGGGCAAGGGAATTCTGGCAGCAGGAGGCTGCGACCACCGACTCACTGACCTCCGACTCACTGACCTCCGACTCACTGACCACTGACCACCGACCTCCGACTCACCGACCACCGACTCACCGACCTCCGACTCACCGATCACTGACCACCGACTCACTGACCACTGACTCACTGACCACCGACTCACTGACCACTGACCTCCAAGTCAGTGACCACTGACTCACTGACCTCCGACTCAAACGGACCCGGCTCCAAAGGAGGGGAGAGCTGTGGCTGTGACTGCAAGCAGCAAACAGCGCTTGGGTGCTAATTAATGAAAAATAAAAATTAATAAAGATATGTAATCAGCAATCAGTGAAGGTTGATGCCCTTGTTTGTTAAAATGCATAAATAGTGCCGAGTTATGATGAGCAGGGAGCCTTTTGTGGGAACCCCCAGCTCCTGTTTTAGCTGGAATAAAGAAATAAGACTAGGAATCCCGGGGCTCGGGGTGGGAACTGGCGGCGCACACCGGGAACGGGCCCGCGGCCGGGACAGCGCGTCCAGAACGCCCTGCCCGCGTCCCCAGCGGCGGCCGAGCGGCGTCAGGACACGGCCATGGGGACAGCAGGGCCCCGGCCCGGCAGCTCCGGGGACCTGAGGCTGGAAATGCGTGAAGAGCTCGGGTTTTAACGTGGCCTTTCTGTTTTGCACCCAAACAAGCCCCACCCACGCTCTGCAGGGTGCAGGGGACGGGGAAAGCCTCCAGCTCCTCCCCGCACGTCCCGAACAACGAGGAGGTGATGCCATCCCCAGGCGCCGGGAAAAACAGCAGAGGGTTTGCCCAGAGAGAGGGACTGGGCAGCCGGGGCACCGCGGGGAGGGACCAGCGCCGGCTTCCGTGGCTGGTGGCTCCGTCCGACTGCCCGGGGATCCCCGACACCCCCCGGTCGCTGCCGAGCTGCCCGGTGCCCTTCGGGCTGCTCTGCACTGACACAGCTCCTCCGGCACTGGCGCTGGTGTCGCTGAAGTCCCCAACCCCTCCCCAGGTGTGCGGGACTGTGCGGAGCCCCTGGGGACAGGTCCGAGCTGCCTGAGGTGTGGCCTGCCCTGGAGATGGAGAGGGAAGGTGGGCTGGTGCTCTGTGGGGTCCCAGGGAAACACAGCTAAGCCACAGGAGGGGCTCCGCACACGGGTCTGGGGTCTCAGAGCAGGGGACAAAGGGTCCTGGGCACACGGAGAGCCCTGGGCTGATGCTGCCTGAGTGTCCCTTTGGCTTTCAGCTCCCAGGGCTGTGGGGGCTGTAGGGGATGTTGTGTAGGGGATGTTGTGCAGGGGATATTCCCGGGACACAGGGGTGGAAGCTGCCCAGGGGAAGTGTCCAGGAGAGCACAAATACAAGCAGGGGATCTGGCTGGAGGCAGCTGTGGGGAGACAATGGGCAGCACGAGGTGTCCCCACTCTCCTCACCGCCCTGCTGAGGCGTTTGCTCCCCATCCTACCTCTCCCTGCTTCCTCTCCTCTCCCTGCCTCTGTGCCTTTCCTGCTGCTGAAATCCCTTCTGGCTGCTCTGGATGCCCCGGGCACGGGGAATCTCCCTTCCCTTGCAGTGTGCAGGGTGTGCAATCCTCAGCAGGTGCAGTGGGTGGGGCGGCGCTGAGGGCACTCAGACCCTTCCCCAGGGCTTCCCATCCTGATCCTCGTGGGAATTCCCTGCCACCCACCGATTCCCCTCTGATTTACATGCAGCTGTTGCTCTCACATGGCTCCCTGCAATGGAAACCTCCGGCAGCAGTTTGGGGTGGGAAAGGGAGTGCACACCTGCCGGGACGGGCAGGAAAACGCTTCCCAGGGCTCACAGGCAACACCCGGAGCTATGGAAGCTCTGGGCTGGGCACTGACTCCGTCCCACTCCTGTGCACCAAAGCTGTTCCCAGGGCTCCTGCCTGGCCACTGGCACCGGAGCTGGGGCACATTTTAAACCAGAGTCCAGCCTGAACATCGGGATGGCTCCTGGTGGAGCTGGAGCAGAGCTCCTGGCTCACCTCCATGGCTCAGCTGTGCCAACTGGGTCCCCTCGGTGGTTTGAAGGCTCTCCTGAGGAGCGAGAGGCACTGCAGGGAGCCTGGCAGAGCTCTATTCCCAAGCTGGGGTGCAAGGATGGACATCAGAGCTCAGCAATCCAGCACAAGGTCCCCCAAACCTGCTGAATGTCTCAAGCAAGGTTGCAAAGCTAGCCAGGGAAGAAAGGAAAAGACTCAGGGAGCCATCACTTAGAAACTCTGCTCCCTTCTTTCCTCCTCCGCCAGAAGCCCTGCAGTAAATCAGAGAATTTTCCCAGCACAGCACTGTGGCTGCCAGACCGAAACGCTCCGCTCGTGCTTTTGTCTCTCGTCCCTCCTCTGCTCTCCTCTCTGCTTCCCCGTGGCCTTTGCTGGGAAGTTTTCCCGGTTTTGTCGGGAATGCGTCAGCAATGCTCTCCCAGAGCCGCGTTCCCCACAGCTCCCACCCTTGTGTGGGACCGCACGGCCGGGGCTGGGAAATGCAGATGGGTGCTGAGTGCTCTGGGTCTGACGTGGCTTTTCCAGGAACAGCGGCGGAATTGCCCCGTTTTGGCTCCAATTCCCGCGAGTTTTTCACCTCCTCTGGTTTTGAAGCATTTGGGGACCCTCCACGCCCACCCCGGTGTTCCTGGCAGCCCGAGGATGGAGTGCTGCTCCGGGCAGGGTGCATGGCAGGCAGGGAGGGCACCGAGGCTGTCCCACAGCTTGGTAGGAAAATGAATGGTTTGGGACACAATTCCTGCTCCCTCCAAGCAGCATCCAAGCAGAGTTCGAGGCTCCACAGCCGCAGATGCAGAGCACAGCTCCACAGCTTTCCTGGAGCCAGTGGTGGCCCCTCAGCGGGAAGGATCCCGCTCGACACAGGCGTTGTGTCACCCCAGGACACCAAGGGACAGAGCAGTCCGTGCTTCAGCAGCCCTGTCCAGGGTCCTGCGTGCCCTGCAGGGACAGAGGGCACAAGGACAGGCGTTCTTGGGCTCAATCACAGCTTGAAACTGTCCCCAAGTACCCACCGTGCCTCCCCCGGGACTGCTGCAGGGGATCCGCCCTGCTCTGAACCCGGCGTCCTCCCGGGGGCTGGAGAAACCAGGCAAGGGGAAGCGGAGGGGCTGCCTGAGGTGACACCAGTGACAATCCCACTGTCCCTGTGCCCGGCCAGCCTGGCCCGCTGGTGAGCTGCTCCCGACAGGGAGCATTGCTGCTCCACGCAGAGCCAATCGCTCGCAGGCGGAGGGGAGGGAACTTGCCTGCACATTTCCATGCCGGGAGGAAGGGAGTTCATCGGAAAGAGTGCAGGTAGAAATCCTCACTGAGGGTGGCATCCTTACCCAGGGCCTGCTCCAGCTCTGCCGTACATGAGGCATCACAGGAAATATTTGCTCCTGGGTCACTGCAGCAGGGAAAGTGCTCGGGTCAGCCCAGGAGAGGCCGTGGTCATGTCCAGGCACTCCCTGCTCCAGAGGTTTGTCACTGGAGAGGGAAACCAGAGAGTCGGGACGGGGCTCGCTCAGGGGGCACCGGAGCAAAACTCAGCTCAGCCCCTGCCGTGGAGCCCCAAAAGCTGCGCGGGGAGCAAAGGGAGGCTGGTCCGGCAGTCCCTCTGGAGCAGCTTTGGAAAGCAGAAGCTACCTGTGAGGGCTCCCCCGGCTGCACTCTGCCCCGACCGGGAGCTGTTCCCAGCATCTGTGGGGTTTGGGATGAGAGGGGACAAGGCAAAGGCAAAACAATCGCTGCCCCAGGTTGGAGGGACAGGACAGCCCTCTCTGGCACTGCAGCTCTTTCCCATGCCTTGGGCAGGGCTCTGACACAGCTGCAGAGCCCGGAGCAGCCCCCGGTCCTGCCGGGGTGGGTGGGGACAGTGGGGCTGTCCCAGCTCCACCCAGCAAAAGGCGCCGTGCTCAGCACAGGGAGGGTTCGGCTCTCTGGGAGCTCCCAACAGCCTTGGGTGGAAGGGTCCAGGCACAAGGTGCCACCTCTGCTGCAGTCCTGAGCTGTGACTCCCTGGGGTGTGACCGGCTGGTGAGAGCCACAGCCCCAGACCAGATTCTGGTCCTGAGTCCAGCAGAGCAGTGGGATTTGCTCCCGTGACTCCTCCCAGAGAAAAGGGCTCAGGGCCAAGGAATCCCATTTAGCAAAGTGTCCTTCACGTGTCCCAAACAGCTCTGCCCTGTGTGTCCCCAGCTGCTCCTTGGTGCCTTTGCTCACAATAGCTGGTTCAGGCAAAGAATGGAGCGGGTTTTCATCCAGCCTTGTCGGGAGGTTGTCCCCAAGCCTGAAAAGGGGTCGACCTGGCTTTTATCAGTTTCTCAAACGCAGCCTCGAGCCAGATGTGGCAGCACTGAGCTGCAGGGGTCCAGACAAGGAAAAGACAGAGACGCAGCAAGGGAGGACAGTCAGTGCAGTCACATCCTCCCACCCTGCCCACACGTGGGGCCTTCCTGCCCACCTGCAGGTCCCCACGTCCCGCTCAGGGCCGGCCACACTCTCTGGGAGGGTTGGTGTCACTCCACGGGGCAGCCAAGCCTGCACCGGCCTTGGAGCTGGGCCTTCCTCCCCGGAGCTGCCTCCCAGCCTGGCCTCGGCCCGGACTGCCCCGGGCAGGGAGGGATGGTCACTGCCCAGGCACTGCCCAGGCACGTCCCGCGGGCTGAGCTCGGTGCTGTGATCCCAGAGACAGAGCCCGAATGCAGAAACTGCTTCCAGCTGGGAAAAGGCTCTCTGCAGATCCAGGGAGACAGGAAACATCTGCATTGTCACAGCTGGTGGCTGCTCTGCAAACACAGGATGCATCCATTCAACAGCCGATTTCCCCCGGGCGGCGCCAGGGCGGCCTCGGCTCAGGTGGGACACGTGCGGCTCCACCAGCTCCTCTCCAGCTCCTCTCCAGCTCCACCAGCGCCCCTCCAGCTTCACCAGCCCTGCTCCAGCTTCACCAGCCCTGCTCCAGCTCCATCAGCCCCGCTCCAGCTCCATCAGCCCCTCTCCAGCTCCACCAGTTCCTCTCCAGCTCCTTTCCAGATCCACCAGCCCCTCTCCAGCTTCACCAGCCCCTCTCCAGCTCCTCTCCAGCTTCACCAGTTCCTCTCCAGCTCCTCCAGCTCCTCTGCAGCTCCTCTGCAGCTCCTCTGCAGCTCCTCTCCAGCTCCTCTGCAGCTCTACCAGCCCTGC
This sequence comes from Orthonyx spaldingii, assembly GCA_013397795.1. Classification (NCBI taxonomy): domain Eukaryota; kingdom Metazoa; phylum Chordata; class Aves; order Passeriformes; family Orthonychidae; genus Orthonyx; species Orthonyx spaldingii. Next base: position 709,461 of record VZTJ01006417.1, on the reverse strand, counting down.
TCCAGCTCCACCAGCCCCTCTCCAGCTCCACCAGCTCTGGACCAAGCTCTGGGCATGTCTGGGCTCTGCAGCTGATTCCTTCCATGAGGGACGTGGTTGGTGATGCTCAGGGAGCGGAGAGCTGGACAGAGGTCCCTCCTATGTGGGCATAGACCCCATCACTGGTGTCCCCCAGCACTGAGACCCCTGCCCAGGCTGCTCTGTGCCACAGTGAGACAGCAAAGGCTGGTACAGCCCCCCAGACCTGAAATGATGCATCACAAAAAGCTTTGCACTTGTTTCTTCCTTGGACTTGCTTTTAGTCTGCAAGGAGCAGAAAATGATTCCACCCCTGGGCATCATCCCAGTTCCAGCAAATGTCCCTTTTGCCCCCACAGACTGTCCCTGCTGTCTTTGTGCCATCGGGAGTCCCTGAGACAGGGAGGTTTGCTTGTGGAAACCCCATGGCAAAGGGGAAATGGGATAAGGGAGGTGAACACCAAAGTTTTACTGAACATGTTTCAGACTCTGCTTTCCCAGTATCCCTGCAATGGTTCAAAGAACTTGTGAAGGGTTTGCTCATCTCGAGACAAAGCAAAGCTGATGTTTGCATCGAGCACAAGCCCAGCTCCCTGCTGTCACCCTGCCGTGGTGGCACCAGCACTTTGCATCCTCTGGGCTTCCCCAGCACAGCTCAGGTGCTCCCTCAGCCATCCCTGAGGATGCCCCAGATCTGAGCTCCCCGTCCGGGGTGCTCTGTGCACAGAGCAGAGCTGGAGCAGGGGGGCTGTGGCACATGCAGTTCACCCTCTCCAGAGCTAAATGGAGGCCTCTCAGTGCTCAACTAAATTAACCTTGAAACATTCATTTCACAAATGACTGCAGCAATTAGCTGCTTTTAATGAGCTGCTTCACTCGGGCTGATGTCTGAAGGTCCTGGAGGAAATCAGGATCTGCTGCTCATGCCCCTGGCAGCCGGTGGCTGATAGGAACTGGCAGCCCCTTCCCACCTGCTTCCCAGGGAGGAACTCCCACATTTGTACCTCCAGTTCTCTGCACACAGGGTTCTAAGCCCAACTGCTTCAGTGAAGGCTCCGAGCCCAAAGCTCTGCTGCTGCACCACTGATTGTCAGGGAAGATGAAAGACACTGATTTTCTATCGGGTGGTGCGGAAGGACAAAGCATAGCAGCATTTTTGTGTCCCTCCCCCACAGGGAAAGAGCAAAGGAATCGTGCTGGAGCTGCAGCCTGCTGCAGGGATGTGCAGCAGCTCCCTGGCCCTGCTCTGTCCATCACCTGAATCCATTGCAGGCTGCAGAGCAGCTTCAGTGGCTGCTGGAGCAGATGTTTGGCTCATCTCGCCCTGCTCGGGGCTGCAACCCTTCCCTGCTCCATCCCCGCTTCCCATCCCGGCCCCAGGACATTCCCCTGGAGGGAGCTGTGCCTTTCCCCTGCTGGGAACCAAACCCTGCCCTGGGCACAGCTCAGCCCCGGGGCTCCTGCCCTGCCCAGGGTGCTGTGTATTGCTGTGTATTGCTGTGTTTTGCTGTGTATTGCTGTGTATTGCTGTGTTTTGCTGTGTTTTGCTGTGTTTTGCTGTGTATTGCTGTGTTTTGCTGTATTTTGCCGTGTTTTGCCGTGTTTTGCTGTGACATTGTTCAGGTGCCAGCCCCTGACCTGTGGCTGCAAGATTTGCTGTCACAAAAGCCCTACACAAGCCCAAACCTGGCATTTCACTGTTTGCAGGCCCAGGTTGGACCAAAATGTTTCCTAGAGGTGCTCTGATTCTTCCCCTGGGTCTCCCCTCTCACTGTGGCCTAAAGCAAACACTACTAACACTAATGTGGATTTTTTCAAGCGTAACCTCCTCTTGTGAATGACCTGGACTCAGCACAAAGGCTCTTAATGTTCTGTTTAAAAAGCTATAACCCCATAAAAGGTCTCCTGTAACAAAACCTCAAAACAGCTTAATATTTACTCATTAACCACTGGAAGGACACCAATGTTTTATTTGATTTCCTTTCCCCAGTGCAGTTTGCTCTGAGCTCACAGCTGAGAGGGTCCCTATGGAACACTGGGCACCCAGGAATTCCTGCCAGGCATTCCCTGAGCAGTGGCACTGCATGTGGCTGTGCTGTTTAGACCAATCTTTTCCCACTGCAACATCCCTGGCACTGCCATCCACAGGCATCACTGCAGCAGCAGCAGAGGAAAAAACGAGTGTCAGGGGGAGCTCCTTTCTAAAATCCCCATGTGGTTTTCACCTATAAACTTGAAAGCAGCGTCATCCAAACCAGATCCCTCCAGTACAGGGCAAACCTGGATGGAACCGGGCCTTGGAATCTGCTGCAGTGCCAAGTTCTTGTGCCAGGAGTTCCAGGGAAACAAGGAAAGCTGGGGCAGGGTGTTGTAGGGTTTTGCTGGTGATTCAGCAATCTGCATGAGAGAAATGTGTGCAGCAATTTGAAATGTCCGGAGCCAGACTCCAACCCGGTTGTTTTCCCAAAGCTGTGTCATTTCCTGGGCAGTATCATTAAAGGGGGATTAAAGGGTTCCAAGCCCACTCCAAACGGGGCAGGTTTTGCAATCCACCCCAGCGCTCTTTCTAAGCACTGCACGTGCTTGGCAGGCAGGGTGCTCTGCAAAAGCACAAATCCTTCCAGCTCTGCCATTTTCTGCTCAGCTCTACCTTTCAGGAGCTGCCTGCCCACGGCACCATTCCCAGCACATTCCCCTTTGGAAATGTGGCCTCAGGCGCCTAGCGTGGCTGAACCCACAGGGATGGGAAAGCCACGGGGCTGCAGAACCACACTGGGAACAGCTGCTCCTGCAAACCCCTCAGTTCTGGTCCCTGGATGGACCTGCAGGGCCCCTGCTCTGCCCCCGGGCCCTCCCGGGCTGGAAACGAGCCTGGATCCAGGCTTGGCCCAGCACAGCTTCCCTGCAGTGTGACCTGCCCCCAGCCCAGGCTGCTCCCGGCCCCGCGGGGACCCTCTGGTGACCCCGCCGAGGTCACACATGGGGGTGGCTCCTCAAAACCAACCCCTTCCCAACATCTCCAGCCTGGGCTCAGGGCTCTTCCCCAGGCCAGGCTGCTGCCCCCAGCTGCAAAACCCTCCTGGAGGGAAATTCCCCCTCTCCTGGGGTGCAGGACCGAGTGGGACCCACATGTCCCACCCCACATGTCCCACCCACAGCTCCCACCCCACAGGTGCCACCCTGACCCCTGCAGTCCCACTCACAGCCCTGCTGATCCCAAGAACTCCATTCCTCCTGGACTGCATTTCAGGATCAGGCTCCCACCTCAAATAACCTCTGAGACTTGATTTTTCTTCATTTTCTTGGTGCATTTTTTCAATGTCTGGCAGTGGGGTTGAGCTCACACTGACGACTTGCTCTTGATGGCAGCCTAAGTGTGGGTCTGGTCTCTCATTTCCCAGATTTTCTTGCAGGAATAAACCATTCTTGACATTTTAATGTCTCTGTTGAGGCTGGTAGGAAGTGGTCAGCATATTCCAGCTGACTGGAGGCAGCAGACAGGCAGGCAGGGAAACAGAACAGTTTAAGCCTCTGCAATAAAAGTGTTTTTGCAAACATTTACGTAGCAATCCTCCCTTGACTTTTTCTGGATTTTGTATTTTCCTGTCATGAAAAAAAATTAATTTGTGCCCTTTTGGACAATAAATATGGACTTACTGATGATTTAGGCTCTGAGCTGATTTCTGGTCAGGGTGGTCCCTCACTCAGGCACCAGAGACACCCTGCTCTAGTCTGGGTGCTCCAGATATAAATGCAAGGGAATTTGCCCCAGGATTATCCAAATACACCCACCCCAGGCTTCCTGGGAGCCCTGATGTCCAGGAGACCTCTTGTTGTGCTCCCAGCAGTCCATGAGGTGCCTCTCCCTCTTCACTGCAGGTCCCAGGCTGCCTTTGCAGAGGTCTCCCCTGGCTGGCGGGACCCTGGCAGTGTCACAGCTCAAACAGCCACCAGTGGCCACAGGAATGTCCCTGCAGGAGAGCAGAGACCCAGGAAGCAGCCCTGGGGACCTGCAGGTGGCACAGCCAGAGGAAGGGAAGGCTCAGGAATGAGCTGCTGTAACCTCTGACACCACAGAGGCCCCAAGGAAAGAGGCTGGGATGGGATGGGATGGGATGGGATGGGATGGGATGGG
>VZTJ01006417.1:679401-704884 GCA_013397795.1 Orthonyx spaldingii | reverse complement strand
GGAGGGGGGGGGGAGGGGGGAGGAGAGGAGAGGAGAGGAGAGGAGAGGAAAGGGACAAACTGTTTCGGGTGCCTGCATGGCCCTGGTTGAGTTATTAATAAGGGCTGAGGTCAGGATCAAACACCCTCATTTCTGCTGCGTGAGCAAACGGACCCAGAGCTCTGAGATCAACCTCCAAATACAGCCACCCCCAGCCCGGGATCACCTCCTCCTGATCCTGCACAGAGGGGCCTTGGAGACAGAGCTGGGTCAGGGCAGCTCCCAGGACAGGAGCCTCAGCCCCAGCTACCAGCACTGACCACACTCCTGTCCAGAGGCGTCGAAATTCCATTCCCCAGATGATTTTCTCCATGGTTCCCTTCCTGGAGGAGGGCACAGGAGATCCACATTCCTTTGGTCCAGCTGGACCTCGGCCATTTGTCCATCTCCTCCCTGTGGGAAGGGACTTGCTGCCCTCCTCCAGGCCAGGCTGCTCAATCCCAGCTTGGAGGCTTCAGGCTGGAGGCTGAACCAGCTTCTCCCAGAAGATCCCTTGGTGAATTCCAAGCACATTGGGCAGCAAAACTCACAGTTGTGCCCAGGAAGAGGCAGGTGTGGGTGAGATGAAGCAGAACCAAAGCATTGCATTAAGGCTGCTGATGCTTATCAAGGGCCTGCACAGTCCGGCCAGCAAACATCACCAGGGATCTGTGGGAAAAACGGGATCCACATGGCAATTCACACTCCAACTGCTGCCTTATCTCCTGCAAGCGTTATCTCATGCAAGCTGGAGCTGGAGCTATTTTCCTTTCAACCGAGTAAAAATGTGTCAGTTTTATATTTATATATTAGGCCACAATCCCATGGGAAATTAATTTGCCCAACAGCAGAGATTCTGTCATCGCAGGCATCAGTCAGTCTGGGAATGGGGATCTCCAGACCAGGCCCTGAAATCAGGGGAATGGCTTAAAATAATAACCACGGGAGGATGTGGGAGACTGAGCAATTACAACAGCTCCTTCCTGACTGCAGATGTATTTTGGGGCATTTCGTGGCAGACACATAAATGCAGAGCCAGGGACTCATTGTGATCCCATCTCTGTGGGTTCCCCGTGTGGGGCAGGGTCTCAGCCCACACAGGCCACGGGGTGGGGAGGGATGGTCCCCACTGTGCCCCTGTCCCTGTCCCTGGATGGGCTGGGGGCTGGATCTCCTGGATCTCCCTGCAGACACCGGGCAGGGACTGTGGCATCACCACATCCCCACCACCCGTGCCAGGGCAGCTCTGAGTGCCTGCAGTGCCCCAGGGAGCCTCATCCCACCCTCACTGGGGCTCCCACCACAGGCCAGCTGGGTCTGGGAGCCACAGGGATCATCTGACCCCACTGGGACCGGTTGGTGGAGGGGGACAGAGACCCCCTTCCCTTTGGGGGCGGCTCTGCTGTGGCACCATCACTGCCTTCCTCTGCTTCCCAGCTTTGCAGACAAATTGCCCTTCTTCCTTCAAATCCACGGACTTCCTTTAAGCCTCAAAATATTCCTTTAAACCTCAAAATGTTTCTGGGAGCTCTTATCCTCCCCTCCCTGCTCTGGCCATGTGGAGCACACAGGCTGGGCCAGGCTCTGTTATCTCTCCACCTAATAACACACCCGAGCCCTCCAGGTCCCACGAATAAATCCTGTTTTCTCGTGGAGACACTCCCACCATAGAAAGCACCCAGGCTGGGCTGGTAGAATCCTGATTTACAGCCAAAAACACCAAGGCCACGCCAGCCTCTTCTTCTCCGTTCTTTTTTTTTTTTTTTTTTGGAGAGCAAGCCCATCCCAGACACTGAAGGGATTGATGCAGAGGGGGCTGGGATGGGCTGGTGCTCCTGCAGATAACGGGGCTCTGTGGGACCCCTGAGCTGCAGTTTCACACGGTACACGGAGCCTGGACTAGCACGAGGCCGGAGCAGCGCTGGGAAGCACAACCCCAGCGGCTCCGGGGCTGACGTCAGGGCAGCCTTGCCTCTGGCTCCCTCACCACGTACCTAATTTTCCCATATAAGGCCAAGGAGAGCAATGACTCTCCTGGCAAGCAGATCAATAAAAACAGATGGTGGGCTCACAATTAGAGATTAAGCACATACCAATCCAGAACAAACAGGCCATAAATCATACTTGAAGGAGGGTATTTATAGTTTAGATCACATTCCTTAATTAATTCAAAATGGCCCAGAGAAGAAAATAATACAAAACTGCTCTTTTTCTGCTTGGTTCCTGCCTTGCTTTTGCAAAGCTGCATTCTTTCCTCGGGGGGTGCAGAGGCAGCCACAGGACAGAGCAGGGATGCTCCGGGAGCAGGGAAGGGAGGGCTGGAGTCTGGGAATAGGAGCACAAGTGGGGTGAGCACCCAGGGGCTGAGGGGGTGCAAGGACAGGGCTGGAGCACGGCTGAGCCTGGATTTGTCTGCACACTCCTGGGGTGTTGGTCTGCACCCCCCAATACACGTCACCAGTGTCCCCAGGGTGGGTGGGATGGCACCAGGGAGCCCTGAGGGGAGGGTGAGGGGTTCCCACATGTCACAATCAGCACAAGTTTTGCCAACAGGGCACTGGACCCATAGAGCCACTGCCAAACATGTTCCTCATGCAGCAATTACTGCACTAAGTTGCGTTTCTCTCTGAAATGGTGAGGAGATCCTCGCTCTTGGGGCACTGCCAGGCTGGAGGCAAACACAAATGGCAGAGAGAAAATACCCACCAAAACTGATTAATTCTGAAAATGTACCTGGGCCACCTGGGGATGAAGGGTCCCAACCTCTTCAAAACACCTCTGTGACTCCAGTCCAAACCTCTAGGATAATTAGGAGTTATTAATTTTAATGGGAACAGGGTACCTGAGGCCTCTGGGCAATCCAGACTCCAGGAAGCCCCGTCGAGCTGCAAACCTTGCTGTGAACCCCTGAACCTGGGTGGAAGTTGGAGGTTCCCTCTCTGTGAACACAAAGAACTCCCCCTGACCATGGGAGAGCAGAGGACGGGATGGGGATGGAGGGGTTCCTGCTGCCCAGAGAGGGATGTGACCCCTCCCTGCCCCCTCCTCCTCTGCCCCTCACCCCCTCTCCCAGGGCACCAAACCCCTCTCCTTTCTGGCAGGGTTGATCTGCCAGGCTCATGGCTGGGCTTCCCTGGTGAATTGGGAAACTGAGAGCAGTATGAGCTGTGTCTGGTCTCTGGTTGACCAGAGGTGATGGAAATCTGCATTTTTTGCATGAATTGACCCCGTTAGCACAGCCCAACCCAGGGACATCACAAGGGGTCGACCCCAGAGGACAAAATGGACCTCTCCAGCAGGGCAGGTTGTGCAGAGAGGATCCCAACAGCTCAGGCCTATTTGGAATCACAGAATCGTTGAAGCGGGAAAAGACCTCTAAGATCTCCAAACCCACCCTCTGACTGATCCCACCGTGACACTAAACCAGGCACAAAGTGCCACATCTGCTCGTGTTCAGAACACTTCCAGGGATGTGACTCTGCTGCTTCCATGGGGAGCCTGATCTGGGTCTGTTAGTGGGTGAAGAGCCCGAGCCCCGCCTTGCCCCGGGCTCCTTCCAGGGCGCTCAAACAGTCCCTGCCTGGCCAGGGCTGCTCAGAAATCTCGTTTTCCCCCTCCTGCCCTCTTTCCCCGTGCTAGGCTGCAGGCGGGGCAGTGCCCGGTCGCTTTGCAGGTTGTGCCGGCACAGCTCCTTTGTTGTTCCCTTGCCACAGCCCTGAGGTTTGCGGGTTCTTGGGGGGCTGCAGACTCCAAAGCACGAGAAGCAGTCCCGGCCCGAGTCACCTCCCAGGACATCCATCCCCGGGCATTCCCTGCAGCATTCCCGGCCGGGTAGGGCTGGCAGCGCCGGGAGCAGCTCGTTCGCTGCCCTTATCTCCGTGATCTGTTGACAAGGAGGGCTTGTGCAATAAATAAATCAGGGCTGCGGACCGCGGGGCTGTGCCGGCTGCTCTCCGGGGCGTTCCGGGCGGCCCAGGCTCGGTGCGGTGACATTCCCGACATTCCGGCCGCGGGGAGCGGCGGGGACACCGCGGGCTGTGCCGGTGCCACCCGAGCCATCACCCTGCGACACCCAGGGGCTGCACAGCCAACACAGCCCGGGAGCGGCTGCGGGAGCCCAAAGCAGCCACGGGGAAAGGACCGGGACCTTTCCCAGAATTGTTTAATTCACCCCGCACTCCCACGTGTTGAGGGCACCTTCTGGGGCTTTCTTCCAGCAGAGAAAAAGCCCAGAATTGCCCCCACAGTCCTGACGCAGACACCGTGAGTTGCTTTCAGGGCAGGCAACCCCTGAGTGTCCCCAGCTCCCCCATCAGCTCCCCACCACTGCTCTCATCTCTGTCACATACTGCTCCAGCAATAAAATGCACTGAAAATGCACCAAAAGATGCCTCCGTGGTTTTGTCGGAAGCAAATTTCCCCTTAAGAAAACTTTGGGGAAAATGGTTTAACTTCTCTTTTTGGGGGTCTTACCAAATGTTTTGCATTTTTGCCGCAAAAGCTTTGCATGCCCTGAACCATATTTTCATTAAATCCATTCTTCTATTCGGAGCAAAAGGCACAGTGAGATCTTTCCTGCAAAGCCTCACAAATGTCTGAACTACAGAGGAGATTCAAAGACACAAAGTCCCTGCGGCCTTGGAGCCCAAGCTGTCCCTGGCCGTGCTGGGTGCCGGGCTCTGCCCCGGGAGCCTCTGCCAGAGGAAATGAAGAAGAACTCGGTGTATTTTGTAACAGGAGAGTGCGGCCACAGACGGTGTCCGTGGTTTGGTAGGGTGTCGCACCCTGCCGGGCGCTCCCCGGCTGCAGTGGGATGACAGCGGGACGGACTGAGGGATGATCCCAGTGCCACCCCGGCCCATCCTGCGGCTGCGGGGGCGGGAGAGCTGTGCAATCCCTCCAGGCAGCGTTTGGCAATCGCCGGTGCCGGGATGCAGGCGAGGGGTGAAGCTTTGCAGTTCTGTCTCCATCCACACCCCTGGACTGCTCCAGGCCCTGCTGCTGTCCCAGCTCTGGATCTGTTCCCCATTTCCAGCCGCCTCCACAGATCCCGGCTTTCACTGAGGCAAACTCTGCGCAGGGAAACGCCACCCATCCCATCTTCATTAGTCATGGTTTTCCTCCAGTTCCTTCCACGGGTTTGGGCACCTGCTGTCCCCTCCGATGGAGTTCCCTGGGGAATTCTGGCAGGGAGAGCCCGTCCCTGCTCTGGCTGTGGGGCAGAGGGACCACCCTGCCCAGCCCATCACCCCCAGCCCAGTGCAGGGCAGGGCTATTCCCAGGCTGAGCTAATTCCAGGGGTCCCCTGCCAGCCAGTACGTGGGGATTAAACCCGAGCCTTTCCAATGAACCCTGTGAGCTGCTGGAGGAGGCAGCCAGGGCCTGGAACTGCCCACGGAGCTGGACACGCTCCTTGTGCTGCCCCGAGCTCCTGTGTCAGCTCCGAGCAGACAGAGGAACACCAAACGTGTCCCAGTCACCAGGAACTGTGAGTCCTCCATGCTCAGCACTTGCTGGGGTGGCTGTCCCTTGCTCCGGGGAGCAGCAGCTCCTATCTGGCTGCTTTCATCTGCTGTGAAATCACTGCAGGAATTCTCCTCCAGCAGTTACTCATCCTCCTCCTCCCTCCTGGGAAAAAAAAAAAAGCTGTTTTGTCAGTAAATGCGATAAAAATCTCCCCTTCATGTAGATTCAAGGTGAAGTTAATCAAAATATTTACACAGTCCTCATGATACTGCGCTAGCCAGGGTTTTTGTGGTGTCCTGATTGCAGCAGGTGCCCCTCGAGCATCGCCCCAGCTCAGGGGAGCAAATCCCGAGCTGGTGTCTGCAGCCCTGGTGCCCATGGGCACCTCACCTTGTCCCCGTGGTGCCTCCATGCCCGCGGTCCCTGTCCCGCCCTGCACTGCTGCTGTGAGCAGCTGGAAGCCTTGTACAGCCATGGAAGCTTTGTACATCCACGGAACTGGGGCTGGGAGGGAGACTTCTCACTCACCGGGCTGGGCTGGAGCAGTTAAAGGCAGAGCGGGGTAAAACCTGCAGCTCTGCACAGCACTGGCCAGGACAGAGCCCGATGGCCCCTGCTGTGTCCAGCTGAGTGTGGTCAGCACGGGCTGAGGGCCCCGTGGATCTGTGGCTCTGCTCCTGCTGGAAGCTCCCCTGCCCACCTGGCCCAGGGTGTGTGGGTTCCCTGCAGTGGCTCCTGCTGGGGGGTGGAGCTGGGCAGTGTCCCCTGGGCAGTGCCCGGGTGCTCCTCCCAGTTCTGCCCACACCGACAGACGGGAGCGAGGGCAGAGCCACAGCCTGCCCGGGGTGCTGGCAGGGAGCACTCCCTGTGCTGCTCACGGGCTGTGAACCACAGCCACATCCACCCTGGGCTGCCCAGAGGTCCTGCTTGTCCCCTCCAGGCCACCAGCCCTCCTGTGGTCCCGCAGCTCCGTCCATCCCACCTCATCCCACCACACCCTGTGCACCCCAACTCATCCCACTGGACCCACTGCTGTCCATCCCACCTCATCCTACCCAAACATCCCTCAGACTGTGTTCATTCCTTGCTGGAGGCAATGCCTGACCTGCTGCTCCCATCCTCTCAGCTTTGCAGAAGGGTTTGGTGATTTTCCAGATTCCCCACCCAGGGAAGTGAGCGAGGGCTGCCTCCTGCAGCACCCTCCGGATGGACATCACTGTCTGCAGGTGGACGTGACCAGGGAGTTTTCAGGCAGCAGCGGCAGATCCTGACTGAGATTGGAGCAGGGCCTTGCTTTGCCTTTGCTGACGGCTCTCACACCTCACCCTGCCCACGGCACCAGCTCTGACACCTCCCCAGCAGCTGGGACCTGCCTGCACTGGCAACAGGGTTGGTTTCACCACGGGGCTCCTCAGGCTGCTCCCATTTATGGAGCTGTGGCAATGAAGATTTGAAGATTAAATTCTGTATTTCCACTTCTCAGTACTGAGCCACACCAGCACTGATGTGTGGCCCAGCCCTGCTGGACCCTGTGAGCCACCTCCACCCTTGGTGCTTTGCATCCCCAGAAGCCCTGGTGGATCTGGAAAGCTGCTTCAGAAAGCTGAGAATCAGGATCTAGAACAAGGTCATGGTTGTGTTTTGTTTTGTTGGGGTTTTTTCAGGCACTATAAAGAAACCTGTGCTACTTTGCTCCTGGAGATAAGCTTTTCCGGCACCATTGTTCCAGGCTATTTTCCTTGATGTACTCTATTTTTGGCACATGCAGTGAGGCCTAACGTCCTTCCCTATTTCTGTGCTCACTGGAGTTCAGTTTAAAATATTTCTGGCCTTTATCTTTGATTTTCCAGTGCTGAAGCAACACCATATATCCTCTATACCATATTTTTTTCTTATGAATCACCAAGCTTTAGACAAGCCCCTGCTGGGTAGAGAGCCCCTGCTAAAGAGCCAGCAGTGCTGGGGCAGTGACCCAGCAGCTCCCTGAGCCTCCCCAGCAGCAGCTCTGGCACTGTTTGCATCCTGCCAGGGTCTAGACAAGTGTTTCTGATCCAGCAGAGAAGCATTAGCTCAGGCTCTGGACTTTGCTCCCACACACTTTTATCAAATGCTCCAGGAGTGTATTTGGAGTCACTAAATCTTCTCCTATTAACAGCCCATTTGCAGATGGAAAAGGTATTTCTGCAGTCTTGAGGGGGCAGTTTGTCAAGCAGGTTTCACTAATATTGGCTCTCTGTGAATAAAGACATGAAATATTCACGCTGGTTTCTCCTTCCCGGGGATTTTGATGCTTGAGGTCCAGGCTGTGTTCTGGGCTCAGCCATGCCATGGATATCACTGTCCTGGGTCTCACTGAACAACAGCTCCTGGGGGTGTTTGCTGCCCTTTGCAGGAGAGCACCAGGGAACTCTCTGTGGAGAAATTCCCACTGGGAAGTTAAGGGTGATCCCAGCTGGCACAGGCTGTCCCGCAGGAGGCCTTCATGGCCCCTTATGGTGCCCCCTCCCCTATTCCCTGGCAGCTCTGATCATGTCTCTCCTGGGGAGGAGATGCCCAGTGCCCTTTGTGGGCAGGCTGATCTCACCCCTGAGGGACTAAGCTGCCACACTGGGGACACCCAACCCCGCTGGCATTGCAGGGGCTGCTGCCAGATCCTCACCCTTCCCCCTTCTTGCACCAGCTTCCCACTCAGGCACGTTATTTTCATCATGGGAGATTTATTCTGTTGCCTTTGGTTTGGTGACTGAGCCTCAGCCCAGCAGCTCTGGCTGCTTAAGGGTGGCTCAGACTCATGAAGCCTCTTCCTTTACTCTTTCCAACTTAAAACATCACCTGTGTAAAACAAAATGCCCAACACACCATTATAAACCATAGAATCACAGACTGCTTTGGGTTGGAAGGGGCGTTAAAAATCATCCAGTGCCACCCCTGCCATGGGCAGGGACACTTTCCACTCTCCCAGGCTGCTCCAAACCCATCCAACCTGGCCTTGGACACTGCCGGGGATCCAGGGGCAGCCACAGCTTCTCTGGGCACCCTGTGCCAGGGCCTCCCCACCCTCACAGGGAACAATTTCTTCCTGATATCCCATCTAAATCTCCTCTCTTTCATCTTAAAGCCATTGCCCCTTGTCCTGTCCCTCCATCCCTTGTAGAGTCTCTCTCCATCTTTCTTGTAGGTCTCTCATGTCCTGGAAGGCCACACTTAGGTCCAGAGCTTCCCTCGCCAGGTGAACAATCCCAGCTCTCCCAGCCTTTCCTCCCAGCAGAGCTGCTCCACCCCTCTGATCATCCTGGTGCCTCCTCTGGACTGGCTCCAGCAGCTCCATGGTTTTACTTTCCTGTGCCACCCCCGGTGCTGCTCCACCACCCCATGGGAGTGAGGTCAGAGTATCCTGCAGGAGCTACAGGAGATTGCTCCTGTTTTCCCAAGGCTACCTGCCAGACCCTGCTAATGCACGCAGCGCCAGACATTTGGTGTGAGCCACCTCATCCAGGATCTTCCCCCTTGAAAGCAGTGGAAATATTCCTCCTCTGTGTGCAGAATGCTGGGGCTGGGTGTGGGGGGAGGGCTGTGTCAGCTCTGCACACCTCCACCCTGTGTGGGTGTCTGGGCCAGCGTCCTGCCTGCCTCTGCCCTTGGCCCTGCCTCTGGGGATGGCCTGGGGCGCCTCGGGGCTCGGCTGCCTCTGCAGGGCGTTGAGTGTTTCCCTGGCCAGGGGAAGGGTTCTGGAAAACCCTTTGCAGCTCACCCACCCAAAGGCACACAGTGGTGCTCCCACTGTCAGCCAGGGGAGTGCCGCAGGCTGTGGGGAAGGAGCAGGGAAATGAACACAAGGAGCAGGGAAATGAACACAAGTTCAGGGAAGGAGCAGGGAAATGAACACGAGTTTAGGGAAGGAGCGGGGAAATGAACAGGAGTTTCTGCACATGTCCCCACTGCTGGGAGGGTGTGACCAGCGAAGCCAAGCCCATCCTCACTGCCCTGGCTTGGAGCAAGGCCACCACCACGGCTGGGCCATCACAGCAGGACACAGCCCTGGTCACCAGCCACTTCCCCAGGAGGGACTTGGAGGGCCCCAGGCAGAACCTCCTTTGCCTAATTTTGGACATACCTGAAATAGGAGGTTGTCAAGGCATGGGGAGGGAGAGAATTCCTGGTAAATCACAGATGAGAGTGGCTGGAAAGTCACAAACCACAGGAAGATGACTGGGAGGAAGATAGGATGAAGGCCAGGGGTTTGGTGCACAGCTCTGTGCCATCCCCTCCTGGCAAGGCCCAGGGTAAGGTAACACCAACACCATGGGAGCCCCCTGAACCCCAGCCCTGCTGGGTCACTGCAGCCTGGAGCCGCTGCCACAGCAGCTCACGGGGTGCTGGGCTGGACCAGCAAAGGCTCAACCCCTGTGTCCATCTCCAGGGCTGACCTGACCAGGATGGTCCCACCAGGATATTGAAGAGATGAGAGGGGCCTGAGAGCAGAGGGACAAAGACAGCACTGTGCAAACCACAGAAATAAAGATAAAAACACTTTCCCTGCCTAAGGGTTGCTAATCTCATCCTGGCACAGCCTTTAGCCCCCAGGTCTGCACAAAGGTCACCCACTGCCCAGGAATCCCAGGAAGGCCTATCACATCCCACAATGTCTCTTTGTTCAGGAAGAGTTTCAGCTCCTGGAAGGAAGGAGTCAGCTCCTTCTTAACACATTAAACTCAACAATCTTGGACAAAGCAGCTCCGAGTTTGCCCATGGGGGGATTCAGCAGGAGCTGGGATTCATCCTGTTCCTCCTGTCCTGTGTTGGGTGCTGGTCCTCAAAAATGCTCCAAGTGCTCCCCAGCCCCGTGTGGCTGCCCTGAAGCAGGGGCAGAACCAGAGCCCTGCACAGGGATTTTATCCCTTCCCCCAAAGCTCTGTGCAAACACCCACCACCCTCCAAGGCACAGAAACACCTCTGCTGTTCTAGAGAAGAAGAAAATGAGCCCCAGGATGCTGCAGTGACCTGTCCATGCTCACACTGGAATGGGTCCAGCCAGACCTGCAATATGAGAATTATGAGGGCCCTCACTTTGTAGGCTGGAGATGAAATGTCAGGATTTTGCCCCAATTCCCAAAGGGCTTCCAGTAACGGAGCAGTTCTAATGAGGTAGGCGGCAGCAATCCAATTGGTGTTCAGGCCAGAGAGTTCTCTGAAATCCCTGCCATTGCTTCCAGATATTTTTCTTGCTGGTCCTGTACTTGTTTCAGAGCTCCCAGGGTGCACCTGCAGTGAGTGAAGTGCACTAATTACTAACCTGAAACTGGTTGTGTTTAGGATCCCGAATTTATGCTGCAGGGCCCTTTCAAGTTAACTGTAACAGCCTCAATTAATCCTTTATTTGTGGAGAGTCAACCTGGTGGAAACAGAGGGGAGAAGGAGCTGGGACACTTGGGTTTGGTTCTTTGCTCTCACCTCTGTCACTGACCCTTGACACGACTTGGCAGAAGAAGCCAGGTCTGGTGGAGGAGATTCAAAGGAGATTTAGAAGATCAGCATCCAACTCCTGGCTTTACTGCACATTCCCCAGGTCAAGCAAGGAGCCTCCTTAAACCCAAACCCTTCAGCAGCTTTTCCAGGATTGGGGTGATCACAGAATCACAGAATCATCAGGATGGAAAAGAACTCTGAGATCATCAAGTTCAGCCTGTGACCCATCACCACCTTTGTCACCCAGACCATGGCACTGAGCGCCACGTCCTGTCATTTCCTGAACACCTCCAGGGATGACAGATCTCTCTGCTCAGTGATGAGGCCAATTCTCAGCCTTCCTGGCATTAGGATGAGTCCATTTTGGCCATCCAGCACCGAGAGCCTGTGGCTGCCTGGGGAGCCCTGCTGCCCTCTGGATGAACATCCCCTATCCAGCCATGGTGAGCAGAGCAGTGCTGAGGCACTGAGGCATCCCAGGGCTACCACACAGGGACCGCGTGCATTGGGACTGGGACATTCCCAGTGGATGTCACTGGTGGGAAGGCCTTTGCCCTGCCACGTGGCACCACCACAGACCTGTGTGTGCACAGGGGCTCCCCCAGTCCCAGGCTGGAGCTCTGAGGGGCAGAGCAGCTCATCCCACATGAAAGCTGCTGCAAGCAAAACCAGAAAATACACTTGTCTCGCCAGCAACCAGCGAGGCAACGGCCAAACCAGCCGGGCTGGATGGAAACCAGTCAGGCAGCCCTGC
The DNA here is from genome assembly GCA_013397795.1 of Orthonyx spaldingii. Taxonomy (NCBI): domain Eukaryota; kingdom Metazoa; phylum Chordata; class Aves; order Passeriformes; family Orthonychidae; genus Orthonyx; species Orthonyx spaldingii. The sequence continues at coordinate 693,180 of VZTJ01006417.1, read as the reverse complement.
TCAGCCCAGTTAGGCTGGGCTGGGAGCAAGGCAACGGGCAGGTTTAGGAAACACTCATCAAGCTCCTTCTTGTGCCTCTGTTTGCACAGCCACGGGCGCTGGCTGCAGGCAGGGTCGGTGTGGGATGCCTTGGTCCCAGCCCCGGCTCCTGCAGACATGGAAAGTGCAGGTTTCCCTGGGAGCTGCCTCTGCTCCAGGTGCTGGGCACTGCAGGGGCTCAGGGGTCAGGGCAGAGCGAGGTGGGCTGTGGGGCTGCAGGTGAGGAACAGCAGGAGCCCTCCGTGTGCGGGACAGGCCCTGAGGGACACTGCACACCCTGGCTGGGTGGAGGGGGGGGAGCAGACCCCATCACTCACTGGGTCTGCTCAAGCAATGCTGGGCTGGGCCACCTCTTTCCATTTTGTTCCTCATCCAGCGATGACCAAAAACGGCCATGACCCATTCTGGATGGTGACTTGTCTCTGGTCATTTGCTCCCTCAGCTCCTCTGAATTCTGCAAGAGCAGTGATGCCACTGGAGCTGCTCAGCCTGGACTGGAGATGGCCCAAGGGTTTGGAGAACTGAGTTAGCCCCTAAAAATGGGGATGAGCTGCTGTTCATCACCCCCTCCACTGCAATGAGGGTCCCAGGATGAAGGCAGGGGAAGCTAAACTCAGCCCAAAGGAAGGTGAGGCTCATCCCAGGAAGGGGCTGGGTCAGGGAACTCCCTGCCAAAGTTGTGTCTGCAGAAGGTTTAGGTGGATTCCAGGAGGCACTGAAAAAGTGCTTGAAAAAGAGATCTGTGGAGATTTGCTAAACCAACAAACCACAGCAGGCTCAGAAAATCTTGCACAACAGAAGAAGATGGAGACTGGGAATGTACCCAGGGGACAACCTGTACCCGCTGATACCAATCTGACTCTTCCCTGGTCACTTTTGTCCACTGTTCCCATTGGATTTCCCCTGACCCCCTTCACCACTCATTAAAGCGTCCTCTCCTCTCTACAGGAGATCTCCAGAAAGAAAAAATGATGTGATTATGGGGGATGGCAAAAAAGGAGAAGTCAAAAGGTCAAATCACTTAAATAGGGGACCCGGGCTGGGCAGAGGGGACCTGGGCACATCCTGGTCAGAGCTGTGTCCCAGCCCACCCAGGGTCTCCACAAAGGCCACGTGCAGGTCCCCTCGCAGGGCAGGGGACAGTGGCAATGGTGAGGTGTGAGGCAGCAGCTCCACACGCCCTCCGCTCCCGGGATGGATCAACACCTCCTCCTCCTCCTTCTCCTGCTCCCCTCCAGCGCATCCCCGGCCAGGATCATGCCCCGGCTGAGCAGGTCAGGGGAGGCTGAGCTGCAGGCAGGGCGTGGGGGCTGCTCAGACTTGCTGAGTGCCATTCTCCGGCAGCAGCTCCTGCAAGGAAGCGATTCCCGGCGATGGGAAGCGATTCCCGGCGATAGGAAGGTGCTGAGCGAGCAGGGGTAGGGTGTGGGGCGGGCGTGCTGCCGTGACTCAGCCCTGGCCCTGATCCCGCTGATTTTCCACCCAGGCAGCCCAGCGAGGCAATTCCTCCCGACATGGAAGAAGGGCAAGACCACGCAGTCCCATTCCAGGGATGAAATCCGGTTTGGCTCCTGTGGGGCAGCCTTTCCACCCCAGCACTGCCTGGACCACTCTGCATCCTCCATCCCATGGGCACTGATCCTGTCAGAGCCACTCAATCAGAACTAGAGGTGATCCAGAGTGTGAAACACACAGGATCACAGAACCATTCCGGTTAGAAAAGCCCTTCAAGACCATCGAGTCCAACCTGTGCCCGATCCCCACCTTGTCACCGGCCCAGAGCATTGAGTGCCACATCCAGGTGTTCCTTGAACACCTCCAGGGATCCCACCACCTCCCTGGGCAGTCCCTTCCCGTACCTGGCCACCCTTTTTGTGAAGAAATTTTCCCTGAGAAGAATTTTGCACATTTCCACAGTGGGTATTTGCCTTCAACGACTTTCAGGTTTCCACCCTTTACCCACCTGCCCTGCAGTTATTCCCAGGAAACACAACTTCTACAAGCAGCAGAGGTCAGATTTTCACCTGGCATAGAGCAATAAGACCCTGAGCAGCCTCCGGAGCTGCTTCACACCCGCTCACCACGTGGCTCCTTGTGAGCAGAAGAGCTCTGCAGCGCAACTCAGCATCTTGAAAATATTGAAGGGACTTCTTGAGCGCTGAGGAAGAGCGAGCTGATGGCTGGGAGTCAGCCAGAGCTCCCTGGAGGTGGCAGCTGTCCCTGTGGCACTGCTCGTGGCCGTGGGATGAGAGGTCGGCGTGGTGGGTGGGATCTGGAGAAGCTCGGAGGTGCTCCAGGTCTGCATCCCACCAAGCTGCACAACACGTGTGTGTGAGACAGGGAGAGAGTTCTGACTAAAGCCACTCTTTTCAACACCAGGTCTGGGATATCAGATGGGTTTGAACAGAAAGACAGAGCTGAGGCTCTGGAGGCTGGTTTGGCATCACACAAATTCCTAAGTTACATGCAAAAATGGTATCGAGCTGGAGTTGTGGAGGGGCTCAAAGAGCAGTAGATGGGGTTGAATAATTGTACAAGGTCACTGCTACTTACTTAAACCCAAATGTTACAAATCCAGGAAATTTGGATCTGAGGTTAAGCATCAGGGAATTCCAGGCATGTCAGGAATGCAGAGATCAGGCACAAAACACCTGTAGTGGAACCGGGGAGGGGAGAAATGCAACAGGCCTTTAAAAGTGGGTTATATCTAACCCAGCCACAGTGGGTGTTTCATTCCTGTGCCACTGTGGAGCAGGGACAGCACCTCCAGCAAGGCCCAGGAAAAGGGGGGGATGTAATTGTGAGTTAACAAATCCATTTGCTCCCAGCTCCTGGGCCTGCCTGTGTGTGGTCGAGCCTGCCTGCACATGTTCCTCCCCCTACACAGCCAGCCTTTGGTTATTCCTGAGCAGCAATGAGGATGTTTCAGAGACTCAATGGACTGAAAAAGAGAAAAAAATTTTTGTGCCTATGAAGGGAAGGCTGAAAATGTGAACACCCAGTGTGAGCTGGCGGAGCTGGGGATGGGTGCTCTGGGCCCTGGAGCGGCTGCGGTGTCAGAGGGAGAGCCCTGCTGGGACCAGGCCTGGCTCCACACTGGGTCCCTTTCCCATGGAATTTTCAGCCAGGGATGCTGCCAGGGCAAATGTTTCTGTTGCAGGGAGGCAGCAAAACTGTGAAAGTGCGGACTGGGGCCCAGCAGCCCGTGTTGGGGAGACGGGAGAAGCTGATGGGCTTGGCTGGGAGCAGGAGCTGGCAGCCACAGCCCCGGTGCTGAGGGGGCACAGGGAATGTGCAGCCAGTCTCGTGCCAGCTCCAGGGACATGGGACACGCCCCAGGAGGGGAGTGAGTGCATGGAAAGTGGGGGGCTGTGACTGGAGATCAGGACCAGGAGAGATCACTCAGCAAATACCACCACAGGCAAAACAGGCTCAAATTAGAGATGTTAATTGGATTTATTGCTAACAAAATCAGAGCAGGATAATGACAAGTAAAAGAAAACCTTAAAAACCCTTCCCTAGAGCACAGCCCTCACAGCTGGCACAGTCAGCAGGACTCTGTCCTGTCCCTTGGCACAGCAGCTGCCCACAGCTCGGCATGTGCCAGGGAAGGGGCTCAGGGACAAACACCTCCTCACTTCCAGCTGCTGCCGCTGCTTGCATCCAGCCCTGCCGCCAGCGGAGCACCGCGAAGCCTTGGGATTTGCAATTAATCCCCGGTGACAGTTTGCTCCCTGATGGAGCAGCGTTAACCCCTCCGGAGCTGGGTGGGTCGGCAGAGTCGGGGTTAATCACGTTGGAATCCGGTTTAATTGCAGGTTGCCTGCGATCCTTGGTGCCTCTTACAAAGTGATGGAAAATGACAAATATTTATCCCCTCTCTGGCAGCGGCCCTTTATCTTCCCACATTGTCATCAGGCTTTCCCAGCCCCGCTTCCAGGAGGGAAGAGTGTGAGCAGATACTATATAAGGGTAAAAGCTGGTTTGGGCAGCTGTCAGCTTTTGCATTCGCAGCATTCCTGCGAGGAGAGGCCGGGGGAGGAGGTGTGAGACACCGAGGTGGCTCACGGACACCCAGGTGCTGCCACTGGACTTCCCCAGGTCCCCAGAGCCTGGAGGAGCAGGTGCAGGGGACACGGGGACACAGCAGAGGGGCACCTTTGATGGGGCACAGAAAAAGGGGGAGAAGGTTCTTCCCTGCTCGTGTGTGACCCCTGAGCGGGGTGTGGGATGGCCTGCAGCGGTCCTGGCTGCTGTGCAGACACGTGCAGTGGAGAATTGTGCTGCTGTGCCACCCCCAGCCCTGCAGGGACACGCTGGGGGCACACGGGCAGGCAGAGAAAAAGCCTTTGGAAGCACAGCAGGGAAGAGAGAGGCAGGGAATCAACTGCAGCACCACACAAGCATGTGCAGCTTCAGACACAGTGACACTGTGGCCGTGGTGGTGGCCTGGCCCTGCGCTGTGATGCAGGGCTCAGCCCTCACCAAATACCCCGGGATTTCCCCAGAGGAGCTGCAGGGCTGTGCAGGGAGCATCTGCAGCCTGTCCCTGCAGCCACGGCGTGCCCTGGGGTCCCTGGGGCTGCTTGAACCCTGTCTCCCCAAGCCCTGGGATTTCCAGCACATCCCAGCCCCGGAGCTGAGCCTGCAGCGCTGATTTCGAGGCAGGGGCTGAGTGGGATCTCAGGCTGCTGCCTCTCCTCAGCTCTTCTGAAAACCTACCTGGTTTCTCCCCAGCTCTGAGAACTCAAGGGCTGAGGGGCCGTGCCCTGACCCCTCTGCAGGGCAGCCACTCTTCCCCCTCCTCCCGGCTCCTCTTGCTGGGGACACAGATGGGTGCAGGGAGAGTTTGTGGGCATTTGGTCAGGTTTGGCCACACCAATCCCACATCTGCACTCCAGGTAGAGTCCCCAGCGGCTCCAGCCTGCGGGATGCTGCTGGAAACCCCCTCCTTTGCAGCACTTTCAGCTGCCTCCTCTGGAAAACCTAGGCTGGGAACACAGAGTGTGAAACCATTTTCTGCTGAACAGGGTCTTGCCCAGTTTATGGCTACACCAAGCTCCAGAAAAGAGCTATTTCCCCCTCAAAAAACTAAACCGACCCCCCCCAAAAAAAACCCAAAAAAACAAAGAAACAAAAAAACCCCAGGAGGATTTGAAATCTTGACTCCCACAAGATGCCTCCAAGTAAGTGCATTTTTAAATATGAGAAACAAACAAATTGCGTTCTGCCTCCCAGGCTTTGAAGGGACTTTTGGCTACGAGAGAGCCCCTCAGCCCTTCCCTGTTCATGGATCTGCTGCTGAGGGCTGTGATTTCACCCCGAGTGGGATTGTCTCCCAGACATCCTGCAATATCTTCACTCCTGTCAAGCTCTGCCTTTCTCTCCTCCAGCGCCCGGGTCTGGCCAGGAGCCAGGGCCTCTTTAAACGTTACCAGAAGGGCTGGCAGGAATTCAGCCCTAACTCTTTACAGGTCCTGCAGACGTTCGGCTGGGGGTGAGGACTGGCCTCTTTTGGGACCCTGACAGGGAATTTAAATTGAAACAAGAGGATGGAGGGGAAAGAGCCCTATGGAAAAAATGAAATTCCTGACGAGGATGTGTATATGAAACCTCCCACCGGCTGCATGTCCTGCTGTGAATCACAAGCTCTGTTCCCTGCAGCATGGGCTGCCACCCTTTAAAATGCTCGGGAATTGCCTGGACGTGGTGGTGGCACAGTTACCCCAAGCCTGCTCAAGGTGGGGGCTTTACACACCCTAAAATAGTCACTTTGCTCCCCCCGGCTATTTCCATGGCCCCTGCGCTGAGAGTGGCCCCTGGGTGCAGTGGCTCAGGGGTTTTTGTCAATGATTCCTCATTGCTTTGCTGCAGGGCTGGAATTAGGGGATTCCTTCACCTCGAAGCTCTGCTGCTCCCTTCTGTGCTGTTTCATCTCCTTTGGTGTTCTTTGCACCATGCAAACCCATCATTGCTCAGCACTATTCAAACACAGTCCCTGTATGAACACTCCCCCTCTATGCTGATTTCCACATGATTTAACATTGAAAAATCCCTTTACTCGCTGCCCTGCAGGCACAGCAGCACCTGCAGAGGCTGTTCCAGTAGAAAACAACACAGAAAAAGGGCATTTTATTCTTTCTAGAATCAGGTTTAGCTTCCACCCTGCTGGTGATTGAATAACAGCAGACATATAAAATGACAACTAAGAAATAATAAATAAATAAACCACGACAAAAAGCTGAGCTACCAAAGAGACATTCATTTCAGCCCCTTTAAACCCCAGGGTGTAAATGCACGCAGAGGAAGCGAGTCTATGTTAAATATGCAGCACTAGGATCCTTCAGCAGGGGTGGGGGAGGTCACAGTGGCTTCATCTGCAGATGACCTTAAATTCCTGCGCCAGATATTCTCATTAAACTGGTGCCACTGGGCTGTGTGGGCTCTGCCATGGGGCTGTGGATGGGTTAAATGGGGGAGGTTGCAGCAGCTCCTGTGCTGATACAGAAATCCCTGCACCAGGAGCAGCACCTGAACCCAGCAGGGATCATCCCTGAGGAACTGCAGACCTTCCTACGGTGCCTTCCAGCCAAGGCAAAGACAACCAAGGGTAACATCCAGGATAATTAATAGCCTCTTTGTTTGTTTTACAAACAGCCTTTTCAGAGGCTCAGACCAATCTCATCCATCTTAAACAGGTGAGGGAAGGCACGAGTCCAATTAAAAACAAAATCATTGAATCATTTGCAAATCACCTTTGTGTTCTTCATCCCAGAGCTCTGCCGAGCATGGCCTCTGTGGTGCTCAGCCCTCCTGTGTCTGGGAGCTGTGAGCAATCACTGAGGAGCATGTGCTGGTCCCCGGCTCCTCCATCCTGCTGGCACGGGCTGTGCCTATGGCAAGGTGGGATTTGGGAATGCTGCCTGCGTGGGAGCCGGGCAGTGGTCATGGGAATGGGGAGATGCCCACAGGAACAGGGACAGAACCATGGAAATGGGGTGATTTCCAGAGGAACTGGGAGATGACCATGGCAATCAGGTTGTGCTGATGAGAGGGGTGGGATGACAATGTTGGCAGCACTCTGGTTCCGAGTGCTCTGCCCTTTCAGCCCCAGTGTCCTGCTGTAGGAACTGTACTCTGCATTTCTGGCACCCATTTCTGTGCTACCCAAGAACTCCAAGCTCTGGGCTGTAGTTTTCTCCCACTCTTCCCATGGCAGCTCCTTCATTTTCCCCCAAGAGAGCTCAATAAGGTGCCATTCACAGGATGAGAACAAGCACTGGAGACATCTCAGAAGTCACCCCATGGCTGAGCTGTCCCTGCTGGGATTGCTGAGGGAGTGCTCTGCTCCAGCCTTTTGCCACTGCTGGATTGCTCACGGTGTGTAGGGGAGACTGAAACTTTCCCCACCCCAACCCAGCTGCTGCAGGTCACCATCTGCCAGTTGGGGACCCTTCACCACACCACCACCCTCCCCATCATCAAAAGGCATTCAAAACCCACCTGGATGAGTTCCTGCATCACCTGCTCGAGGCTGGCAGTAGGGTTGGACTGAATGATCCAATCCTGATGATTCCATGATCCTTTGAGGGCTGTGGCTTGGGGACGAGGTACACTCACACAGCACATTCACAGTGCCTGGAGGGGAGCAGACACTGTCAGCAGGATCCCAGTGCCCAGGCCACAAAGGGGGACACGCCCTGACCCCAACAGGGACCTGCAAACTCCTTTTCCCTTCGACACAGGGAAGCCCATGTGAGGCTGGGGCTGGGTTCTGCAGCACTGATGAGCTGTGCTGGCTGTGCCAGGGGTCAACTGCTCCTCACCCTGCTCATCCTCACCCTCCCCAGGGCGTTTGTCCGCTGGGATCGCTGGGATCGATCCCCAGCCCAGCGAAGGGGCTGGCATATGAGTTACAAACTCGCCGACCAGCTGATAGCTGAGTATTGGCTTGGTAATTAAACCAGCAGGGTTCAGTCAGTCATTAAATTGGATTGAATTGGATTGAATGAGAGGGTGGCTGTGGGTTGCCATCCCCGGGTGAGCCTGGCTGCCAAGGGAACTCCCTGTCCCCCCCTGGCAGAGCTGCAGCTGCACAGGGATGGGAGCAGGAACAGTGACTGCTCCCCTCGCTCGGCAGGGACACTCCCCAGCGAGAATTTATCCTCCAGCTCACAGGTATGGACTCAGCTGCTGGGCTTCTAGGGGAGAGGGTTCCTCCAGCTGGCGTTAACCAGTGTTTGGAGCTGGTGTCCCCCAGGCTGGACCTCCTGCTTTCAAAGCCGTGAGGAGGCTTGTGAAGAGCAATGGGCTCCTTTAGAGCGTGGTGACACAAACTGTGTGTAATAAATTGGTAACAGGAGGAGATCACCCTGCTCCCTCTCGGGCACACTTTATCACACCCCTGCACAGAGGTGAACTGGACCAGGACAGAGATCCTTCATTCCTGTGAGACCAAGAAACGCAGTGATACTGTGAGTGGGTGAGATGTAGCACAAGACACATCCTACAGCTGCTGTGCCTGTCACAGTCTCTGCTGGACACAGGAGGGTGACAGCAGCTGGGACATGCTCCTCTGCCCAGCCTCTGAGCTGTCCTGAGCTGGGAGTGACTGGGAGCTCGAAGTCCAGCCTGTTCCACAGCAGAACCTGCGTTTTGCACCCTGGGAGGGTGAAAATCTCCAGGTAAGAACCTCAAGGCCAGCCTTCCAGGCCAGCAAAGCCTCAGAGCAGTGGCTGAACAGTGGCCGTGGTGCTGGAGCTGCTGAGCAGGGATGGCTCCCAGAGCTGCTCACACAAACTCCTGCCTGGTGCTCGGGTCTGCCGCTGGTCACTGGCCGTGCTCCCGCTGGCCCCGAGGGGGACACTGAGCTCTCCAAAGCCCGGGGAGGAGCGGTGGTGCCAGGCTGCAACTATAAAAAGCCCCGCAATTGCCTTTCAAGCTGGTGTTTCAATAACAAAATGCAAAAGTAATATTAAAGCTGCCTGCCGTGCCAACTGCTGGCTGTCTGCAGCAATAAAAATGCCGTAAATCAGCTGCAATTAAAGACTGCAGAGTCTAACAGGAGGCTCCAACCGGAGCTGGGAAAGCCCCCAGTACTCTGGAATTGCCTGGGCAAACCCTGCACGCCAGCACTTGCCACTTGAAGGGTACTTGAGCTGGTCAGAGGGGCAGGGCTGAAGGCTGGCCCTGCAAACACACACTTTTGAAGTGAGAGGGTTGTACAAGGTTAGGGGAGCTGGCAGTACCTGTGCCCATGTCCAAACATGAGGCAGGGCTTGGGAATGCTTCTCTGTGGTTTTTTAGGCAGACACAAGCTCTTGTGGTCGGGTCTGAAGGAGCTGAGGTTGCTGTTGGCCCTGGACACTGCCGGCGGTGCGCTGGGACCTGCTGGTGCTGGACAATGTCTGTGCCTTCCTCAGGTGTGCCCCGAGGAGCTCACACCCTCTCACAAGGCAGGGAGACACCCCAAACACATTATTTGTCTTTAACAATGGGGCCCAGGCTCCCAAGGCACCCCAGCAGCCACCAGACTTCCACTCCTGGTGGAAGGTTCTCCTCTGGGGTCTCTTGGATGCCTCCTCACTCAGTTCTTGGGTGTTTGCTCCTCAGAGGAGCCTCTGAAGGGTTTTTCTCCCTCTTGGCACATTTGGGCATTGGAAGAGCCTCTGAGAGCAGGTGGGAGGTGCAGCTGGGATGTGCAGGGAGAGGTTTGGTTGGCAGAGCAGTCCCATTCTGTTCCAGCAGTGTGGCCCAAGGGCTGGGGACACCTGGGGCAGCCCTGGCCCGAGGATCCCCTCATTGCCCAGCGTCCCACCCCCTGGCAGGGCATGGTTCCCAGTGCTGCAGAGAATGGCCTGCTCTGCCCTGCCTTTTCTCCTTGTCCTCAGGGCATGGCCAGGGCTTTCATCAGAGGTGCTGACGGGAGCTTTTCCGCACTGTTTATTCTTTGTTGATCCCTTAATTGAGTAAAAAATGGATGGGTTTAGTTAAGTCTTCTCCACAAAGGAGTGACTGGTCTTGAATGGAGGTTCTGGCTCAAAAGGAAGGATTTGGTCCCTTCAGCCCAGCCAAGGCCACTGCAGGGTGGTGAGAAACCCTGGGCCATGCAGGGGGCTTGTGTGCCTTAGAATCACTTCTGTATTTGTGTAAAACAAAGGTCAGATAATCCTGCTGGGATTGCCCAGATACAAATGGGGCATTTATTTTCCCATTTTATGGGGCATTTAGTTCCCCCTGCAGTGTGGGCAGAGGGACAGGGGATAAATAGGTTTTCCCGCCAGGGTGGTGGGTGCTGGACCAGCACTGAGCCCTGTCTATGGGAAATGAAGATGGGGCAGGAGAAACCAGGCTATAAACAAACTCCCAGCCAAAATGTGAGGAGGGGAATCTTTCCCATCGGGAGAGCTCTGCGTGACAGGCTTGTCCTGCTGGCATCCACACACCTAATCCTGCAGTTGTGCTGAGTAAAGGCCAGTTCTGGACAAGGCAGAGATCCCTGGGGAAATGTGCCCTTTGCAAGTGGCTCCATGGGAAACCTCCAGCATTCTCTTTATTTCTTTTAAGTCTGAAAAATCCTAGTGAGGTTGGCCTAGATGGTCATTTGATGTCCATCCTGCCTGATTTACCCTCTGATCCTAAGGTGCCTAATAAAACTTCCTTCTGGCCTTTCTACTGTATGAGGGCTAAATAATTTCACTTAAAAACAATATTGCAAGTGAGAAGTGCTTCAGCAGTGCAAACTGGTGTAACTGGGATGAGAATTGGAAGCTCTCACTCAGACAGAAGTACCAGGGCAGCTTCCCAAACCTGCTGCACGTGGTTTTCCTGGGACATTTCCGATCCCAGAGCGTGGTGAGCAGGGAAGGGGAGGGCAGATCTCACAGACAAATTCCTGCTTCGAAGGGAGAAGGGAGGTTCAGATTTCTGGATGGTTTTAAGCTGAGACTTGAGAATGAACTCTCCTTTTCCTTGAGGGAAGAGCCCAAACCCTTGCATGGAGAGTGGAAGGAACAGTTGTGAAAATCCTGCTCTGCCTTCCCAGTTTCCGCTCCTTCCCAGCGTGATGGGTGGAGGGAAGGGAAGGAAGAGAGAAAGCAAGGAGCAGCTGAGCACAGGTGCCCCCTGCACACCCAGGTCTTGCTTCAGCACACCTGTAGCATGATCCAGGATGGATCTCACCCCTGGCCTCTGCTCCAGCCTTTCCTGCTTGAGGAGGCTCGAGATGCTCCATGGAGTGCCTTGGCTGCCAGCACAGCCCGTGAGGAAACGTCTGTGGAGGTGTGCTGGGAGCCAGAGCAAGCCCGTCCCTGCAGCTCCGGCCTTGGCTCACGCCCTGCAGAGGTGGCTATTTCTGCTGATGTGACATCAGGTTCACCGCAGCCCGGCCAACCAACCCTGCTGCAATCCCCTTCTCAGAGGAAGGAGCAGACTTTCCATTCCTGATTTAGCGAACTTTTCAAACTCTCCAGGACTGAAATACATGCTGGGTGAGACAATGGAGCTGGTGTTTGGTGCTGATCCCTCTGTGAACACCTCCTGCTCGGGAACGTTTCCTATTGACACACCAGATAAAATAACCGGTGTGGCCCTGGAGGACAGTCTGCTGCAAGAAATAAACGTAACCTCATCTTACTGCCCTTTAGTACAGCTCAGAAAGCTTTGAAACTCAAGCATCAAGCACGAGGCTTGAATTTCTCATTCCTTTCAAGCTTGTTACATAGAAATGTTTATTATAAAGTAATTTTCTCGTGGAATAATTTATCTTTTATTGCTACACCTCTCTGTTTTGATCCCACACAACAAAGCAGCCAGTTTGTACACGGGCAATTCCGCCTTTTCCTCCACCTTCCTCCGAAGGAGTCACAGCACCTTGTGCATCAAACGTGACCTCACCTCTGACACGGCAAATGGGCACAGTGACATCTCTTCCCTTTGGCAGGGGAGGTGCTGTGGCTACCCCAAGTCACAGTAGGGCAGGATTCGAACTGGGAACTGAATCCACATGGATTTTATTTACATTTCACTTATTTTGTTTATTTTTCATTTATTCAAATAAAAATCCTATACGGAAGATGTTTCTTTCTGCTTTCTCCAATCTCTGCTCTTTCCAGTCTCCTGGGTTAGGCAGAAATATTATCTTTCCCTCCATGGGTTAAAGACATTGAGTGGATTTGGAGAATTCCTTCCTAACATGAGCTTGGATAAAAATAATTGTGTGATAAAAATAATAACCCAGTGCTATACCCTGTCACACTCCACATGGCATCTACAGGATCCTCAAAGATTTTCCATGGAAATAATTTTCTAAAAGAAACTAAACTCCCCAAACAGCTTGTGCCTAGATTAATGTTTTCTGGGTGGTGTTTCTATTTCTCTTGTAAACGATGCTGAATGTCTAAAAATGGAAGTCTTCTGGAAGCACTGAGATGTGGAGGTGCTGCCCTGGGGCGTGAGGGCATCGAGGTTTGGGTGCTGCACCATCCTGAGGCCTCGGCTGCCCTGAGGGGTGACCACAGCTGGTGATGCTGTTGCTCCTGATGCTGCTCCCTGTGCCCGTGGTCTTTCCAAAGGGAGCAAAACACTCATCAGACTTCTCTGTTGGAAAGTTCTGGCGCTGCCAGGGAGCTGGGATTGCTCTGTGAGCACTGGCTGAGCGCGTCGTCTCACGGAGACGGGATGGCTGAGCAAGGAAAAATCCTGGGACATGCCCGTATTTAGGCAACCCCAAGTCCTCGCTGCTCGGGGCAGTGGCCACCTAGCTGGGCTGCCCGGGAGTGGCTCAGTCCTTGCACAGCGAAACGCAGGGGAGGAACCAGTTGAGCCTTTTGGCTTTCATCTGCCTGCGAGTCAACACCCTGATTTTTCGGAGAAACAGGATGTGCAAGACCTCCCACTGCAATGGTAATTACGAGGGAGACTTTCAGAGAAACGGGAGCGCCAGGAGCTGCGCAGGAACTGATTTGTGTGCAGCGATGGGCTGGGATGACCCAGGGATTCCCAGCTCCGTGCCAGCAGCCTGGCTCCCCACAGTTTGTCTGATTGCCTTCTTTTGAACCCAGCAACCCATCCAAAAATGCTAAGTTGGATTGTAAGGGCAGGTGTGATTTAAACGCTTCTGTTTGGGCAGGGAGGTCATAGAAAGTCCTGCTCCCTGAGCATAGGGAAAACGCGAGACATCCTTGCCCCTGTCCCCAGCCCTTCCCAGGATCACCAATTCCAGCTCTGCCCCGGGACAGGTTTGATGCTCCCTCCTGCCACTTCTCCCAGCTCGCAGTCAGAAGGATCTAACAGAAATTCCTTTCACCAAAACGGCTTTAATTCCGGAGTCCCTCGTGTGCGCCCGGTGCGGGCGGCACAGGCAGGAGCTGTGGGCTCGCAGGGGCCAGAGGCAGGCGGGGTTTGGGGACAGGCTGTGCCCGTTCCCGCGGGTGAAGGCACCACGTGCGGGCCCCGCGAAGCTCAGCAGGGAGGAGACAGGGGAGAGGCTCTGGCCAAGGCCGGGGACGGCCCTGGGGCCGGGGAGCTCCGCGACGAACCCCCCGCGGCATCCCCAGAACACACGGCACCGCCTGCAGAGCTCAGGAGCGCCCGGGCTCCGCAAGCGCCGCTCGTCCCCCGCCGGACCCACACTGGGAGAGGGCTCCGGAACCCCGGGGTGATGGTTAGGGAGGGGAAAAGCAGGAGCTGGGCCGGGCGGGCCGCGGCATCGGGACCGAGGGGCTGCACAGGCGGCACGGG
>VZTJ01006417.1:569525-678358 GCA_013397795.1 Orthonyx spaldingii | reverse complement strand
TTTTTGCCTTTATTCGCACGTCGTCTGTTGGGAGTACTGGATTCCTGCATGATAAATGTGCTCATTTGTGTGTTTCATTTGAATGCCATTGTTAGCGGAGGAGCTCTGGGTAGGGTGAGCTGCAGCTTGCTTTGCTTCTGCAGAGGGTCTTTTGTGATGGGCTTTGTGGGATTGAAAGCCCGAGTGGGAGAATGACCCTGAAACCTCTTGCGATACCCGATGTTTAGGTTTATCCTCAGGAACTGCTATAAAGTCAGTTACACCGTTCGTGTGTGACCGGTGTATGCAGTCATATATGAATGCATTCATTGCAGTCTTCACCCTTTAATTGCGCTGGGGAACAATAATGGTTAATTTTGTCGTATGAGCTTTATTTGACCTTCAGGTTTCACTGCCTCTTGGTGTGTAAAAACGGAGTGCTGGCTGCCTTGGGCTATGTCACACCTGCCCGGGGAGCGCTCAGGACATTGGCACGCGAGGGTGGCACTGGCATTCCAGGGCTTTGTTGGGACTTGGGCTGGAGTCTGCCACAGGGGGGACAGTCACCTTGCTCGCTTGGGGTTCAAAGCTTGGTTGTTTAATCTGTGGGATTCTCGAGCCCAATGTGGCATTCATTGACTAATACCTGCATTTTCCTGGCAGAGGAGTCCAGCTATCACTTAAGGTGTCCCCTCAGCGATTCCATCTTTGTTCATGGAAATTTTCTCTCAGAGACTCTTCTAAAATACTTTAAATATTGAGTCATCATATCTTGATTTGAATTAAGCCATCTGTGCTAAGGGATCTGCTCCTCATACCTCTGAAGGATTCAGTGACTTCAGGCTTGCTTTGCACTGAAGTTGGACAATGTAACAAATCTCCCTGGCTTAGATGGAGACACAATTATCCTTTTTAATTATATTGTCTTCTCCGAGGGTTGGGTTGCAGAACTTCCATCAGGGCATGTGCCATAGTAGGAAAGGTGACAAATGCAGCTTGGGAAGTTCCCTGGCTTTGTTCCCAAGCTGCCCATTGGGTTACCTGCTGGAAAAGGCTCCCATAGCCAATGTGACATTCTTCAGCAGAAAGATGTTGTGTGTTGCCAACCAAGGTGTTTAAAGTCCTGAGTTCGAGGGGTCAGGCTTTACCTTGCCCCTCCATGGGCAGTTCCAGATGGATCTGCCAGCTCCAGGAATCCTGGCAGTGCCTGTGGAAGGGGCAGGGGCCTCCCTTGGACAGAGGCACAGGTAAAATGAGTGTGCAGGGGCTCTTGTCAGTCAGTGGTTTTTCTCTCTGCTTCAAATTACCCGTGGAGCTGTTGGAAAATCAAGCATCATTCCTTGCAGTGTTTTGGGCCTTGAAGTAAGCTGGAGGTCTGGAGACATTTTTTGAAATATGGTGATGTCAGCACTCAGGACTGAGAATAGGAGCAGGATGTAGAAATGCAAAGTTTTTCAGGAAGAATATGAGCAAGGTTTAGCTGCCTTGATGGCTTACAGAAACCCCGAGTGGTGGCCCAAGTTCTTGTCTCTATTGAAAATTTTAAAACATTTAAAAACATCCTTGCTGCCTTCTGGTTTCTGCAGTAGAATCCACTGAGCAGATTTATGGGTTTGTATCCATCTCTGTATTTTTGTTTTTCACTGTTCCATTGCAGCTAAGTTTACTGCCAAGCCTCTGCCCCATTTGCTCTGGTTCCTTACCTAAGCCCAGCACACAGGTGTGTGTTTCTCCTGCTTGCAGCTCGTGCTCTGCTGTCTCTCCCTTGCAGCTGCACAGCTGAAGCCAGTCCCTGCTGGCTGTCGTGCACTGGGTTTGGGTGACACTTGACAGGTCACTAACTTTTGTGTGGCAGAGGTGTGTGAGCAGGAGCTCAGGTGAGCAGCAGCTTCTCTGGGCGGGGAGAAATGCCTGGTGCTGCTCCTCCCAGAGAAGTTACTGGTGCTGGATCATTTCAGTGCTGTGCCACAGCTGCACTCATGGCACAGATCAGAGCGTGGTGGGTGTGTAACTGCTCCTTGCTTTTCCCTCTCCCTCACAGGGTGACTGGAGCGGCCACCTTCGCTTCCCAGGATGGCTCAGAGGTTGGGGCAGGAGGATCCGGAGCGGTACCTCTTTGTGGACAGGGCTGTCATCTACAACCCTGCCACTCAGGCTGACTGGACTGCCAAAAAGTTGGTGTGGATCCCTTCGGAGCGCCATGGCTTCGAGGCAGCCAGCATCAAGGAGGAGAAAGGGGATGAGGTGTTGGTTGAACTGGCAGAGAATGGGAAGAAAGCGCTCGTCAATAAAGATGATGTTCAGAAGATGAATCCTCCCAAGTTCTCTAAAGTGGAAGACATGGCTGAATTAACCTGTTTAAATGAAGCCTCTGTATTGCATAATTTAAAGGATCGCTATTACTCTGGGCTCATCTATGTAAGTACTAATCATGGGATCTGTTCTGGGTGCTAATTCAGCTGACCTTACCTGATTCCCATCCCTTTACTCTTTGAGCAGGTCTTGTCTTTGATTTTGGCAGCCCAAAATACTCTGTATCCTCAGCATTTACATTAATGCAAAGTCTTTTTCCATGCTGTGTACAGGTCAAGACTCTGTCATAAAACAAATAATACAATTCTGTGAGCATCTTTCAGCCACAGAATGTGACATGGCAGCTTGGGGGGATCTGCTCGTGCTGCTCCTTGGAGCATTTGCCTCCTGCTGAACTGATCCACTGAGCAGTGGCAAGTGGCTTCCTTGAGCTGAGGGAGCTGACAAACCCTTGCTCTGCTGAGTTGCTGTGTTTAATTGCTCATGTGAATGAGCACATCTCTTGTTTTAACTTGCTGTGTGTTAAAAATGGCAATAAGAGGCTCTGCTGGTATTTAAAAGATGAAGTTTGAGAGTACTGGGAGTGCAAAATGTCTTTTTGGAACTGAATATCAGCCTAGTGGCCAGGAAGGGATGTATTCAAGTGCTTAAAATAAACCAGTAAGATAAAACTTTTTTTTTTCCCAGTAGTTTTGAGGCACTAATGGAACATCTGGCTTATCACCATCTTGCTCTGGAGCTGGGAATCACAGCGCCCTTGGTGCTGTGTCTGACCCTGCTCCTCCCTTGGGCTCTGTCCCAGGTCTGTGCCTCCAGTTGGGAGTAGCTCCTGCTCTCTTGGCAGACTGATTACAGTGACTTGTTGGGTCAGGGAGTCAGGAGCAGCTACAAGGAGACTTTCTGTCTCAAAAGACACTGGAACATCTGCTTAAATGCTTGGTTCACTTTATAAACACTTGTCCTGAAGCTTAAATCCATTTTATTTAGGCCTGATAGTTGGCTCATTTCCCCTCCAGCTGGGGACTGAGGGGCAACTTTTTAGCTTGACCCTTGGTAATATTTGGACTTACTAAAAATTATATACAACTACACAGTGGTTTTTTATATTTGTGTGTCTCTGCCAGCTTCCTCTTCCAAGGCCTTACACCAAGGTGCTCACAGCAGAGCTGGGTGAAAAATACTTCTGGAATGATTCCTGCGTAAGGAAACGAATTGGATAATTAATGGGGACTGGATTGAAAACTAAGAGTAAGCAGGTTGATAGGTCAAAAGTTTCAGTTTGTGTATCAATCCTAATGATGGCTGTTATGAAATTCATTACAACTATTACAGCCCTATTTGATGATGAAGGTTAAAAACCTGCAGGCCTTAAATGTCACAGCAAGCTCTAGAGCAAGGACTGCAGGCAGCAAACACAGGCACAGACGTGTTTGGGGATGGTGTCACAACTGTCACTCGTGCACACACGGGGGACAGACCTGTGTCACTGCATGGCTGACAAACCCTCCCTTGGTGAGGGGCTGGCTGTTCATGTGTGGGGGGTTGTGGGATCCCACAGGGGACTGACCTTTGTTCCCTTCCCACAAGGATTCATTCTCTCTCTGTTGAGGCAGACTGGAACTTGTTCCTTGGCTTTGTGGTGCTGCTGCCACGCAGGGGGATCAGTGCCCCTGGCTCTTGGGACAGACCTCCCTGCCCCAGCTGCGAGAAGCTGCTTGGGGTTAGGAGCTCCTGGATTTGTTGGGCTTCACTCGAGGCCTGAGGTGCAGGGACACTGCTGGAGGATGCTGCTCTTCCCAACAACAGTGGTTCAGTGCAGATGGAATAATTGGCTTCTTGGCTGAAATTAAAACCTGGCTTACTTGGTGAAGGTGTGGAGAAGAACAGTAGTGAGAAGTGTCAAGCACTGAATGCTGCAAAGATTCACAGGC
Organism: Orthonyx spaldingii; assembly: GCA_013397795.1. Classification (NCBI taxonomy): domain Eukaryota; kingdom Metazoa; phylum Chordata; class Aves; order Passeriformes; family Orthonychidae; genus Orthonyx; species Orthonyx spaldingii. The sequence goes on along the minus strand of VZTJ01006417.1, from coordinate 674,135 downwards.
CAGAGAGATACTGCAAGAACTTGAGCTGGGGAGGGTTTTTAGTGTTAGGGATCCCTAATGTGGCACTGCTGTTACTGCTGGAATAGCCCAGAGCCATTGCCCACAATTCCTGTGTAAGGAAATTTGCTTGGTGCAAGGAAAAGAGCCAAAGGTAACTGGGCTGAAGTGAGTTCTGGTGGTTTGGCCATACTGACAGGAGCTGCTTAAAGGTTTGGTTTCCAGGTAGTACCCCCATTACAACCAAACAAATCTTAAATGTTGGTGTCAAGCAGTTGAGGTGCAGATGGTGAACCTGATTTGGCGTCCTGGAATTTCCCACCAAGCAGCAGTCAGTGTTGCCTTTCTAGGAAGTGAAAGATGCAAGAATGTCAACTGGAACAGACACATGTTTCCTTTCAGTCCCTAGAAGGGAAACAAATGGGTTGGGGGATTTGGCCAGGGGATCCAGTCATCTGTCTGTAATCTGCATGTCCAGATGACGCTGCTGCAGGAACAGGGAGGCTGACTAAAGCCCAGAGTGACCTGGGCAGTGATGCTCCCTTCCAAGAGTTTCATGTAGCATCCAAGTAGGGATGGCCAGGAGTTTCTGGAACTTGCAGCATCTCTAGTGCCTGCCAAGTGACATGATCTCAGGCTCTGAGCATCACTGCTGAGCTGTGGAGAACATGGAAGATCAGTGGCTTGTAAAGGCATGATGGCAGTGCTTGGTCCTGGCTTTCTGGGGTCTGTTCGTGGCACCACAGAACCCAAAAGGGAGCAGGACTTGTACAAGAACTGCTGGGAAGGGTGGTTGGAGTGTAAATTATAGTGATCCCAGTTTTGCTTTGGACATGAAAAAGCTTTAATTTCTTGCTCCACTTTTAACATCCCCTATTCCATTTCTTGCCACAAGGTTTATTTAGAGTGTAAGTGCTGGTTCTGTAAAGGTGCAGCCACCTACAGCAGCTGTTTTATTTGTGTTATTACGTCTGCCTTGTGTTTCATAGCAGAACTTCCCCAAATCCTGTGCTTTTCTAGACATACCAGTGTTCCTTACGTACCATTTGAGCCACTAATGCTCTAAATTAATCATTCATACCCTGCTGGAGTGGGTTTTGGTTCCTGTAAATGTTTGTGAGCATTGATTCTTCAGCTTCAAAACTGAACTCTTCTGCCTGCCTTGCTTTGGAGTGGCCAGCTTTAATCCTGGCTTCAGCCTGCATTAGTGACATCCTTCAGCTGCAGATCAGGAACTGGAGGTGGTTCACTGGGAGGGCACCCAGGAGGAAAACCCACAGGCTTAGGAGGTCCTTTGAAGATTTGGAATAAACATGATTTTGCTCAGACTGGTTTAATGGTGGTTCTTGAATATCCTTATCCCATGAACTGAGTTCCAGGTGACTTTCTGGGGATGTTGATTTAAAAAGGAATAGTTCTAGTCAGAGGTTTTGGGTCACTGAGGTCTGTACCCTGAGTGAGGAAACATCTTTATTCTTATAAGATCTGCCTGTAAAAAGCCACTGTGGAGGCTTCTAGATATCAGCCCTAGAGTCTGGTTTGTGCTTAAGTTGTGTCTGCAAAATATGATTTCATGGGGGAAGAAATCTTTGAATCAGACAGTGAGATGGAGAAATGAAGTCCACTGGAAAGAGTGGGTAGTAAGGGTCCCTCAGCCCAGGATGCCACTTTTTCAAGACCACACTTGATTTAATTGTTAGTCACAGACTGTGATAGACAAGATTACTGCTCCAGTAATTTTCTCTTCATGAGGTTTGGGGTTTTTCATGAAGCACCTTCCAAACTTGTCATGTTAGTCCTTCTTTTCACTTTAGGAGCAAGATGATTTTTTTTTTCTTTTGAACTTAATACAAATTTTAACACAAACGATGCCACTTCCAGTGCTGCAAAAAGCGAAGTGGTTCCTAATCACTCTAAATAATGCTTCAGTGCTTTGTTAGGCAGCATTCTGGGTGTAAATTTTGTAGTATTTTTGATTCTTAAGTTCTAAAACACTGGAATGGATTGGGTTGGAAGGAACCTTAAGGCTCATGTCGTTCCTGCCCCTGCCATGGAAGGGACACCTTCCACCAGACCAGGTGGCTCAGAGGCCCCATCCAGCCAGACTGTTAAAAAGAGTATGAAAAGCACTTCTGTTGATGACAATGCAGGTAATTACATGGATCAGGAATGTAAATACCTCATTCCTACTTCCATGGAAAGCAGCTTGTTCTTAATATTGCAAACCCTGGCTGGCATTGGAATGAATAAGCTACTAACTGTTAATACTTCTAAGGCAGGGCTAGGTGACATTTTTCCCAGCAATTTAAAGCTCTTTTGATGGCAAGAAAGACTCTTCAATCCCACTTTTAAAGCATTTTTTAAATTTACAAACATCAACTTATGCACCTCTTGTGAATAGAAATGTTTTGTCAAACCCAGTCAATGTCCCATTACTGTACAGGTTTGACACAAGGGCTGGTTTTCTGGGGAAGCTCAACCATAGGGTGTCATTAAACTGCAGTAAAAACTAAGGTATTCTGAATTCAATGGTCTTTATAGGCATTTATTTAAAAAAATGTTGTGTTGCCACATCTGTTGTAGGCCCAGCTTTCCTGGAGGAAGGCCCTTGCCCACAGTTGGTTGTGTGGCTTTCTGATACCCCCATAAATCATTGCAGCTACTCCTTAACTGCTTCCTGACCTCATTCAGTCAGAAGGATTAAAATGAACAGAATTTCTCAAACTCTTGACTTCGATTAACCTGTGCCTGTATCCAGCTGGTCTCTTGCACGTGGGACTGGTGGGGGATGCTGGGGGCTGCGTTTGGGAGCTCAGGTGGGAAGTGTCAGCTACCCACAGGGTGTGTGTAGGGGAGGTCAGGGTTTGACTGGTTTTGCTGTTCCTTGAGGAAGGACAAAAAGCTGGAGAAGCTTGAGGAAAGGCTTGGATTCAGCTTCAGAGCCCCCCAAACTGCAGTGAATTGTGCATTCTCTTCCCTGCCCACTCCCCCATGTTTTTTTTAAACCAAAGACTTTTGAAAAAGCGTTGGAAGCTGTTTATGTGAGGCTGAGAGTTCCTGGAAGCCTCCTGCTGCTTCTGCTCTCCTGGCACAGGACTGCTGGGTTTTCTTTCCACCAGTGAAGTAGAAAACGTGCTCACTATTGTGCAAGTAAAATACTGCAGCAGGTATTTGTTGATAATTGCAAGTGTTACCTCTGTAATGGGTTTGCAGCCCTGTTATTTCATTTTTTAATGTACTTTCCATTTCATTGGAACAGAAGTGGGAAAGAATGAGAACTATGCCACAGTCCCCAGTTCCAGAGCCTGCTGTGGGTGGCAGCTCTTACAGCTCTGCACTGGAGGAGCTGTCTTTAAGCTGTTCCTTCAGTTAAGCTGCTGCCTCCTGTGAGGCCTGAGTGTAACCTAGAACAGTCTGTGGTATTATATAAGAATCTGTGTTCTAATTGCTTTAATTTTCCTGCTGGTCCAGTTGGGAATGTTTCATGTTACTGAGTGTCAAAGATTGGTATTAAAAGAAACCTGCAAGAAATGGAGTTTGTTACTTAATTCTGTCTGTTTCCTAACACAAACCAGTCACTGGATCTAATACCCAGCATGTGGCAGAAGAAATGATGGGGTTCACATTGGTGGAACTGCTTTGACACGAGAACTTTTCTTTGTATTAACTCTAATTTGTGGGAGACTCCTAAATGTGATTGAGGTAACTCTGTGCAGGGTTAGAAATGTTTGAGGGACTTAAAGGAAGTGAATCAATGCCTTCCTTGCCCTAAGACAAGCAGAGGTATGAAAATTCTTGTCAAGCTCTGTGTTTCTATAAAAAAGGTGGATTAAGAGTGTAAAAAGGAGCAGCAGTTTGCACTGTTCGCTCCTGTGCAGGTGCTCAGGTCAGTGCACTGTGCTGCAGGACACCCCTCCAGCCCCGGGCCCGTGTCAGAGCTGTGGTAAAGCCGACTGTGGAGCAGTCAGGCTCTGACATGCAGCTCTCCAGGAGCCTTGTGGAAGGATATTAATACTTCTGTGGCCCTGGTGCAAGCTCAGCTCATGTTTTAGCTGTGAGCAGTTGCTGTGGCTGAGGCAGGGCTGAGCTCAGGCTGTGACCCTGAGTGTGTCTGTGTGAGAGGAGGAGCTGGCGGAGCAGGGCATGGCCTGCACTGCTGGGCTGAGGGGTTTTCTCTCTGAACACATCACCTGAAAGCTGGGAATGGGAATATTCAGCCCTGCTGAGCCTCTGCTCAGCTCCAGCTCTAGAGAACATCCACGAACAGGTCATCTCCAATGTGGGCCGAGCTTTTTCATTAATAGCTGGTGTATGTGTTGTGCTGCTTCCCTTTCTCATTCTCCTCCTCAGCTGTCCTGAGTAAACCTGTGGCTCTCATCCCCAGCCTCTCTGACCTGGCCTTCCCAGGCTGTTCCTTACCCTTGTTGGACACCCTTGATTCCAATGTTGTGCCCACCCCAGGGCACAGCCTGACCTTCATCCCCTCTGAGGCTGAAGAGCTGCCTGCCCTTCTTTAAGGCTTGAATTTGATAACTGCAGGGAGAAAAGGTGCTCTGTGGGAAAACCACATCTAGCTCAGGGAACTCAGTCGGTCTTGGAGTGTGAAAGGTGGGTCTGTAACCTCAGGAAGTGAAACCAGCTAAGAAAATGATCTGTTGAGGCAATTTATCAACCTGGAGAGTGTGCTCCACTGCATTAGTTAGGGGATACTGCCTAAAACATGTATTGCTTGCTAGGCTAGGAATGGCTGGTTTCTGTTTCAGGTAGTAATGAGAGATGTCTAGATGCTCACTTCAGCTCAATTATTCATGTAATAGAGTGAATCTATCACTTTTTATACTTGAAGACTTGGAGATAAACATTGAGCCTGTATTCTGGGGTGATGCGAACTGCTTGTTACAAATGCCCCAGCTGTACCTGCATCTTGCTAAACGTGCTCTCAAGTGGTGCTTTAAAGAGGCCTTTTGTTGTCATGGCAGAAGAGACCAACCTCACAGCCATAACAGCTTGTTCCTGCTGCAGGAACTGGTAATCCAAGGGATAGCAGCAGGCCTTTAGCCCTTAACTCCTCCATGTGTGTGTGCACAGGGACGGGGGGGGGTGTGGTTTTCAGGGAAAACAGACCATGAAAGCCTCACTCCAGGTCAGGAGCCTGAACTCCCATGTGTTTTCACCTGGGAATAACACTCTCTGTTTGCCAGTTGTTCACTTGCACCCACCTCCCTCCCAGGATGTAGGGATGGAATGGAGTTTGAACAGGCCAGTGCCAGGATCCTGAGCTCTGCAGGCTGGGACAGCTTAGCAGAACCCAAATTGTTACATGATAAACTACTGGATACAGGCTGTAAGTATCTGGAAAGCTTCAAACTGCACATTTAGTGTCCTGAAGGGGAGCTTGTATAGCAAACCTCTGTCAGATCTCTCCTTTACTGTTTGTGTCTGGAGCCCTGCCTGGAGAGTGCAGTCCAGGCTGTCCTCTGGCTGTGGGTTGATCCTGGCTGTTCCTGGGTAAAGCAGGAATGTGTTCAAACAACCAGCTGCAAGCAGCTGATCCACGAGCTCAAGGTGAATCAGCATCTTTGCTTGGCTTTTGATTCTCAATGTGCACATCCACCTCTGTCAGCTGGAAAATGAATGAAGGGTGGTTCTCCATCCAGACTGGGCTGTTACTGGAGCTCACCAGTGCTTATCCCAGCTCCTATTCCCATTTGACAATTCCATCAGAATCCACCTACTGCAGGATAGTGTTCATTAAATAGGGTGTCCATTTGTTGGGCAGATGTGTATTTATTCCTGATAATTCCTCCTATGGCTGCTCACCAAGAAGCTTTTGGAGGGGTTTTAAACAATCTCTACTTTTTGTGGGTTTGGTTTCCATGCAAAAACTCCTTTCCTGCTTTTTTAGGCACAGTGATGTACTATGAGACTTGCAGTTATAAAACAGATGTGAAAGGTTTTGGTACCATTTGCTTCCCTCCCAGTTAAATTTGGCTCATTAAAAGCATCCTTTCTGTATTTCTCTGCCTACCAAGCCATGAAGACAGCCCACCAATATGTTCATACATTGCTTTCTGCAATCGATGACAGTCAGGAAATTGGAAAAATTCAGTTCCATCTTCCTGTGAATAAATTAAGGCTGTGCAGGGTGGTGCTGGTTTGAAAAAAGGTCTCATTTGGCAATTCTGCAGGGAAGCAGCAGGAGAGTGAACTGGGTAACAAATATGCAGGAAATCAAGGTGTTCAAGGTGCTGCATGCAAAGAGCTGTGTCATGGCACAGAGGGAATGGTCTGGGATGAAAACCTATCCCTCAGATTTAGTTTCAAATAAAGGAACCCCAGCATTGGAGAAATATAGAATTCTGTGCTACATAACTTCTAATTTGGCCCTGTTCAATACAGAGCTTCTTCAATTAACCCTTTTCAGTTGCCCAGGATATTTATTGGCCTTCTCTGGATTGATTAAGTTATGTTGGGTTTTGCTTATTCTGGTCCTTCCAGGTTCACACGTTCATCCAAGTACGGCTTCAGGAGATAGCCTGGAAAGGCTTCCAGGTTAGATATTATCAGTAGAGGTCTGAAGGATTGTTAAGTTTGTTTTTCTAGGTTATTAATTCTTCATGTAGCTAAATAGGAACATTTACTCCATGTCTGTGCTGGGGAAATAAGATGCCAAAGCAACTGGGGGAGGAGAGAAGGATAATCTTCAAAGAGCTTTCTATCCCAGNGGTTGATTTTTTTTTTTTTTTTTTTTTTTTTTTTTTTTTTTTTAATTATTTACCAGATCAATGTATTCATGTGTGGGGAAGGGCAGTGATTCTGGGGAAAAACCAGCATGGGAACATGAAATACCAAAACAAGTGGTCAAAGTTTTGGATGAACTTGCAGAGAAATTGAGGTGTCGCTGCTGAATGAGGGTCACCAGTGTAGTTGGGCTTTGCAGTAATTCCCTTACAGCTTAACCAGTGTCTGGTTTGGGAGTTCTGTCCTTGCTCAGATGAGGAACAGCAGGCCAGGGAGGTAAATTGCAGATCTTTGAAGCTGAGTGGGTGAAAAGCAGAGCAGGGCTCCGAGTGCTGCTGGGTGAGAGTCCAGAAGCTCCCCGAGGGCAGAGCTGTGCTGGCCTCAGCACGTTCCGGTGCCGTGGCCCTGGTCAGAGCTGTGCTGGGACAGGTCTGCAGTGGACTCTGCCTCTGGGAATTCCTTTCCCAGGCCCAGCTCTCCCCTGCAGTCAGCAGTAACCAGCTCTCTCTCCTGAGCTGTGGCTGCACTGGAGGAGCACAGGGGAGGTGCTGCTCCGTGGTTCTGAGCTGTGATTTTGTGGTGGGCTTGGTAAACATCTTCTTTCTTCTGGTTGCCCTCATTTGAAGCCTCGACTGGAAGCCAGGCTTGTGGCAGTTCTCAGAGCCTCCATGTCACTGGTGGTGGTGGCAGATGGCTGTGGGTGACCTCAGCTGAGCACAGGGAGGTGGCTGGGGATGGGTGTCCGTTGTTCACCCCTTAATTGGCTCCTGGGATGGTTGTACCAAGCTGTTAAAAGAACTGTCCTGCCTTTCCTCCCTCCCAGTATCATGAATGGGTTTGGGCAGGGAACTGCTTCTGTTTCCAACCAATTCTGTTTGAAATGTGTCTGCAGGAGTATCCAGGTCAGACAGTAAGGGCAAGAGCAAGGATCCTGGCAAGAGGGACAGTGGTAGGAAAGGAGGCTGGGGAGGAAGTGCCCACTTGCCAACAGACCCATGTTATGTTGACTTAATGACTGATAAGTTGTTCTTTATGCTTGGGTCAGTTGCCCTGATAAGATCTGTTTCCTTTCTCTTGAGAAATAAATACCTTGTTTAGGTGGTAAGGCCCTGCAGTTCTTATCATGCAGCAGGTCTGACCAAAGCAGAGGGAGTATTTTCCTACAAGGACAGAAGATGTCCCTATGTCAGGATATCTGGCTCAAAACCAAGTTCTTTTTCTTTGCTGATGGTGCTCCTGGACTCAGTTCAGAGAACACCTTCTGCCTGTCTTTCCAGAAGCTGGTGGAGGTGTAGGAAGGACAGGGGGGCACCTTTTCCTCCAAATAAAATCTTTTATACTTAGAAAAAGAAAAAAAAAGGCAGATGAGGACTTTCAGCTGCTGTGTTCATACCAACATAGCAGAAATACTTTTTAAAATCAACAAATATTATAAGAATCCTGAGTGACCTGCTCAGTTCTCTGGACTCTCATCAGCTGTTAGTGCTGTCTGCTTATTCTCCCCATTCTTCTTCTCCTCTCAACCTGCCAAGGTAAGAAATGTGGTTCTCCTGACATTCAGAAATATACTTCCTATTTCTGCCAAATCTGGTCTCTCTTGCTCACATTCCTGAGCTGGTAAAGATGGGAATTTCAGTAATGACCCAAAGGAACACCCTGTGAGGAGATAACAGTGAATGGAGAGATTCTGCTTTCTTAAAAGCAGTCAGTTCTGGTTGCTGCTGAAAGGGCCAGAGCCAAGCAGATTCCTTGGATCAGGGAACACCCCGGGAGAGCTCTGGTGTGTGCAGGGCAGAGTCTGTCTGAGCTCAGCCTCTGATCCTGAGCCAGACCAGGCTCATCTGTCCCTCCCACATCACCGAGTGTGCTCCTCCTGCCAGAGCTGCTCCTGTGACAGCTTCCTTAGGAATAACTGCTGGGGAGCAGAGATGGAGCTCACTGGAGGAGTCTGTGCTGCTTGGATCACATGGAAATGCAGCCCTGTGGGCATTGCTTCAGTGTGGGCTCAGTTCTGTGACACTTGAGGTACTTTGGCTAAACAGAAATGTCTCTGAAAGAGTCGGTGAAATCAGCAATGTACAGTTTGTGCTGGTTCCTTGATAGTGTGGTAGTTCACTTGTGTGGAGTGTCAGCTCTGAAAGCAGAGTGTGAAACATCTGCAGGGCCAGGTGCCAGGCTGTCCCTCAGCTGGGCTGGGACAGGGGAGGGCATGACCCCTCTGTGAGATTGAGAACGGCTGATGAGCAGGGAAGACAGATGTGAGAAAATAACAGGATAGCAGAAATAATGGTGGTTTGAAATAGGCTCTTCCTTCATCTAGATTATTTACTAGAGCAATGGATATTATCAGTTCCTTCAAAATGAAAATAACTTGGAATGCACATTTTACTGAAGGAGTTGAACATCAAAAGGTGTCCATAAAGCTGGAACTTTGCAAACGGAAGGGAGATTTAAATGTCTGTGGGAAAGAGATCAGACACTCCTCTTCAAATTTACCTACACTTATTATCTTTAAATTACTTTTTATGCAGGTAATTAAAGAGCCTTTTAAGAGAACTGGAAACCAATAATTTGAATATAGCATGTACTTTGAGTTGCTCTATGAAAAGCACCTCAATTTTGTTTTAAGATAAATATTATAGAACCTGTGAAAAAGCTTTCTGTTCTTTATGGCTCTATTTCAATACTGTTTACTAACAGAAATGTTTGTTGCTTTTTCTTTTTCCAGACCTATTCAGGGCTCTTCTGTGTAGTCATAAATCCTTACAAGAACCTCCCAATTTATTCAGAGAACATTATTGAGATGTACAGAGGGAAGAAGCGCCACGAGATGCCACCGCACATCTACGCCATATCCGAGTCTGCCTACAGGTGCATGCTGCAAGGTAAGGAGCAGTCACTGGGGATTTAACAACTCCTTCATGCACCTGCAGCTTGGGCTTTCCTTATCCAGCAATGTGGTAATTTCTGACACAATCAGAATTTGGTTTAGGACTTAAAGAGAAGGGAGAGAATGGTGTTTGTGTGGCTCGCTGAGGCACGGCAGTGAAGTGACACCAACACAGCTGTGCTGGGCCATTGGTGCTCTGGAAGTTGTAGCAGAAATACTTTGTTCCTAAAAAAAGGAAGCTAAGTTTCCTGTCAAAATATGTGCACTGGCTGTGGATGAAGAAAGAGTAAAAGACTGTGATTGAAAAGGGAATGCTATAAAAATGTTGGTGTTTTGGCAGCTGACAAATAATCCGAGGTGACAATGGAACAACAGTGTGTTTGAGTTCAAAAAGGGGTCAGGGAAATACTTAACCTGGAGGAATTTATTTTTTTTCTCCTAACTGGTGTGTGTCTGTAGTAGAATAGAGTGAGTTTATGGAGGGCTCATGGTTTGAATTTTGGCTTTAAGGCTGTGCTGGACAAGCATGAAAACTGAACCTGACGTGATAGAAATTTGCTGAAATGAGCACATGCTGTTGAACTTGCATGGCTGCATTTCTGACACAGTATTTTGGAAACACAGCTCATTCTATCCAATATTGGTTTGTATTTAGGGGGCTGTTAAAGATGTGGGGACACCAGCAGGCTGTACCCAGGAAAGTGTGTGTGAGCAAGAGACAGGCCTGCACAGCTTGCTGTGCTTTGTGCTGTAGCTGTGGATGGACTGGCAGGAGGGGAGAAGCTGTTTGACCTGCTTCACACAAACTGGGGAGAAGCTGTTTCTGCTACCAGGTTAACCAACCATTTAAATGTTAACTTGTTGTAGACATTTTATATCTTTAAATGCATCACACAAGTCTTTGTTTCTTTAATTGTGACTTTGTCTTTAGGGCTGCTTAATAATCAACTCCAGGTTGCTGAGTGTCCTTTCACCCCAGGAGAACTGTGCCAGCAGAGTGGGGTGATGCAGGGACAGGCAGGGGAAGAGCAGCAAATTGGGGCCACCAAGAGTTGTTCTGCTTGCCAGTGGATATTTGGGCCTCTGTTTTCATGTGTATTTGGGAAAAAGCTCTGAATTTTTGACCAGAACAGCAGCCTCTAACAGCTCAGATCAGAGCACCCCTATTAAGTCCATGTGGAATAATAGCAGAGCACACCTTAAGATTTATTTTAAGGAGTTTATTGTAGCAGTCTCAAGTGGTTTGTGATTAAGGGCTTCCCAGGCTGAAAGTACCTCTTGAAATGGTCTCAAGAATACATTGAAAAGTTCTTGAGACAAATGTCCTCTAATAAAGTAAGTCAATGTCAGTAGTTACCACACTCTGGGTGCTCCATATATTTGCTCACTTGTCCTGCTGCTACTGATTTGTATCTCTGGAGATCTTGCTACATGGACAAATGTTACTATTTTTGGAAGATGGAATTAAATAATGCACATAGTGGTGTATGTTTGGTTACAGTCCTCTTTTCTTTCCTCCTGATGTATGGAGGTTTGTATTTTGTATCAAATCTCTCTGTGCTTGCTTTCTTTTTTAATTTGATAGTCTTGAGTTCTCATTTGAACAAATTTGAACAATAGCTTGGACTAAGAAAAATTAAACCCAGGCAGTGGGGTCCATTATATAGGGAATGACTTGTGTAAGGGCAACTAAATCTGTGTTTCTAGTGCCCTTCACCTGTACAGAGCTACTCCCTGTTTATTGTAGAATCATTTGCAGGAGTTAATGAATTTCCCATTGATGGTTTTTCTGCACAGCTGCATTGCAGGGATAGATAAAAACCCCAGGACAGGCATTAGTGCTAGTCCTGGTGAGGGTGAGCTGGGAGTGTTTGTGTCAGGTGGAGTGGAGAGCTCTGGCACTGACCCTGCTCCTTCTGTGCTGCCAGGCCTCAGGGTGGGCCCTGATGCAGAGACACTTCAGGGAACTGAGTTTGTCTCCGTGTGAATAAAATTTGCAATTACAACAACCAAGGTTTTGTCGTTAGTAGAGCACCAAATAATATTTGTGTTAACAGTAGCAGATTATTACATTATTGCATTTATTTGCTGGTTATCAGTGGCAACACAAGGTCAGCTGCTGAGTGTGCCCAGGATTTGGTGAGGATAGGTTTTCCCTCCTTTTTTTCCCCTCCCTAAATACTTTTTCCAAGTATTAAACACACTGTGCAAAATGTCTTTAATCTTCTAACTCTGCCTTGTGTTCTAGTAGGCATTTGGCCTTTAATGAAACAGAAAACACGTGTCAGAAAGCTTTGGCCGGTAGAAATATGTCTCTACCCGAGAACTAGCTGGGTTAATCAGAATGCTTCAGATTAATCATCAGAGGTCTCTGCAAGCATTTATTTGCAGCACAGTCCTTGGCCAGGATGCTTTTGCTGATAAGTTACTGACACACACTTCTGAAAGTGTTGTTCTGCAGTTCCTGTCTGTGTCTGTGCACGTAGCTGCTTTGGGAGATAGAGCTGGGATGGCAAAGAGAGGAGTTTTTCCAGTATTATTGCAAGTCATGCTGCTGCTGTTACAGCATATCCATAGGTTTCTTTTGATATGAATGACTGCTGTGTTTCAAGTATTTGACATCTGAAGTTTAATTATTGGGATTCAAACCTGAAATTGAAACCATAGGAATGCAGTTCCTTTGGAGAATATGACCTTACCCTAATAGAAATATCCTGGCCACTAATTTAGATTAATGAAAGTGGTTGGCTGGATTTTCCTGGCCTGTTCAGTGGTATTTTGTGCAGTATAATCATGTTTATTTTCCTTGCAGCTAATCAGAAACTACTCATTTCCAGGTGTTTGTGAGCTGTGTTTACAGTGATTTACAGGATACCTGGACCTGAGCTGTGACTCTGAACAACCTGATTTCTTAAACCACAGTTTTTCTGTGCTGAGAGTTGGGCACAGTGAGTAAAGTGTTACTCAGTCTCTTAATGCTTTCATGCCTCTAATTCAGAGCATGGACAGACATAGCTCATCTTCCAGTTTCTGCTGTTCTGGGGTTTTGTATGTTTAAATTAATATTTGTGCTTCAATAAGAAAATGGAGATTTCTATTTAGATTATGAAAGCGAAAGATTTTCTGGTGAGCAGAACTGGTATATGTGCATCTCTTGTCTTAAACATTGCTGGAACACACTGAATTTTCCTAAACTGGGGGTACAAAGGGATCCCTGCAGTTCTCCATGTGTGCTGTGGTAGGAAGTGTCTGTGTGGAAGCATAGCTGACTGCCAGCCATCAAACCTTGCTCTGTTCTTGGCCCCCTGAAGAATTTCCTGCTTGGGGGGATCTCCTGCCCCTCTGGCTGTCCAGGTCAGCCCTCCCTGTGCCCTTTGGGGAGGGGAGGAATGGGCTGGAAAAGTGGGTCAGTGCTTGCCATGCGCAGAGGGCAGAGGATGGGGGAAGAGCTCTGGCACACAGAACAGGTCCAAGGACCCAGTTTGGAGGGGGAATGGCATTCCCCAGGGAGACACAATGAGTTCTGGAGGCTGCCACAAGGGAGGGAGGTGCAGAATTGTTCTCCATGGCTGAGGGTTGCAGATGAACGGGCCAGTGGTGGGGCAGCTGTGAAGCAACAGGGGTTTGGGGTGAGTTCTGCAAGGAAAAGCAAAACTCAGGCAGTGCAGAATCTCTAAATGCTGCCTTTGCTGCATTAAAAATTGAGTTAAAGGTATCTTGTTTAAGACAAGCAAGACTTGGGCTGCATTCTAGTTATGCCAGTCAGGATTTCTCTTCAGGAAAAGACTCATTACCTAGTGCCTGACCGCAGAAGATAATAACCTGCAATTCAGCTTTCCAGACTGGATTTCCCCTCTCTTTCCCCCAGTAATTATTTTTCAAAGTGCTGTGGTAGTAGGGTGTTACTTCACAGGTGGTTTAGTGGATTTCTCCTGCACTTTCCCTTCATTTCCCTAAGGAGAAGGTGAAGCAGGGAGTACCAATATCCCAGGGGTGATGGACTAAATTCAAGCCCAGAGTGGGGCAGGGCTGGTGTTGGCCCCATAAAGCATTGGTGGACAGAGGTTTTCACAGCTGACATGGTCATAAGGAATTAGTGTCCTAATCCCTGTGACAATGCTGACCTTAATTCTGTTTGGTTATACAATTTGCAAGCCTTGCTAGCGTTCTTCAGTCCTGCTAAAAGTTATGGGCCATAAAAATTTACCAGGGATTAGGATTTTCTTTAAGAAAATGAATGTTTTAGGGCTGATAAGTCTGTGACAATATTTTACCAGCAAGGGAGACTTGATTGTGCAAAAGCAGCACTCATAAATTTTTCTCTAGTGCTTTTACCACAACTTTCTCTTTTTCCTCTTCCCTTCAAATTTTCCCACTGGATTTCTAGAGGAAGTGTAGCTTTGTTTTATTGTGCCTCTTTATTCAGTGACATAAAAGTTCTTTAGAAGAAATATTAAGGAAAACTTATTGACTTTTTGTTGCTAAAGCCCAGCTTGCCTATTAATATTACTCTTGTATAATTATGCTTAGTCTCTCCTTTTTATCCTGTTTCCCTGAGGACATCTTGATGAGCACCAAATTAGCACTGATATTTTAGGCCTGCCTTTAATCCTGTTGCAGAGAAGGTTTATCGGAAACAGCGTTAAGACGGGAAGGGAACACTTGGTGTTGGAGAAGCCAGAACTGCCTACAGGTGCAATACTTCTCTCTTAAAAACATCTTATTGATCTATATTTGTAGTTAATCTTGATTTAAGTCCTCCCTTGGGGGCATATCCACCTCGCAGATATGGAAGAAAAGAATTGAAACTAAAATAAGACAACCCTTTCCTTTTAAAGGTCTATTAAATCTTCAAATGGACGAGGGAAAAATTGCTCTGAGACTGAAAGAGTTGGGAGTGATGGTTGGTGTTCTCTGTTGTGAGGAGCAGATGGGACCTGATAAATGTGCCATTAATGTTCTTGGTATTTTCATTACATCTGGACTTCCCAAAAGGGTCCCCAAGGCCTTTTAACGAGTTACAAAGTGCAGGATGATGATCCCAGCAGAACTGGCTGCTTGGTAAATGTCATGTGAGGGATTTATAGGTCCTTTTATTGTTACACTGAGAGTTCTGGGGTTTCACTTGGTCCACTCAGGCAGGTGTGGAATATAAATATTGGAGTGACAATAACATTAACATCCAGATTGCTTGCACACCTCCAGCAGTATCACATGCAGTGTCTTCATGGCTGAGTGTAGGGAAAGAGATTCTTGAAACAAGAAATGGAACTAGAAAAAACTAAAATACATCATGTTGAAGCAGTCTCCTGCCTCATTATTTTTGAATTTGAAGTAAAATGATAAATGCTTGTGTCAGCTGAGCTTGTTTTGCAATATTTCATCTCCGTCCCCTCATTTTTGTGTTCTGTCTCTTGATATTAAACCTGTGTGAATCAGGGGCTGGGAGTTGTCATGATTGAAATTATTGCACCTTGCTTGGCCAGTTGTGAATGGCATCAGTAGCAAGTACTTATTGCATGAGCTCAGTTGAACTTAGAGCACCACAATCTAGTTCTAGAAACTGCATTTTTTACTGTTTTTGTTACTGTTGGAAAAGTTTTAGTTCTTTACTGACCTTTGTCCTTCTCTGTGTCAAAATGTGACCGGATCCCTGTTTATTGTTCAGCCTCAAGGCTGGGCACTTAATCGGGAATGATGATATTTAAAGTGAACAACTCTCTTAAGGCATAATTGCTTAAAAGTTGACATATTTTTTTAGGTAATTTCTGTAACTTTCTCGTGTTTCCAAATGAGACAGGAGTGACAATTGCTACATAAGGAATTCCTATTTTCTTCCGTGCCTTGGTTGTTTTCTTCCCACTGCTGAAGTGAAATGCTGCAATAGATGAGCTGCTTCCATGGGCTGTTTTGGTTGATATTCTGAGCAACCAGAGATGACTTTAATTTTAAAACTTGCTATGCAAGCTGGCCTCATAATTGAATAGTGACTGTGCCTACAGACAGGAATTCAAGACTAAGTGCATCCAACTTGGGAAATCATTCATGAGATGAATCATTTTGTGTGATTACTCAGTCAGCACCTGCTTCTGCACTGAAGCTTTAGTTTAAATTAAACTCCTTTTATTTCTAGGTGGTTGTGAAATGGATAATTTGCTCCTGCTTGGCTCGAGCCTTGAGATGACAGGCACAAGCAGCAATGCCTTGATGTAACAAAACCTTCAATGTGTTCTAATCTTGAGAGCAGCGTTAGAGCCCTGCTGGGTGCTGCGTGCTGTGCACAAAGCTGGGTTTTGTCAGTCGGGCCTGCATTCCTCTGGGCTGCTGAACTAAGAGTGCAGCTATGCCATAACTGCTACTGCCAGCACTTGCAGCAGCTCCTTTTCCTCCCCCTTCCTCTTGACTTATATTTCTTTGTTACCCTTTGGCAAGGAAGCAACAAGCAGCAGGGCAGTGTTTATCCATAACTTCATGAGCAGGGAGAGGTGAGGGCTGCTGGTGTCCTGCTCTGTGTCTTCAAGGCCAGGCTCACATCTCCAGCACAATTGCCAATTTATCTATTGGTGTATCTCCAGCCCCCTTTCACTTGTCCGGACTTGATGCTTTCAGGTACTTGGCTGCTCAGGAATTCCTGGCAGACTTTGTGAGCCTTCCTCAAGGATTCAGAGTTGCAAGGTGATGTGCATCTGTTTCACATAACAAGGTGAATAAAAGCTCATGGCTTTCTGAGAACTCTGGGGCATTCAAATTCATCCTGGTCTAGGGCTTTTCAAAGTGATGGTGTGGAGGAGGAAAATCCAAAAGAAAAAGCAGGAAAAAGTAGGTGGCTACCTCTTTATGTATATCTGCTATGAAGTTGCTCAGGGAAGTTCTTGTGAAAAATTTGAGGAAAATACCACGAAATCACTCTCTGAAGGATTAGTAAATAGAAAAATGCTGAAAATAGAAAAACTGCTAGAGTTGAAATGTGCTGCACAAAAACATTTGTCACAAAACACTTGGCAGCAGAGCAGCCAGATGTGAGCTACTGGTGCCATCTCTGAGGGTCCTGCTCAGATCTGGGAATCTGGAGACCACACT
Organism: Orthonyx spaldingii; assembly: GCA_013397795.1. Lineage (NCBI taxonomy): Eukaryota > Metazoa > Chordata > Aves > Passeriformes > Orthonychidae > Orthonyx > Orthonyx spaldingii. The sequence goes on along the minus strand of VZTJ01006417.1, from coordinate 657,427 downwards.
GTACCCAAGATCAGCTTTCCAAAAGGAATTTTCTGAAAACAGTCCTAACCACAGGCTTGTAAGTAACTGCAGTGTGAGGAAAGGCCTTCATATAAGCAAAGACCTGGTTAAAGATTGGACTGAGGGTATGCCCATCAGAAAAATCCTTACAGCTCCTCACCCAGCAGCAGCCAGGCTGAGGTCTTGGAATGGGTTCCTGTACGTGGCTGGCCTTGCTGTGGTGGGGTGATGTGGGAAGTGATCTGTGTCCTGTGTGTGACTGAACACGACACCAAAGCCTGCCCCTGCTGTCACTGCTGTCACACTTGCTGTCTCTCCAAACTCGTGGAGTTCAGGTATAATCAAACAGCTTGGGAAAGAGGTCACTGGAGTGAAAGTTCCCAGCCTGTTTTGTTAAGTGGTTTGTGCTTGGTTGTTTGTTTGGAAAGGAAAAGAGCAAATGTTAAATGAGTGAGCTTACATGGCAGGTCTTACAGTTAAAGGCCTGCTTGAGTCATTGTCTCAGTTGACAGTGTAATCTTTGTCTAAACAAAATGATTCTACATGGGAAGTAGAACAACTTAAGCAGGATTGATGGAGAATGGAAACCACTGCTATGCTGAGTGCTCTGCAGTCCAAATAAACCTTGTCCAGCCTGTGGCTTGCCAGCTCCTACTAATCTTAGGTTACTGCTAAGCAGAATGCAAATAAGAACTGAAATGCAAGTGTAGGGGTGGCCTCTGTGGATTTTCCTTTCTCCTGGGAGAGTTCCTTGGGAGCCACAAATCAGGAAGGCAGAGATCTGCTCCTCTGTGTGTCAGCAGCTCCACAGGCTCAGGAGGTGAGTCCTGGCAGCTCTGCCTGGGGCAGGCTGAGGAGTTTTCCCTCTGGATTGTCACTGCTGTTCAGCTGAGCTGCACGAAACCCTCGTGTGTGACCCAGCCCTGGGCCTGGGTGGTGGATGGGGCCCAGGAGCTGTTCCTGGCCCCAGCTTGGCAGTGTGGGGACCAGGAGCACTCCCACAGCCCAGGGAGATTTCCCTGATTTTCTCCAAACTGAGGCTGCCTTGATTGCTCTGCTCATCTCCTAAATTGCAGCAGTCCCAATAAACCCATAAATAACCCCATACCTGTTGCAATTTGTTAGGGGAGCAGCATGAACTGCTCTTCACAAACAGCAGCTCTGTTGTAATTTCTAAATTAGATCTACTAAAGCTTCTCTTAATGATAGTTATTAAAGGTAGTGAAAGACTGATAGCAAAAACTAAACCATATTTAAGGTTCTTCAAACTTAATCAGGGCTAAAAAGTAAAATAAAATTGCAATTCTCTCCCGTATGTGGTGGAGAAGCTGCCCCCAGTCGCATGAGGTGGGCAGGACATAGTCCTGTTTGTTTTGTGCCCTTGTGCTGACTCAGCCCTGGCTGGCAGCGCTGAGAACGTCACAGTTTTCTTCTCAGGAATTTGGGGAATTTCAAGCTAATGTTGCAAATGCCTCACTCGTGATTTCTAAAATAGTCTCAATCACAGCTTGGCTGAGTCCTCCCGTGCTGGGGCTGTGCTGGGTGAGGGAATAATGAGCGTGGTCACCTCGTATGCTGCAGACATGCAAAAAATCCCTGTATCCAGTGCTGCGGGTCACTGTAACGAGTGGCAGGGTAAGCCATGACTGGGCTTTGAGTGACCTCTGCTATGTATCACCGCTAATTATTAACTTAATGTACTCAGCCAGCAGCAAACCTGGAGCGTGGCTGTTGTGATTTATCTCAAACGTTCCAGAGGAAGGCATAGAATAACATTTTTTCCCGTTTTTAATAAAAGCTGTTGTTATTTTAACTTCACAAGTAGCAGGAGCACAGAGTTTACATCAATGCCCCACCCCACAGTGAAGAGGTGTTTATTGACCCTTCACTCTTGCAGTAAGAGGCAGGAGTGAAATGCTGGGTTTGTTAAAAGGGTTTGTGGCAGCTGGAGCTGACGGTTCCCAGGCAGGCAGAGGAAATGCAGGAGACACTGGCTGTGTCTGTCGTGTATCAGGGGCTGTGTGGGAAACACCAGGTGAACACCCAGAGCTGGGAACTGCTGATTGATTTAAAGCAGCACTGTTGGATTTGCCTTTGAAACTGGGCTGGAGGGACAGGGTTGATGTCATTTCCCATGGGGTGATGTCTGAGCAGTATTGGGGGCTTCCAGTGTTCTGAGAGAAAAGTGTCTGAGCACTGCTGAAGCAAAGCTGATAAATATTATTATTCTAAGACTTAAAGCCACTGGATACCCACAAGGAGTGGACTGCACCTGAATTTGATCTTTGTTCTGGTATAAATTACTGGTATACCTTTTAGGAGAAAGAATGAGAATTTCTGCAAGTTCATTGCTTGACAATTTCAAAGAAATAAGAGTTGGCTGTAAAACCTGACCAACATATGAATGAGCTGATGATGACAAGGCAAGAAGAAAGAAAATAAATGCAGTTTGAAGGTGCACCAAGAGACATGGCTTCCCCTGAAACGTCCTTGAGAATTTCTGACTTCCAGAGGTTCCTTTCAGCTTTTGGAAGGATACTGCAGTGATCCTACTCACCTTTCTTGGAGATACCTGTGATGTTTCCATCCTTTAGTCACCTGAAACCTCCTGAGCAGGGTAACCTGACAGTGATACTGTCTAGCTCCTGTGGCACTGCTAGATGTGTCACATCAGACACTCTGGGTATGTGTAGATTCAGCTTCTTTAAAAGTTTAAACAGCTTTAACTTGGTGAAATTTAGGTGTTAGAACTTGAAATGCCAACTTTATATTATTAGCAAATGTCCTGCTTCCTGCTAAGATCCCTGGAGTGTTTGGTGGGTCACTGTGGGCACAATGCTGATTTATTCCTGCAAACTGCCCTGGCTTTGGGAAGCTGCAGAACTGCACTGAGGAGGGAGTGAGCTGCCTGTGGAGATGATTGCAGAGCTGCAGGTGGAGGTGAAATGTAGGATAACGAGAAATCTCGTGGTGCCCATAAGTGTGTCAGGGCACATTTGGCCTGGTAGGTGCCCAGCAAACAAACTTGTGCCTGTCACTCTTCCTGTTGGCTCTGGTCGGAGGCGTTTGTTGCAAGTCACTTCACAGTGCTAAGTGTTTGATGATAGTTTAGGGAGTAACCAGGCAACATTTCAAAGACAAACACAAATTAAAAAGTCATGCTTCTTCTCTGTAACCAGATCTCTTCTCGTGCCTATCAGTCCAGCAGGAAAATAGGAAAAAGAAAGTAATTGGAACTTGGAATTGAAGAGTGGCAGGTTGTGGGACCACCTGTGTGCTTTTCTTGTCATGTAGCATTCATGGCCCAGTCCTGTGAATGCTCTGGCAGCAGCAAAATCAGTGCTGGTGGGAAGGTCTCTCTCCCCCAGGCACTGACCCGTTTTCACAGAACTTGTCAGGAATGCAATTTTTAAATGACCTTGGGTAGATTGATATCTGAGCCTGTTCACCTACAGCAGAGGGCACATATACAACAGATCCTTGGAGCCTGCATCCACAACAAACAGGGCCAGTGACCAGGGAACCAGGGAGCTGTTCCTGGGATGTGGTCTGTGGCACCTGAGGATGAAATACCACCTACAAATAAACAAGCATCCTCCGTTCCCCCACACGGGGCTTCTTTTTAGAAAGCAAATGATTTCTTGTGTTTGAGAAATATCAAAGAACTTGCTTCCTCCACCCCCCCAAAAAAGCAGGAATTTTTTTTTGATGTCTGCTCCAGAAATGGGTCTGGCATTTGATCACTGCCCTGGAGAGGGAAAAGGAAAGGTTATGCCAGAATGAATGAAGAATCTTGTGCTTGGGTTTGGAGAAGGACAACCCTTACTATAACTGCAAATAAGAACCATTTTCCTCTCCAGGGTTTTCTGCTGGCTGGATGGGTGGTACCCCATTGCTTTTTCTCCACCCTGAGTTGGGAAAGCAGGTTAAAACTCTCATGCATTCATTTTCACTGCTTTGCTAGATTTAACCTTTTTCACCTTGGCACACTTATTTCATGTTCTTACCTTAAATAAGGGGATTGTGCAACAGGGTCTGTACAGAAGTTACTGTTGGGTAAGAATTGTAATCAGAGAGAGGTTAAAGCTGAAAGCAGGTAAGACACCTGTGGAATTGTTTTCATAGATCTATGAATGAGTGCTAATTCAAAAAGTGCCTTTCTGGTTGGGAAATTCACTCAGGGATAGCTCCAAATGGCTTTTCCCATTCATTCCCAGTCAAATCATGAGAGAGATCTGGACATTTGCAGTACTTAAAATAGCAATGTAGTGAAGGGTAATTGGAGCAAAGCCCAATTACTGGGCTGGATATCTGTGTGTAAACTCTCTTCTGTGAGAAAGCTCCTGTATTTGAAATGTTGCTGCCTTTGAGTTTTGGTGGGAAACTTGAAGACAGATTTTTGCTTTTCTGTTTGATTGTCTTAAATCAGTTTATGAATGACTACAGGGTGACCAGAGCAGAACAAAGGCATGCTTCTAAGAGAAGCTGTTTTCAAAATACTGTAATTCTTTTGTAGACAGAGTCTATAGCTTTGAACTGCAACTTCTCAGAACATCCTGCGTGAACCGATTACCCAACAAATGTTTAATGCACGTCTGGAGCCTTCCCCTGCAGTTAACGGGGTTTGTTAGGTCTGGTCTGTTTTGGGGGATATCCTTCCATAGCTTGGTAAGTGAAGGGCTGTGGAGTCAAATGTTTTTGTATTCTGACAGTCAAAACTTCCTGCATTTTGTTATAACATCAGGATCTCTTCTGACTGGATTTCTAAAAACCCTCTTGCACTTGAGCACCAGGTTTGTTTGAGCAGCTGCCAAGTGCTGTCCCCAGAGCTAATGCCTCTGGGGAGGGGAGAACAGAGTAGGTAAAAATGACTTTTAGAGCTGTAATTCTTCCTGTGCTGTGTTCTGGTAATTCTCCTTGGCCTCTCTTCCAAGGGTTTGTCCCTGTGGTCCGAGGGGTTTCGCGGGTCTGCTCCCACCCCAAGTGGGCTTTGGCTGTGGAGCAGCAGCTGCTCCTCACCTGGGGCTCAGATCCTGCCTTTGGGTGAAAGACTTTCACTCCTGGGGATGGGAGGAGGTGGCAGCTTCTGCTGGGAATGGTTTGCAGCTCACCTGAGCTGGGGAATGTGCTTTTCACAGTGGCTTTGGGGTGAGCAGAGCCTCAGCAGCTGGTGCAAGAAGTGGTTCTCATTTTCCTTATGCTAATTCCAGTGTTTGTCTGGCTCTGTTACAAACTCCAGTGGGGAGCTGATCTGGTTGAAAACTAAATTTTGCTGTTCCATCAGCTACTGTGCATGTGCCCAGTCAGCTGCTGGTTCCAAGGGAGGAATGGGATGGGGCACTGGGCAGAGGAAACGGAGACATCAGCAGCTGCTCAAGTTGAATTATGGGAGGGGGGGAGCTCCAGCCTAAAGCTGGAAGTTTTTGCAGGATCAGGTTGTATTGCTTTCGTGTTTCCAGAGTCTTCCTCTCTAAAGGATAACCTAGTCTACCGAAGGTGTTATTTCATCAGCAGAAAATGATTTTTTTTAAATTCATAGACTGCATAACTTTAACTGATTTTCAAATTAGGGCTATTGTATAAAATCTTTCCTGTGCAACTTGAGTGTTGTGGTCTTCAGTGTAGCTTGAAGACCTTGGATTATATTTAAATCCAAGCTGCATAAGTGGGTCTTGCCTGTTTTGGTTTGTGATTAAAACCGAACGGTTGTCTTATGATGTTACTTAAATTAAGAGCTTGGTGTTATTTCATCACCTCTGAAACGTCCTCATCCTCGTGCTTATATTCACCTGATTGAGCTGAATTGACTTACTGAGCATCTTTGATTAGTGAGCTGAGCTGCTTTAACCCCTGCTCAGCTGAGCCCTGGAGCCTGCTCAGAGGAGTTTAGAGCTTCTTGCTCACCCCAGAGAACAAATCTGTCAAGAGCCACACACGGGATCAGCTCTTCCAGGCTGGGGGAGATGCGGGTACAGCCCTGAGGAGGGAAGCACCTGCTCTGAACTCAAGGCTGCAGACACGTTGTGTTCTTTGGGGGAGGACAAGAGCTAAATGAACCAGCCATAAATAACCCTCCCACGTTAGTCAGTGAGTCTGGAGAGATCAGCTCCTTCCTGGGCCAGGAGGCACCTGGCATTTGACACTGCATGAAGCATCAGTCACCCCGAGCCTTCGGGACAGGTTTGGGTACTGTCAGTTCAGTGCTGGGTGCTAGCACTGGCCATCAGCATGAGGAGGGGATCACAAGGCAGAGCTTGAAGCTTGCTGTTGTCTTACTTCCACTTTCATGGTCTGTGAGGTTCAGAGTCCATATGGACACAGAAATGGATTTGGAGTGACATACTCGAGTGCAGATAATTTACTGTGTAAGGTCTGTGTCCATTCAGGCTTCTGAGAACATTAAAAAGCTTGGCTGCTCTTGCTGGAGCTTCTGGCAATGACAAATAAATACAACTTTCTGGAGTTGTAGACTTTCCCTAGCGCTGATTGGGTAAGAAAATTCATTTATACAGAGTGCCTTGTGTATTGTTGCACAGTAGCATTGCCTGGGAAATGCACAGGTAACAAATGTCATGATACAAAGCATTGACAAACACACACTGTCTTTAAATAAATTAAACTTCATGGCAAATGCTAGCTGTGTTAAGCTTTTTGAAGTGCTAAACTGAAGAGTTCTAGTTTAGAAGAGACTGTGTCTTTTGAGGTAATGGCCCAGCTACAGTGACAAAATTATAGTGAAGTTATTCTTGGGAAGTAAGAAAGGGGAAAATCAACTTGTCACTTAAAGAAATGCCTCAGTAAATACTAAAGCTGAGAAATACTAACTTTCAGCTCTGCTCACGGTACCAACTTTGCTCTCATTCAGCTGTTTCTTCTGAAAGAACAAATGATTTGTACTGTCCTGCGTCACCTTGAGGTTTTGCTGGCATGTGGAGTTGCTTCAGTGCATGAGTCACTGCTGGCTGCCCCTGTAAGCAGGTCAGGGTCACAGAGCTGCGCTCTCCTGTCTGTGCAGGACATCCAGCTGCGGCTGCAGCCCTGCCCTGCCTCTGCTCCTGGGACCAAAATCTGATTTTTCATAGGTCTTGCAAGACCAGCTCCCAGATATCAAACCCAGAACATAACTGTCTTCTTAATGTTTCTCTTGTCATACTCCCACTGATTTTGCCCACTCTCACCTTTCATTTCTCGCAGTCCCAGGCTTCTCCTTCCTTTTTTTAGTGTGTAGGAGTTGCTACACCTCAAGCAACTGTAGGGAATGATCTGGGAGCATCCCTGTGGGAGTGTCAGGAGGGTCACCAGCTCTGGGAGTTTTTCTTTCCCACTTTCAGTAACGTAAACTAATATTCTTCAGTTCTCCTACACTCATTCTGGTGTTTGTTACCCTTCGGGAGGGACTTTTGGAGCTCACATCTGCTTGCAAGACAGAATCACGGGGTGTTGGATTCACCTGGTGCCTCTGGGGAAGGGAATCACTCCTAGTTCTTGGTATTTTTGAATAATACAACTGACTGCATGTTTTTAACATTTTTCAGTCAGAAAGCACCTCCATTTTTTGTTATACTTGGTGTTAATGCAGTCTAAAACTTGCCAGGGGCGGCATCTGTGGCTCAGCCTGTGGTGGCAATGTGCAGGAGCACCTGCCTGCTGTGAGTTTAACGGAAATGTTGTACTTGCTGCAGGTATATTGGAATGTTTTGATTATATAATTTTTAATATGGTGCTGAAATATACTCTGTGAAGCTCTTGCCATGATGAAATAGCCCTTGCAGGGTGTATCTGACCTTCAGGAGTTCTTCTCAAAGGTCATGAGCACGGCTCTGTGGCACAGGAGTGCTGAGCCACAGCACTGCAGCATTTTGGTTTCCCTGGATGTCCTTGGGACAAGCTTTCAGGAATAAGCTGAATTGTGGGAGCTCTTCAGGCCTGCATGTTCTTTTAAAAAAGAAAACAAAAAGCTGTGGAGCAAAGCACTTGTTTGCTGGAGGTGGCAGTGCCTTTTCCAAGTGTATGGTTGTCAGCATTGTGTGCTTGAAACTGTTTTTCTCCTCATGTAAGGTTTAAAATTCTTTATACATACCAAATAAGGAGTGTTAGGTCCACTCTATCTGAAAATATAGTTTAAAACCTTACCATGGATGATTATTAATTTAACCAGAATTTTGACTTCATTATCTGAAATGTCAGGGCTTTTAGGAAGTTCTAAGCTGTTGTTTGAGGGGTGTGTGTATGTGAAATGGGGATATTATTAAAGGGATGTTATTGAAATTGCTTCAGAGTGTCCTTAGAATTGTTAAACTGAGAAGATGAATATTAAAAATACTCAGTTAAAAGAAACTGTATTGGAAATTACAGAACAGTGTAAACAAAACCCTGTAACTGTGTGTGTTCTTGTTTTGCAGACCGTGAGGACCAATCAATTCTCTGCACGTGAGTGACCATTTTTCATTTTTTGGGAATCTGTATTGTGAGAGGGGGCTTTGATATAGCTGTGGGAGTCAAAGCCTGGTCTTCAGTCTTGACAGGCAGTGGGTAAAGATGTAGCATGAAGTGATATTTAATATGGGGATATAATCTTTTAATACGGTAATTCACATTATTGAGTTTTCTAGGCACATGCTACTTAAGAAATGTAATTTAAAAATGTCAGTGAACAGATCTGCATCCAGCCCAAAAGCTCTAAGAAGTTCCCATCTCAGCAATGCTGTAACTGCTCAGGGGGAAATGCCTGAGGGAGACAAGAGCCAAAAGTGGGTCTGGAGACCCTGACCAGCTGACCAGCAGCTCAGCTTTGGATCTGCCTCAAGGGGATCTCTGAGGAGGGTGGCAAAAAGGGTCCCTTTTACCTGAACTCACCCCACCCTTCTTGCTTTAGCTGAGGTTTTCCTGGGTTCTGGAGCTGCAGTGGTTGGGAAGCCAGCACACAGGTGGGATTTCAGGCTCGTGTCCCTCCTCAGCTGCAGTGGAAGGGGTGATCCAGCTTCCTTGCCTCTCCCCACGGACTGTGTGTTCCTGCAGCTTCCTGTGCTGGCGCTGGGAGCTGCAGTCGGTGTGACAAGGATTCCCTGTGTGCTCGGGGAGCCAGGCTGGCCCAAGCCCAGCCTGCACAGAGTGGTGCTGGTCATGTTCAGCTCCCTGGGCCAGCACTCCGTGTGCCAGCCTGGAGGTACAAGGTGCAGGAGGGAAACTGTCCCTGCTAGAGGCAGCCCGGGGGTCAGGATGGCTCATCTGTGTGGGGAAACCAGCCCTTGGCTCTGTTCTGGAGCTGCCTGCAGTGACCAGGCCTGGGCAGAACACAGCATGTTCAGGTGGCTGAGGGAGAGGGGCAGCTACAGGGCCTTGGGTGCCTCTCTCCTGGGTGTCAGTGTGGTGGGGACGTGGTCTGGGGGGATCCCACTGCCTGGAATAGCTCAATGGGGAGATCAGCAGCTGGAAGGAGTCCTGGGTTCAGTGTCCTTCTTGACATGAAGGGATTCAAAATCTCCATCTTCAGCTTCCTACAGAAGTGCCCTAACTCTGAGTCTGTACAAGACTGAGGGTGGATGCTTTCAAGCCACGCATTTTTCAGCTATACCATGAATACAAGATTCTCAGGGCCTAAGGATGCAGAAGCAAAAAGAGTTCTGTACTTAAGATAAAAGTTGATCCAATTAAGACAGGCTTGTCTAGGTCTGTGGCTCCTTAGCAGGACTTCTGTTTTCATGTGATGACTTTTCATGTGCAATGCACAAAACAGCCCTCAAAGCAGGGATGGGATTCCAGAGTGAGAAGAAGCTTTGTTCTCGTGTGTAGATGCTTTGGCAGCGTGTGCTTGCCCCAGGTGAATGTTTTGAAGTAGCTTCATGTTTGGGTCTGTGCATGAACTTTACTCTCCTTGTGTGGTCAGCTGAGCCACAAGGTTGGAATGGCGGTGCTGCAGGATTTGGTGAATGTCCAGTCTGCTCATTTCCAAAGTGGAAAGCCTCTAAACTCTTCTACCTTCGACTTTGTCGTCACCTTGCCTCGGAGGTTCCCGTGAGCTTTTGATCCTTCTGTACTGAGTGGACAATTGATCCCTGTTTTGTATCTGGTACAGAGCATAGAATATTTGCATCTTGTGCTGTTCCTGGACATGATTTACAAGAAAATGTGAATTTCCTCCGTAGTGTGGACAGATCTGTGGCCTCAGAATGATACAGGGGAGGCACTGTGTCTCCAAAGTGGATGTACAGGACTGAAGAACATCCAGGCTAGGCCTTACCTTGTCAGAATATGAAGACACAGGAGGTGACAGATGATGGGATCCAAGTTGGTTCTGTGGTCTCAAACACCAAAGCTCCCCCATAGCCCCGGAGCCCTTGCTCACACGCTGTCACAACCAGCACCATTTACATGCTGACTATAAAAAATGACAGTAGAGGTTGCCAGGTTAATAAACACTTTTCTCTTAGAATAGGTTTATCTTAGATTGCTTTTCATTCCAAGAGGAGTGCCATCATTTGTACTCCCCCTTTATCTCTTGAACAAATAAAGACAGCTTCCTGCTGTGGCACTGCCCCAAGCATAGCTTCCCCTGTGGGCTAATTGGGAGAGCCTTATGCTCTTGCAGGTCTGCATTAGAAACTGGGATTTTGGGATATTAAATCCTCTTCATGAGTGGGACAAGGCCATGGTGAACTCCCTTGTGTAGCAGGCTAGAAAGAGATCCCATGTTTTGATTGGGAATGTCCAGGTTTCCCCTTGGATTGCTGCTTCTGGTGAAGAGGGAAATTGTGTGTTCCCCTTCATGCCACTGGTCTTGCAGGTCCTAGACTAAAGCAGGAATAAATAAAGTGCAAGGAGAGAGTCTTAGCCACACCGGAGGTAGTTTCAGGAGCTCTTGTGGCAGTTTATAAGACTCATCTTCTCATCCCAAACTTGCTGTCTCAGGACCTGGATCACCTGATTGACCCTGATGTTTACTAAGCTGGAAGCCCTCAGAATACTTTTTAATTTCTCCAGTAGGAGTGGTTCAGGGTAGCTAATGGGGAAAAAACCACCTCTGGAGTGGTGCCCTCAGCTGAGTGGACAGTTGTGGTGTGCCTGTCATTTCCCTGTCTCCAACTGCCTGGGCAGGAATTGTCTGGAGCTGAAGCTGTCCCACTGCCTGCTGAAGGTCTGCCTGCTTTGTAGCTTCACCTCTCTCCCCCTGCCTCTACAGATGAACTTTCCTGGTTTTTTAACTTCCATGGCCCTCAGGGGAGGGGGCAGTCACTTCTCCAGTAATGGTATTTGAAGGACGCCTTACCAGGTCTCTGCATTCAGCCCCCTTTTCTTCTTGACAGCCAGGAGTGCTGCTTTTGGGGGAATTCCTAGGTGTAGGATTGGTGCTGTGACAAGCTTTTGGGTTCTTGGTCTTCAGAGATTGTCTCTGCAGTTTTCCAGGTGCCTTCCTTTGGTTCTAACTTAGTGACTGTCTGATCCATTTGTCTTTACCTGGGAAAACCTTTAAACACTCTGGTCTTCAATTTTGTTGTCACCTCACCTGCAAGATGACCATAAGCTTTTGATCTTCTGAACTGAACAGACAACTGAATGCTGACTTGAATGTGGCACACACGGCATTTTTATCCTTGGCATGAGAGTGTGTAATTAAATCTGGGGTTGAGGCAGTTTCATTGTCTTCCCCAGTGCAGATCTTTAGGAAACACCAGTCTGTTTCCCCAAAAAGGCCTGCTGTCCTGCAGTTACTGTTCTAGCAAATAACAAGCTCTGTGAAGAAGGTGAGTGCAGGTGGTTCATCTTGAGGAATTTACTTTGCTCAGAGTTCTCTTAATTTTTTTTTTTTTGAGAGCTGTGCTGAAGGATAACCTGTGTTTCACTGAGATGCTGCAGGAACAGGCATTTATCTCAGTGCATGCTTGGAGTGGGACAGCCTGCATGGACGGCTCTCCAAGCATGTCTCTCATAACATCTCGTTGTCCTGAAGGCAGTGGGATTACCTGGAGGTTTCCTGTCTCAACTTCATCACCTGCTAGCGTTCCATCAGGAGTTCTGCCTAAACTGGTGTTTTAAAAGTCAATATTATTTTCCCAAAGTCAAACATACCAAGGAGGGAAAGAACTCCACCAAATATTGGTGCGGCATTCTCTGGCTGCAAAAGACCTTGTCCTGACATGGAGTCTGGTTCTTAGGAGCGGTTTGCTGGGACTGGCAGCTGCTGTGGCTGTCCTGCACTTCTCCAGTCCAGACTTGATGACAGATGCCTTCCTGCTCTTGCTGTAGGCAGGAGGTGTCTCTGAGCATGAAGTGTTGTGTTGTCTTACTCACTTTGTCACCTTCTTTTGTCTTCTCTTTCCACTCCCCACCTTTTAGGGACCCAAATTTAGACAATTGTGTTGTTGCAGGGACTGTCTCCAGGGCTTGACTGGGAGTTGGTGTGTAACATGCACTGACTCCCTTGCTTCTGGTTTTTTTGTTCTTTATAGTGGCAGCTCCCCTTCCCCATCTGTTTGTGTGAGTTGAGGAGTATTGAGCCCAGGGATGAAATTTGTAGAAGAAACTCCTTGACGAAATTACTTACTATGGATAGACTTTCCTCAGAGTGAACCAAAAGTGCTTTTCCCATATCCAGCAGCCTCTGCTGCTCCATGGCATCCCCCTGATTTCCTCAGGAGTAGTGATGGGATTTCTCATGTACCCTTTGGCCTTTCACCAGCTGAAAAACCCAGATATGTCCAGAGACAGGAATATCTACAGCTCCCAAGTCCGTTGGACAATCCATGGGTGAAAGCCAAATTATTGCCTGGCTGAAGATGAGGTGGGAGGAGCTGAACAAACAGTAATGGTGAGAATTTCTTTTTAGCTTTGAAGTTGGATGGTTTAATCTTGGGCTGCTAACCACTAACAGATGGTGAGAAAGGCTGCTGGAGCTCTCCTCTGCTTTGGAGGTTAGTTCATCCAGCTTTTCAATGGAAAGTGAACGAGCAGCCCTCAAAACCAGCACTTTTCTGGGAAGCTGGACTTAACCAACTTAATCTCATCACTCCCCCTTGACTAGAGTGCAAATGAAAGTTTATTTTGGACCTTCTCTCTGTAAGTTCTTAGTTTGCTGGAAAGAAAGGAAAATATGTGGAGTTCCAGAAACTTCATGTTCCTTCTAGCTTATAAGTAATATATATATAATGTAAGTTTTATATATATATAGGCAGTAACTTTCAGCCTGTGTTGACTCAGCATGCACAAGTGATTTGTACAGAGATGTGATGCCAACATTGCAGCATTCCCAGACTTTCCTGCACATTTTCCCATTCGTGTGGGATGTGAAGGTGTTCTGAAGAGCTTTTCAGGGTGGGTTTTGTTGTTTTTTTTTTTCTTGGAGAAGCTGCCGCTGCTATTTTGTTAAGTTTTGGTGTTTCTCTGCTCACTGAGCATGCCAGGCTGATGACCAAGATGAAGAAATTTGTGTTGTGGTAATTAGGAATTTGGGAAATACTCAAGAAAGTCAGCTCTGAAATGTGCTGCACTGCAGTTTTGAAGCCAGTGTGTTCTGAAGTGGAGACTGTTACCACAGACTTCTGGTATTCCCAGAGCTGGGCCTGGGCCTGATAAATAGGTGTTTAGCAGATGCTTGCAGCCCCACAAGGATATCTAATCTGAACTGGCTTCCGTAGGAGTGATGGGGTGTGGAGGGAATAGAAGCTGCTTATTAAAGGCCAGCAGCAGCAAATACCAAACATTTTTGTATACAACCCCTGGCTGGAGTCCAGCTGGTAACATTCCCTGAGCAAGTGGTGTGGAGATGATGAGAAGCATCAGGAGGGAAAGGAAGCAGCTCTAAAGCAGCCACATAAACAGTAAAGCCAATTAATGACTCCTTTCCAAACTATCAGTTATACCTCTTGCAGAAAATAAGCCAGGTGATTAAGTCACCCTTTAATTACAGGTCTTGTCGGTAAATATCTGTTAATTTGTAACTGGCAGATGATCTGCTCAGTTGTGCCTGAGAATGAATAAGTGTCTCCTCTGTTCTTTGCAACTGCTGTTGTGACAGGGACAAAAGGCCATTGTTGGGGCTCTTACATAGGCAGTTACTTTCTCCTGCAAACAATTTAAGTGCATATGTCCATATTTCCATGGTTTGAGGCCTTGGTAGTCGGCTGCTTCCCATGGCAGGAGGCATTGCTGGCCAGGGGAGCTGCGAGCAGCAGGTTGGGTTCTGTGTGCTGGGAACTTGTCCAGGTGCCAAGGGAGTGGTGCCCCTTCTTCACAGGAGGACCCTCTGCTCCCACATCAGCTTCTCATCCCAGAGCTTGCTCCTGATCAGGAAGGATAGAACAAGGTTGAAACTCCTCAGTTTTAGTGACCCAGGCATCCAAAATGTGAAATCGTGACTTGTTTGGGTTAGTTTTTCAGGAATTTAAATCACAGAGATGATTTCCAACTGCGTCTGCCCGTCCTAACACATTCTACATCTTCAGGAATATCATTAGTCTGCAGACTGGTCCCAGGCACCAAGATAAAGAAAAGCCTGTCTTGGAAGTGCAAATCTTTCTTTGGACATGTGGGTCTGTGTCCCTCTGCCCTGTGCTACTCGTGGCACTTTGTACCTCTGGGAAGCCTCTGCTCATGGAACTAATGGCTCTCTGGGGGAAGGGGGCTGGAAAGGGGCCAGTCTGTGCAGTGGGCCTTCAGTAAACAACTTTCAACTCATCTGACTTCCCTAAAGCCCATACAGCATTTCCCAGGGCAGGGAGAGGTGGTGGCCCTGCCATGCTGCGTGCTGTCACTGTCACAAGGTGTGTGAACGCTTCAAACCTGCTGCACAGGAAGGAAAGCAGCTGTTTCAGCACTCTTTTCCTTCAGAAACAGTGTTTCCTCATGGAATAGGTCCCTTGGAAGGGGCACTTGACCTGTTTCTGGAATCATATCTGCCCTTGGAAGTGGTGGTGTGGGGAGAGGCCGCTGTTCCTGGGAAGAGCAGCTCCCATCCCTGCTTGCTGCCCCTGTGCTTTATCACCTCCCTTCTCTGTTCTGCCAGTTCTCCAGATGAGAACCCATTCAGTGGTGGAAGTGCCTTTTGTGCAGGCTTTGGGCCCCAGCTGCTCAGGGGAAGCACTGCAGCAGGTTGAGTCAGTGCTGGGTTTTGCTAACCAAATTGGAGCACGGATAAATTTGCCTGGAGAGTTCTCAGCTCTGCTGAAAATGACACTCCAGCTTTACATGCAATGAATTCAAAACCATGTTACACTTTAAAGTGCTCATGCTGGCTAAACTTTTCCTATTTCAAATGTGCATGAAGCTGCTTCAAAGCATCAGCTTTGCTGCTGCAGGGAAGAGCACTTGGGCATGGGATCCTGCATGAATTCAGTCACTGTCAGACTTTGTTTGACCTGTCCGTGGAAGGTAGCTTCCAAGGGAGAGATCCCTCAGTTAATTGATAGAATAACCTTGTGCTTCCAAGTGGAGGCTATAGCTAAGGAGGGTTTGCTTCCTTGGGAGCGCTGTTTGGGATAGCCCATGGCTGGAGCTGAGTGTTTCCATTCAGTCCCAGAAGACTTTGATTCCACCAGCGGAGCTGAGCCTGAAATGAAGGAGGTGAAGTCATGAGCCTGCTGCAGTCTTAGCAGAGCTGCTACTGGCTGAGGTGAGGCTGGTTCTCAGCCCAGGGCTTTAGTTGTTTAATTTATGGTAACAGATTGAGTTGTATTAAAACAAGGTTTTGAAAAAGTCAAGCTTTAGCTTCATGATTCCATCCCCATTCCATAAATATTGTACATGGTGTTACTCAGAGTTTACCTTTTTTGGGCAGGTTGATAGAGGTAGAAGATTTTAATTTATTTTTATAATCCATGTGTTGGCACTCCTGGGAAAGAACCAAAGTATGCAGATGTCATTATTCCTATAAATGCAAAGGGCTTTATCCTAAACCCTCTAATTCTTTCATAGTATATGGCAGCAGAGTGATTTGACACGATGCTGCCGGAAATATTTGGCATTCTTGTAAACTCCAGGGAGAGCAGGCCTGGGATGATAACATCCGTTAGTGTTGCTTTTGAATGAGGTCTTGCATAAAGACTCTCTAAAATATCCCTCTGTTCGATTTAGAGGGTTTTTAACACAAGGAATGTGTTTCAAGCTGCTGCTTTTCCTGTGCTTGTGCAGCTTTAGTGGTGTGTCTGCAGCTGACTCCTCCAGCCCCTGTGCTGCCCTTTTCCAAAGCTGACATCTGAGCTGTGTTTATTGTACCACCCTCTCTGCACTGCCTGTGTTAGAGGAGATTTCCCTCCTTTAGAATGTAATAAACTTTCTTCTTGTGATTTGACAGCAAAGATTATTTCTGTATCTTTACAAGCACAACTAATAGTGCATTCCCAAGCTCTGCTGACAATAAGAACAAATTGTATTGTTTTAAAATGTAAATGTATATTTTGCTGTGCTTCTGACTTCTCTTACCTGCTGGAATAGTTTTAGCATTAGCATATTTTAATACACATCTAGAAACAGGCAAAGCTGCTTTTATTATTGCTCATGGCCATGAATTATGTTAATGTAA
Organism: Orthonyx spaldingii; assembly: GCA_013397795.1. Lineage (NCBI taxonomy): Eukaryota > Metazoa > Chordata > Aves > Passeriformes > Orthonychidae > Orthonyx > Orthonyx spaldingii. The sequence continues at coordinate 640,914 of VZTJ01006417.1, read as the reverse complement.
ACACTGCAGTGAAAGGGAAATGAGAAATAAAGACTTGAGAAGCAAGAATTGGCACCTGATGGTTTGGGGTTTTTTTTCTGCTTATCAGCATTCCCATTTGCCTTGTTTGTGGGGACTCTGGGCTGGGTGGAAATGGGATTTTTTCATTAAGTCAGAGGGTGTTGTTCCACTTGTAGCGGTCCCGAAGTACACCCAGTTTCTGGGTTTCATATTGATGGTATCTTGACAAAAAGGAAACGCAGTTATGCATTAGCCAATTCTCAGAGTAATCTGCTTTGCAACCAGCTTTTCAGGTAGGGCCGTCCAGGCTTTTCCATGCACTGAGCAAAGCCAGCCCAGTCAACAAGTCTGAAGGGAACTTCCCTCTGTGTCTCTGGAAAGCCTTAGGTAATTGAGTGCAGTGCTTTCTAATCTTTCATATTCTGTGTTATTTTCCAATGATTGTGAAGAAAAGTGGAACCAAAGTGGTTTTACACAGGCTGATGGAGTTGCTTCCAAGAAGCAGATGCCATCCATAAAGCTGGGGCCCTTGGTTAACCCTCTGGCATTGCAGGGCACAGCTGGGCCAGTGAGGCTGTGGGATATCCCACAGCTCGTCTGCAGGACCTTTTTGTCCTGGGTGTTCCAGCCAAACCTGGGGCTTGCTGCTGTTCTGTCAGGTCAAACAGAAGCTGTTTCACCTGAAGCCCTTGTGAGAAGTCCCACAAGCTGCTGTGAATGAAGATTCTTGCTCCTGGGTGCAGAAATGCCCATCCTGCCGTCCCTTAGGAGAGGTTCCCCTCTCTTGGGGCCATTCCCTGTGAGGTTTTTGTGATTTTAGTGTTGGAAGGTGAGGAACAATGAGAGTGTTTGGGTCTGTTCTCTCGAAAATCTGGGGTAGTATCAATATCCTTCCTGTATGTGCAGAATTAAAATTCCAAGTGCTCTCTGGCCTCCCTTCTGCAGCTGCTGAGTGCAGTGTGAGGATAGAGATGCTCCTCAGCTCTTACCTCAAAAAGAAATGCAGGTCTGGGGGTACTGAATCTCTGAGCAAATGCAGATCAGCTACAAAACTGGGGTGTACAGCATGATGAAAAAGGCTGCAAAAGAATGGGCTTAAATTCCCCAGTAAATTAACATTTCCATTATAAGTAGCTTAGAGGAGAAATAAGCAGGCAGAGAAAATGTGTGCTTGTCATTCTTACAAAGGAGTTGGCTTCCAAACTGTTAATTTTTGAACAACTGTTGAATGGCAGGAGTGCTTCCACTCTTTCCATGCAAATCCCCATAATAAAATCCTTTTCAGCTTCCCACACTTCAGAGCTGCTCACGGCAGTCGCTGTCTCCCTGGAAATCTTCCTCCAGTGGTTTGCACTGTTTGAGTCCTGCCTAAGGCACACCTGAATCCCTCTGGGGGTGGATTTGTCTGAAGATCAGACCTAGGTTAGGAAAAAAACCCCGAACTGTCATTTTTAGAGCTGTAGTAACAGCATTTGTGATTGAAGGGAAGTGAACATGGTCACATTTTGTGCCTTGAATATCTCCTGTAAACTTCCCCTTAAATTCCGTCTAAACATAGTCTGCTTTAAATCCACCTCTGGCTTAAAAATGAGATGTGCATTTGCTATCTTTATTGATCTGTGAACTCTGCCACTCTACACTGATAAATTCATTTCTTAATGGTTTCATGTAGCCCTGTGGCCTTAAATGTATTTTTAACCTATCAAAGAGTCTGAGATGAGCAGTGGAAAGAATCTCTTGTTTCAAGTGTGTTTTACTGCCCTGTATTTCTGGCTCCTAAAAGTACTGAGTGTTTCCATTAACTTGGTAATTCCCATAACCAAATCCTGGTATATGAAGTATATTGAAATCATACTAAGTGTAAAAATGTGTGTGTATCTCATGATTTAAGAATAAAAATACATCTGCACCCTGAAAAATTCTGCCCGTGGTGATCCAGGCAGGGGACAAGTGTTTCTTGTTACCTTGGGTAGCAAAGGAGTTCAGGTGTAAAGCCAAAAGCTCTTAATCAAACTGATGTCACACCTTGTATCAACATCTTAATGCTCAGGAGATCTTTAGGATGAAGAAAGGATTTTAAACAAAAGCCTCGTAGTTCCCTGCAACATCCCTGCTGTTGGTCTTAGGGGTCAGTGAAGATCTGCATAGGCAGAGCCATAAATGGGCTGAAGTAGGGTGCTGTAAACAAAGGATTGCTGAGTTGTTGAAGATGAATTTTGAGGAGAATGTCTGCCCTGTTTTGCAGAGGTGAATCTGGTGCCGGGAAGACTGAGAACACCAAGAAGGTTATTCAGTACCTTGCTCATGTTGCTTCCTCCCATAAAGGAAGAAAGGACCATAATATTCCTGTAAGTTGGGATATTTTCTCATTTGTTTATTGCTCATTTTGAAACTACCATCTTTGCATTTGAAAAAATGACTTTTTAAAATTAAAGATAAACTGTAATAGAATCCATGTAATTTTGTCTCAACCATTATTTTCTCTTTAGCAGTGGCTGAAATGAGCAGTTACATCAAAATTTCTAGTCCATGTCAGCTGCCTAATTTCTGTTGTGAAATTAAAGGCTTTATACAAATAAAAGCAAAGCTTTCTGATGCAATAAACCCCATTAAAAAAAAAATAAAAATCAATAAACCCAGGCAGTTCTATCTGAATTTAGTTCCCACTGGATGCAGTTTTTGGTACTACATTTGTGAAGAAGCTTTCTGTGCTTTCCAAAATTAACTTGTAGATGGGAAAAATCATTCAGTTTGAAAACTGCTGTAGATTTCCTATATCTAGAAGCCAGCACCTAATTAAAAGCTCAGATTTTATTACACTATAAACGAGTATATACTTTTATATCAGAGAATATTGGGTTTTTTGGTAGCTTGGAACTTGTTTATATAGAAGTTTCTTTAGGTTTCCTGCCAGGCTTCAACATTTGCACTGAACTTTTAGTGATTCTTTGCTTTTAAAAACAGGAATGGGTTTGAATATTTGTTGTTATGAGCACTTGGATCTCTTTGCAGTGAAGTGTTAATTCAGCTTTGCTACAAACTTGCTGTAATCAAAACTGGCACTTGCCTGGTTTTCCAGTGGTAATCCAGGTGTCTGTGGTGGCTGGAACCTTCAACTACATTCTCTTATGGAATTATAGAATTAGAGACTCACAGAATTATAGCAAAGACCTCTGAGATCAAGTCAGCCTTTGACCAATTCCCCATTCCCACTAAAGCATCCCATGAAGTGTCACTTCCACTCATTTTCCGAACCCCTCCAGGGATGTGGTTCCATCACCTCCCTGGGCAGCCTGTTCCAATGTTTAACCACTCTGTCAGTGAAGAAATTTCTCCTGGTACCCAACCCAAACCTCCTCTGGCACAGCTTGAGGCCGTTTCCCCCCCGTAGCAGGTACAACTTTTGTAAATTTAGTGCAGGGCGCTTTGTATGAAGACATTTCTGAATGTGCCAAGACTCAAAGTCGTGTAGGAACATGAGATGACTTTTGACCATTCTGTGAAGGGAAAAAGAAGGCAAGGATTTGAAGTGGGAAAGAAGGAAAGGTTGCAGATAGATTTGGGGAAATCTAGTGAAGTGTATGGGGAAACTTGAATTTTTGCTTTAATCAAGAGCAAATAATGTGAACCTGTGCATTGATACTTATTCAGACTGGCACTGGTTTTTCACACAGGAAAGATGAAAATTAGTCTTTTAAGTGTTTACTGAGCAGCCTGAGAGTGCTGCTGACTCAGGAGTGGCCTCAGGAGGAGGTTTCTCAGGACTGGAGTGTCAGCAGTGTCAGGGGTGTGTTCATGGCTCTGCCATGTGTGTTGGGAGATTGTGGCTCTGGGGGACACTGTCTGGGACATCATCCATCAGAATTGGCTTTCTGTGGAGGTTTTATTTATGATAAGTGGCTTTACCACTGTGCAGCCTTCAACAAACCCAGTGATTTTTTAATTTCTACAGAAGCAAAGTTACCAACAGGTTTTTGGAGAGCAGGGAATTGGGCAGGTTTTGCACCAAGTATTTCTAAATATACTGTTGACAACTTGGAAAACCTTAGGCTGAAAGATACTTCTGGAAGCCTCTTGTCCAGACACCTTTCAAAATGTGCCTTCCTTCAAAGTGAGATTGCATTGCCCAAGCCCTTGTAAACAAGCCGAGTTTTGAAAATCTTGAGGGATGGAGTTGATGCAACTTGTCAGGGAGCCCATTGCCCCTGGAGCACTGGTTGTGCTCTGTGTGTTTGGCCTTTGCTGTGCTGGGTTTGCACCAGCACTTTGTGCCAGGGCCTCTGGTAAAGTCCCCCCTTTAGAGATTTGTCACCGTGGCAGTTCCTGTGGCCACTCGCTGGGTTTGGGGGCTGATGCAGACTCAGACCAGGGTTCTTAAAAACCTCATCTGGCTTCCAAGGAAGCAACTTTCCTCCATTGTTTGTGTGCTTGCATAACTGGTGTGAAGTGAAGGCACAGGGAAGAAAGGGGAAAGCTGGGATGTGAACAAAAAGAACAGGGAGTGTCCTGAGTAAAAATCTTGGATCGTGCCCTTCATTCAATGCAGTACCACAGTGAGCACTGAATTTGCCCTATATCCATGAAAAATGCAGAGTGTTTGTCACCAAAACGATTTTGAAAATACAAATGAGCCTACCTTGTTCTGCAACAATTAGTTTTCATTTATGTATTGGAAACAAAGAATGACCCTCACAGGTGCCACTGGGAAGTTAGGCAGTGTCAGAACGGGGAGTTTAGAAGCAGCCCTAATTTGTTCCCATTTGCATATTCATTAGAAAGCTGTAGAGGGCTGGTGGTGATCCACAGTCTGTGCATCACCCTGTGCACAAGAATATGCTAAATAGGCTTGTTAAATTAATCCATGACTTGCAGTCTATACCCATCCTGTTACAGATAATTATCAGTGACATGCATATTTCTGAGACTGTTGAATATCTCATTGATTATTTTTTTTAAACGAAGCAATTTGTATGCTAAGCATAGGGTTAACTTTGATTTGCGTGACAGAGTGCTGTGAAAATAGAACAAACCCAAGGAGCCCCAGTCTGACACCTCAGAGCAGCACTGGTCTCACAGGGGCTCACCAGGTACCTTCTCCAGCTGGGATGATGGGGAGATGTTCAGCCTCTGTGAGGAGCTTTGCCCATCCCCTGCACAGCCTGGCATGGTTGGCATCCAGCTGCTTGTCCATGAGGCTTTTCTATCCTAAAATCCCTCTTTCCTTAAAGCTGACAAAATCCTGCACGGCCCTCAGCACACTGTCCTTGGAAATGGAGTCAATAACACAGGGATAGCCACAGGGGCTGGAATTTCAGCCTTAATAGTAACAATTCCTGATTTTTGAGTGTGGAATCTGTAGCCCCAGTGTCTCATTTCCTGTATAATCCCAAGATGTTGTCTTGGGCGCTGCGCTCGGAAGTGTGGGGAGGTGGTGGTGGTGGTAAAAATGTACAAGAGAAACTTTAGTAATTGTCAGGTTTGGCAGAGCCAGGTGAGACTGCAGAAGTCCCTAAAATTAGGAATAGAGGCTGGGATTTCTAGAGCTGAGCAGTGGAGGAGAGGGAAAAGTGCTTGGCAGTGGGTTATAAACAAGAGCTCCTCTAAAGACAGGAAGTAAACCTGAATTTTTGGCTGCAGTGAGCTTGGTTGGGAGGCAGAGCTGGCACAGGGACGGTCCTGGTTGGTTTGGAACAGGGGACAGAAGATGGAAGGGGTCTGTAGTAAATAACTGAAACCTCTTGCTTCACATTGAACTCTAAAAAATTTGAGAGGTTGGGCCGGTAGTGTTAAGAACTTTATAGCCGAATATTTTGCCTACTCCAGGCATAGTGTGTTTTATTCAGCTGGTAACATACCAGTGGAGCAGCTTTAGAAAGGCCGGCACTTGCGTTAGCTTGGGCATCTCGGAGCAGAGCTGAGCGCCACCAGTGTGTGCTGGGCTGGGCAGCTGGGCCAGGCTCCTCAGCCACGCAGGAGCCCCTCTCCCCCCACTGCCAGGAGGTCTGTGGGCTCAGGGCTCTGCAGAGAGGGGTGTGGGGCTAACGGGGAGGGAGAGAGCAAGGACAGGGAACAGGTGAGCGTGGGGACAAGGGGGATGTGTCTCCAGAGGGTTTTGGACAGGTTGAGCACAGGGAGAAGGGAGGAAAGGAGGCTTTTGAACTGCTCATTTTTGTGGTTCATGTGCAGCAGGAGAGGCAGGGTGAGAGAAAAGAATGGAATAGTGTTGTCAATGCCACTTTAGTGTCACTTTAATATGGCCAATCTTGTTCCAACCCCTGGGACACCTTCCACTGTCCCAGGCTGCTCCAAATCCCATCCAGCCTGGCCTTGGACACTGCCAGGGATCCAGGGGCAGCCACAGCTGCTCTGGGCACCCTGTGCCAGGGCCTCCCCACCCTCACAGGGAAGGATTCTTTTCCAATATCCCATCTGACCCTGCCCTTCTTCAGCTGATTCCTTCACTCCCTCATTCCTGTCCCTCCATCCCTTGTCCCAAGTCCCTTTCCAGCTCTCCTGAACCCCTGTTAGATACTGGAAGGGGCTCTAAGGATTCCCCAAAGCTTTCTCATCCCGAACTGCCTCTATTTTCACTAAACCCCAGCTCTCATGTTGGTGCTATTTTAGAACTCATTACTGGTACTTTCAGGTTAATGATTTCTTTCAGTGGTTGTGTTTGCCTTAGTAGCTGAAATGCTAAATTGCTTAATTTGTTTTATTAATTTCTAAAGAAATAGAATTAGTTTTTGAAGGACAGGATCTTGGGTAGGCTCACTCAGGCTAAAGCTCCCCTGGGTTTCCCAAGTGTCCTTTAACTGCCCTAATTTAAACATAGAGAAGTTAAATCTGTGGCTGATTATGCTCAGTTCTGTTTCAAGGGAGGACAAGAATGGACACCCAAGAGTGCAGTTCATCTTCTCTAAATAAACAAATGAAATTCCTCTGAATTCCGAGGTGTTCCTGTCCTCCTCCATGATTCCAGGAGGGGTAGTTCTTTTCCTGGCAGGTAGAGTGCAGCTTTGAAAATTCACATTACTGAACAAGCCAAATCTCTGCCAGCTGCTTTACAGACCTCTGTCAAAATCTGTCATCCTGCACTAATAAAATAAGAATCACAGAAAGAGTGAGTGCATTTGGCTTGGTATAAAAATTTCTTGTTGTGTGTGTTTCTCCACAATATTTTGCCCCAGGCTCTCAGATATGAAGTTCAAGATTATTAAATTCACAGACTGAGCCAAGGAAGAAAGAATGGAATTGAAAATTTCTGCAGAAACTGTGCAGATTTGAATTTTGAAGTGTTTTCATTTTGCTTTATTACCTTCACGTTCCCTTTGTCCTTGCTGGCAAAATTTCCAGTTTAAGGTTGTGCTGCTGCTCGTGGTGGTGCTTGAAAGAAAGAAACAAAGGTCTTGTCTTGAATGTGGGTTTGCATTTCTTAAATATTTGTAGTACAGTGCAGAACCAACCCCCAGACTCCTTTGTGTCGCTTCCCTGTTGTTGTTCCATAACCTCTGTGAGTGTTGAAGGACAATGATCATCTCCTCCACCCGAACCACCTCACAGTGCCCAAGGCTGGCGAGAAAGGGACTTGGGGTGAATTTTTTTGCAGTTCTTTGGCAAGGCTGGAAAGCAGTGCCCAAATAATGCAACTCCTGCCCTTTTCCTTGCTGCTCAAGGGCCATCTGTCATCTTGGGTTTAATGAGTCCTCTGCACAAACACAGGTTGCAGTATTTTGCACATGCCAGTAACTTCTGTTCTAAAATGGATTTGGGCGGTTTCAGTGAAACTTTCTGTGAAGTGCGTGTGTAGTTGAACGTGCTGACAGTGATAACTGGGGATGTGACATGCAGCTGGAATGCCTGCTTGCTAACTTATCATTTGTTTGTTTGCAATGAACAGCCCGAATCACCCAAACCCGTGAAACACCAGGCAAGTGGTTTTTTTTAATGCTTTTAAAACCAAATAGGTGAACTGATGTATATTCTTTTCTTTGTGCTGATATTGTGGGAAACCTCGAAGAAATTCACAGCTACTAGGGAATTTTGGAAATATTTAACTGGCTGTGAGAGAGGGAAGAGTGAGCAGCTCATGAATTTCTCAGCATTGCAAAGGACTTTTAACCACTTTTAAGCCCTGAAGTGAGAGGTTTGCCCTCTCTCCAGCCACCCTCCTCCAAAATCCTGTGTGTATATTGGGTAATGTGCTGCTGAGAGAGTGCAGAACACTTTCAAAATATTAAACAAAGTACTAAGTAAAAGATGGATTAATGGAAGCTACAAAATTCTTTTGATTAACTGTTTTGTCTGACTATTTTTATAGCTTTGCAAATCACCAATGAAGACTTTGATCTCATGTGTAAAAGGCTTGGCGTAACCAAAAGTCTTCTGCAATCAGGAGTTTCCCCTGACTCTCTAGGACAAGTGGTGTGAGCAGAGTGGGATGTGCTGCCTGAATTAATGTTTGCTCATTTGAGCTCCAGCTGCTCTCCCTGCTCAGGTTGGCTGGGGCTGCTGAGCAGATAACACTGCCCTTCCCGTGCTCCTGATCCCCCTGGGCACAGCAGCCGTCGCTGTGTTTGATCCCATTTTCTGGGTGAGAGAAGGAATTGCAGTGCTCCAGTGCTGTGGAGTTCACCTGGGGGAGGCTTAGGTGGAAGTTGAGGGCAGGACTATGGAAAGGGGTAAACAATTGCTGCCACAAGATAAATGTTCTGCTCTAACCCGAGCTGGTAAGTGATGCCTTTGTCCTGGGCACCAGCTTTTAAATAAAGAAAAAGCTTTGCCCCAGCTCCTCAGAGTGTAACCAGCCTTGGAAACTGAAGCAGCTCCCCTGGGTTAGTTTAGCTGGGTGAACTCTGCCCCTTGCATTTCTCTGAAGTTGATTAGTGCAGTGTAACTGTAGTGGGAAGGGAAATAGTAAAGGAACCTTCAAAATCTGGTATATTGGAAGCAAAAAGCAATCCCTGGACAGCTGTGATGCCTCTGGGAGTGTGTGGGACCATGTTAAACCTCTGCAGCCCAACTGTGTGTCTGAGCCCACGGTCTCATTTTCAGAAGTTGCAAACGTTCTTGGTATTTAACTGAATCCTCCCTCCTTGCACACATCAGTCAGTTCTAAGGGTTTTTACGAAAATATTTGTCAAGTCCAAAAATAGACGGAGCAGTGTTTGGTGTAACCCTCCTTTTGCTTAGAGCTGGTGTGTCAGGGTTGACATAAAACGTTTGTTGGTGAACATTTTAACTGTGTCCGTGGAAAATGCTAATCCCAAGCTGTTGATGCTGCATAAGCCATGGAATCATTAACATCTCTGTTTCAATGTCATGTGGAACTCCAGAGTGGATCCCTGTTGTATGTGAGTAGCATGGAGCTTCCCCTGCCTCCCCCAGGTCTCCCCAGACCCAGCCACTGGGCTGCTGGTTTTTCTGAAACTGAGACAGTGACCTGGCCTTGTCTTCGTGGTGCCCTGCATGAACTATTGCATGACCTCACCCTTCCCACAATTCCCACACTGCTTTTTCCAAGTTCTGGGGAGATGCCTATGCAGGAGCTGTGCCCAGAGGCCAAACTGACACTCTGCAGTTCAGTGTCTTTGCAAAACACTGAGCTCTTCAAAAAGAGAATTGGTTTTGGCTGAAAGCAGTCCATGGAGAGAGGAAAACTCCCAAATCAGAAGCCTTTTTCCATAGTCAGGGGTTTGCTTTCCGTGGTACGAGCTGTGACAGTCTGTGTGTACCGCACCGAGCTCTGCTCGTTCCCATGGTTTTCACTCACAGCTGAAGATCCAACTGCTCCCTTCAGCTCCCAGAGGTGATGGTAAAAACGAGCTGCTGACACCTTCCTGCCTGCAGTCAGAATTTGGATAAATGTGTTTAATGCTGCCCTGCAGAGGCTGCTCTGCACAGCCCCAGCCCAGAGTGCTGGGGCACAGCCACGCCCACAGAGCATCCGTGTGGAGTCAGGGGATTTCTTCTCCAAAATATTCCAGAGCTGGACATGTCAGCTGTGACACACTGGCTGCCTTTGCTGGGCCTGCTGGGGTTTATCCCAAGATCAGTGATGAGGGAATGCTCCCTTAGATCTCGGTGTGCCCTGGGAGAGGGGAGCAGGAGGGGAGGTGGGGGCATTCCCAGGATCTGAGGCTTTTACTTGGGAAACTTGGGGAATATCAGTTGCAGACAGCATAGAGTGGGTATAGCAGGCATCTAGATATTCTCTAATTGCAGGGTTTTTGTCAGTTTAAAAGTGCTTTTAAAGTGTCACCTTGGCAGCCCTGCAAAGGCACTGCTGAACAAGCTCTGGGCTAATACTCACATTTATTCCTTCTGCCTTTATTCTTTCTTTACTTACCCCAGAATTCAGGGAATGTGTAGTCCCAAAGGGAATACATGTGAAGGTAAGCAGCTTCTGAGCACTTGAGGTCACATGAAAGAAGGAGCAGTCATTTATTTCCGGGAGAGCTTGAAATATATTTCAATATACAAATAAAACTCTTTTAGGTGTTAAGTAGTGAATTTTTAAAATTCCTGTCTAAGAATTGACCTCATGTGGAAGCCTTAGGAGACTTTAATGTTTCCTGTTCTTTGATGCTCAGTCTGGGGCCTTCATTCATCAAGACTATAAATAATTGGAAAAAGCAGGTTCATGAACACAAACGTCAGATTTGGAGACGACATTCCAGACAGCTTCACTTTCTTGTTTTTTTTTTTTTTTTCCCAAACCATCTTTCAGAGCAGGAAGACAATATATTTTCCTGTGTACATTTGTGCCTCCTGGGCTCTTGGAAGCAGCACAGACTTTTTTTGTTACCAGACCTCCTCATGGACAGCACTTATAAAAGCTGTTGTGCAATTTCCTTGAGATAAGTACTTCAAATTCTAAACTCATTGGCCAGAACTTACAGAAACATTTAACAAATGCATTAACATCCTGAGCAGTGCTGGCTGGATTGAGCAATTTGAAAGTGATGTTTGTAATAGGAGTTGCTCAGTTCTGCTGTGCTGTTCTGGCCTTCCCAGGTGTGGCCAGGTCAGGGGTGTTGCAAGGAGATGAGTTTCAGTCTGGCTGACTGAAGGGGAGTTTCACTGATCTGAAAGGAAGTTTGAAAATAGGTGTTCCAAGGTAGCTCTATTGTTAACGTGAAGTTTGAGAGTAACCCTGCACTGAAACCTTAAAACACTTAAATTGGTTCCTCCCCTTAAGCACTCAAGGTCTGTGCCTGATTTCATTAGCCCTCAATGTGAATTTTCTTTTCCATCTTCAGTGACTTTCAACATCCGTCAAGTCCTGTCTGGTCCCTGCTCAGTTTGTGTGTGTCTGTGTGTGTGTTTGAATAAACAAACCCCAACCAGAAAAGCACCACCAGAAATCCAGCCACGTTCACCCCTGGATGGAGGAGACTCTGCAGACTGGGGAGTGAGGGGAAGGATGAGAATCCCCTTCTGGAGGTTGTGGCACTGCCACAGCCAGGGGAGGTGACTGTCAGGAGAGGCAGAATACTTGACCCCTGCAGCCAGGAGCTCTGTGATAAATCTGTTTATTTTTCTGTCTGTGTGGTTTTAGGGGGAGCTGGAGCGGCAGCTTCTTCAGGCCAATCCCATCCTGGAATCCTTCGGGAATGCAAAGACAGTGAAAAACGACAACTCCTCCCGCTTTGTGAGTACTGCTTGTCTCTTCAGAGGCTGTAAATCTGACTGCTGTTTGTGCAGAAATTACCTTTTCTTAGGTATTTCTCTAATTAGTGTCAGAAGCTTTCTCTGTTCTCTTCCTCCATGAATCCAGGTTCTCTTACAGTGCCTTCTGCATTTTTGGGGTCACTGCAGACACCTCCTTAGAGGCTTTTGGCAAAACATGATTTTATTGTAACTCAGCCACCCCTGAGCTGCCAGCAGGGCTCATAACCTCACAAATATGACTGTGCTGGGGAGCTGTGCTGGGGCTTGTGCGCACAAACTACTCCTGGGTCATTGCAAAGTGGGAAGGACCACGGCATCCCATGGAACTGGCAAAGTCTGCAGCCTTCTTTCCTTTATCAATTGATTGGATTGGAGAGCACATCCTGAATTTCTACAGAAACACAGAACTTGCATATAAAACCCCATCTAAATTTACTGATTTAGTGCAGGAAAGTCAAAAAGCCACCGTGTGACTTCTCCCAGGTGTCAGGCGCTGCTGTAGCTGCTCCATGTTTTTGTTGGGTCCCTGCCTCCTGTTCACAGAATGTTTTGGTGGCTGATAACCACTTCTGATGGGTTTCATTGTTTTAACAAGTGTGGTGGAACTCAGGGTGAATAAATAGCTTTTTACCACTTCTTAGAACTTCCTTTCCTTTGAAGGAAAAAAAAAAAAAGCCATCTCTTATTTCAGGGGGAAGATGTTTTTAGTACAACTTCAGAAGTGTACAGGAGGTATTAAATCTTCTTTCTTGCGAGAACAGCACTAAAATTTACAGAACAAATGAAAGATTTCTTGTCTGCCTTTGACATTTCAACAGTTGCTTGGATTTATAATGCATGAACTCAACTCCAGTGATAAGAACTCTGGAAAACTGTATGACTAAATCCATCAGCCTTTTCAGCTGAGAAGAGAGAGCAGAGTTTTGTGGAAATTCAGCTTTTTAAATTTTATAGCCCTGTTATTTATATTATTGTCTGATGCTTACAGAAGCTGTGTACAGGAGTTATAATATCAACAGGTTTCACAGCACAACGATTCTACTTTGTTACCTGTCTTGAATCCATCAGAGGCTGTACTAATTTAATGAGAATACTTTTTTCCCTAAAAGATGTTAGCATCTGGTTTGTGTTATTTTGAGCTCTGCATTGCCATCATGAACATAATCACTCTGATGGCTCCAGCTCTGTTTTTATAAAGGAGCAAGTATAATTCATTCCAGATGGTCTCATCTCATGCAGAAAAAAAATAATCTTTAACAGCCATTTTAAAACCTGACTTTAAAAAATCTCTCTCCTCCCACAAAGTGAGAGGTGTTGTTGTTCAGCAGCCAGGCTTGCCAGGCTTCCCTGTGCAGCACGAGCCTGCCAGCCTTCCCTGCTCCTGATAACACCAGGGACAACTCAAATAAAGCCAGTGGCCAATAAATTTTCATTTTCTCCCTTTTGTCTTCTACCAAGGGCACTTCTGCTGTGTTTCAGGGAATAAATCTCTGGTTTGCATTGGATAGGAGAGAGGGCTTGCTGGATTTATGTGGCAGTATGAAATGCGTCCCTCTGATGTGGTTTTTCCAAAGCCCTGGACTCAGTGCTGTGATGGTGTCAACAGAATTCAGCCCTTAGATGAGCATCACTGCAGCCTCTAAATGATAAATTAGAGATTCCAAAGTCAGATTTGCCAGTGCCAGTTAAAAGGCTGTTTTAAAATTATGCTTTTAAAAAGATGAACTGGATAAGTGACCTCTCCAGTGATGCCTGGCCTTGGAAGCAGGGAGCGTGAGTCCATCTTCTGATGTGTCACCTTTTTTAGTGACTGCATTTCCTCTCAGTTTAATTTGGTTCTCTCTTTACCAACTGTTGGAGAAGAGAGGCCATGGAGGCCTTTTGGAAAAGGAAGGAGAAATCTTTTGGGCCAGGAAGCACCTGAGCTTCGGAAGCTGAAGCATCTTCAGGCACCAAAAAGTGCTATAGAAATGTGCACACTTGGACTCTCAGCATTGCTTCCCACCTCAGCCAGAGTGTTTGGTCAGTGAAAATTGAGCCTCACATTCAGAAGAGTTTTTCCTGTTTGGATTTCAAATATATCTGGACTAGGAGTTGCTTAATCTTTGGAGTGTGTTTGTGTGCAGTGTGCTCCATTGGAGTGATGGCTGAGCACATGGAAGGGGAAAGATTTCACCTGAACTTGGGAAATGCTTGATTCCTGAATGCATTTGGATTATGCTTGATATAGACAGCGTTGTCTTAATTAAAAAAATGTAATTATGAAAAAATCTCTTTTCTTTGCAGGGCAAATTCATCAGGATTAACTTCGATGTCACTGGTTACATTGTTGGGGCCAACATTGAGACCTGTATCCTTTTTCCAGCCACATCCTTGCAAAATGCAAATTCCCTGCTTTGTTTTGCTTTTAACCCTAGAATTCATTGGAATGCAGAGAAAGGCTGCCACACTTGGACATTCCTTTGACAGCATCCATCTCTTCCTTTGTTTCAAAACAGCTGATCAAATATCACAGATTCAGCGGCTTCCTCGGAAATCCTAAACTCCCAAATTCCACACTCTGAAACCTGCAGGATTTTCCGACTGGCCTTAAACCCAGGGTGTGCTAAAAAGGGAAACCATGTAAAATGTGCTTGCTCTGGGAACATTTCTGAAAATCCCCCAACGCCGTCCTAAGGAGAAGCTGAGCCTCTGAGCTGTGCCGGGAGCTTGGCTGGGAGCAGCTCCTGCCTGGAAAGGGATGCTCCTTATCCAGTGACAGAGCTGGGCACCTCCTGCTTGCTCAGCTCCTCTAGATACCTATGAAGGTTCAAAAACACAAGGTCTTCTCTTATACTTCATTAATTATAATTAATACCAAAGCTATTTCAGTTTTAGCTCCAAGATTCATTTTTATTTATGAGTGTAAAATGGAGTAAAAATACTGGCACTGAAAGGCCTTCCCTGAAGTTGTTTTTTCTGTGCTAAAAATGTATTGTGTAATTTTGAATTTAGCCTGTTTTCTGGGACAATAGCAGTGGAGTGGTCATAAAATGATGAAATTGGAAGTCTTGGTAAACAGCATTAAGTGAATATTAATCATAAACAATGTTGTAGTTAAGCTTCCATTTGGTTGCTGTGTTTTTAAACTGCTTGATCTGAAGTGCATGAAATGTTTGGAATTGTCAGAAAATGTGATTTCCCAATAAGGCTGGAAAAGATCTATAGTTATTCAAAATATGCTGCAATGATAAGTGGGTTTTTTTCATTCACTACAGCACAGGAATGAAGGCAGCTTTTAGGAAGGTCCAGATGAATTATTTTGCCCAAAACTTTGTGAAAACAGGAGAATTTAACTCTTGGGGAATTTTTTCTTCATCACAGGAACTCATCCTTACCAGTGTCATTTCAAATCCCTGTCCTACATTTGCTTTACAATATAGAATATCAAGAAATAAAAAAATTAAATAAGATTACAGCTCATGGCAGCTAATCAGGCACTACCTGCTGCAGAAATTGAATTTGGGAGCTGTTTAAAGGCAGTGTGGATTGTATGGAAAAATGCAATGCTTGGGAGAAGTGACAAATGCACTTTGGATGATAAAGGACTCCTGAGGTCAGCAGCTGCTGCGTTTTTGGGATTAAGAGTTCAGCTGTGACCTCAATAGAAGTGATGGAGAAGGATGGGAGCTCCTCCTCACCGAAACTGCAGCTGGTCCGTGGCAGGCAATGGTGGCTGCACAGAGCGGGAAATGCAGGGAAATGCAACAGCCAAGGGATGGGAGTGCTGCAATGTCATGAGTTTGCTGAGATGAAAAGTGCATTTCTACCAGTCCCAGCTGGAACTCTCTTACTTAGTCACTAAAAGTTCATATGGGATGAAGTCCAGGCATAGAATCCCAGGATGGTTTGAGTGGGAAGGGACCTTAAAGCTCATCCAGACCCTTGGGCAGGGACACCTCCCACTGTCCCAGGCTGCTCCAAGCCCTGTCCAGCCTGGCCTTGGATTCTGCCAGGGATCCAGGGGCAGCCACAGCTTCTCTGGACATTACTCCTAAAATTCTCTTTGGTCTCCAACTAATGCCATAGCCAGCTTTAGAGCTGTTGTTTGCTCTGTAGGTTTTTAAGCAAAGATTGCAGGTGGTCCTTGACTCCAGGTGTTGCAGACCTGCTGGAGAAGTCCCGCGCTGTCCGCCAGGCCAAGGACGAGCGGACATTCCACATCTTCTATCAGCTCCTGGCTGGGGCGGGAGAGCACCTCAAGTGTAAGTGGGAATCTCAGTTTGCAGACCTGTTGGGTGCTGCATTTGTTATTTCAGTGGGACAGGGTGGGTTTGAATTACTCTTTGGATTAATGGCTCACTCATGAATGGCGAGTTTTAAAAGAAGGAGAGGCCAGATAGCTTTGCTCTGAAATAACTCCTGTGTTTTATCACGTGTGCTGGGGAGCCACTCTGGCATTTCAAGCAAAAGTCTCCTCTGTGCCAGAGCCCAGTTTGGGCAGGCTGGGAATCCCTGGATTGAATCTGCAAAGTTCCCAGCTGAAAACAGCCAGCCCTGGTCAGCAGTGGCAGCCCAATCTCCTCCAGCCTACAGAGAAATTTAACCCAAACTTAATGAAACCCTGGGGCTTTCTTCGAGCCATTAGAGTGCTGGGGTGGTTATCTCAACTCTCTTTGGGCTTTTTTCACCTGGTAGGGAATTTCTGGTAGGTTGTGATAAGTGAAACTAATAAAGATACAGACTTCAGAGAACTGATCTGCTCCTCCTGGATGAGATAAACTGGTGTTCAGCATCCTTGATGTGATCATCAATCCCTAACTCCATTTCTGCCCGAGTCTGTTACCTTTCAGTAGAGATCTTCCTTTTAGGATATTCCAGGTGGGGATTTGAGGTGATGCCAGTTCTGGGTGACGTTCTGTGGGCAGACTTGATGCATGAAGGAGCTCATGGAGGTTGCTGCAGAGAGAGAGTCTGAGTCTGGCCTCAGCCTGGGAGGTGCACTTGTATTTTTAGGGTTTCAGAAGCTGCTGTCCTGGCTTGGAGCCATAGCTGAGGAACTGATTTCCTCAAGCAGAGTTGGGGAATTGAGTGAGAACAGAGCACGGGTGGGTGTGAACAGATTTCTGAGCTGATTTTTCTGTCTCTTCCCCTTCCCCCCAATACAGCTGACCTGCTGCTTGAAGGATTTAACAATTACAGATTTTTATCTAATGGCTACATCCCCATCCCTGGGCAACAAGACAAGGATAACTTCCAGGAGACAATGGAAGCCATGCATATCATGGGCTTTTCACATGATGAGATTTTGTGTAAGTTATGGAGCCTTTTGAATTTTCAGTGTCCTTTTCTCTCCTACACACACACACTCTGCTGATTTAATGTCACCAAATTTAATGTTGCTTCAGTGTCTTTAACAGGCTGAAGAAAATGTTTGCTTGACTCCAACCGGAGTTGAATTCAAGCCATTTGCCCAAAAAGCACAGTACAAACTGTATTTCCTCCCTGAACTTCTCCTTGGAATTTGGAAGGAAAGTGACACATGAAACAGAAGAAAAATTTGTGAAGTTGAGCCCCCCTGCCATGAAACTGATGCACATGTCTTTTGTTATCACAGCCATGCTGAAAGTGGTGTCCTCAGTGCTCCAGTTTGGAAACATTTCCTTTAAGAAGGAGAGGAACACAGACCAGGCCTCCATGCCAGAGAACACTGGTGAGTTGCTCATGCCTGGAGGGTGTCCTGTCCTCAGGCCTCCTGCTGGAGTTCTGCTCCTGCCATTTGTCGAGTGCTTATCAGACAAGCACAGAGCAGAGGAGCTGAGCATCCCTGGGCGTGCTCTGTGCCAAAATGGGGCTAGGCCTGGGCTGATGGTGCCAACAGGCAGTTTCTGAACCTCTCCCATCTCCTCCTGCAGACAAATGCAAGTGTCTATCAAGGGAATTGAT
This sequence comes from Orthonyx spaldingii, assembly GCA_013397795.1. Taxonomy (NCBI): domain Eukaryota; kingdom Metazoa; phylum Chordata; class Aves; order Passeriformes; family Orthonychidae; genus Orthonyx; species Orthonyx spaldingii. The sequence goes on along the minus strand of VZTJ01006417.1, from coordinate 623,319 downwards.
GCTGTTGCATTGCTGCTAAGCTTTGAACAAGTATTTTGGTTGTAATCTTGTTTATTGCTCTCTCCAAAGACTTAAGCCCTAGGAAGAAGTTCATGCTTAAATCAGTTTGTTTTCTTTGGTTCCTGAGAGCAGTTTTGTTGCCAATGATAAGAGCCCTGGAGCCAAGCACAACTTCCATGGTGTGATGGCTGAACACAGGAATGCTGGATTTAGCACAGGCTGACTTCTGGAGTGTCCTGGCAGTGTGGCCGAGACTGAATTTATCACTGCCTGCAATGCAATCAGGTTTTTGAAGGGTGTATTTCTTCCCCCACCCCAAAAAAAGCTGCTGAGGCACATCTGAGGTTATTATTTAATACTTTCCAGTGCTTTCATGGAAAGACAGTTTGGAGAACTGACATCAGTGGGAACCACCATTCCCAGTGAAAGGAGTGCTCAGTTTGTGACACTCCCCTAATTTCACTGGTTGTGTGTCAGCTCATGAACCCTTCTGGTGAACACATGGCCAGACAGAGAATCTCAACATTAAAGAGCAATAATAGTTGTTAAAATACTAAAGAAAAAAAATGCAGCAGAAACTCTCACGTATTAGTATGAAAATCTGTTTTCCAATTTTGATTTGAAAAAACAGCTTTTTATTTTCATTTTGACACTAAAAGAAGCTGTCAGATGACAAAGATAAGGGGCCAAGTACTTACTGGGTGGTATGGAGAGCTTCCTGCTAAAGGGCAACACTTCCCTGGGCCTAAAAATACCTTCGGCGTCACTCTCATTTTTAGAAGTGTGGAATCACAACCACCCAACCTCCTGGGCCACGTGTTTGGGAAAAGGCATTGATGCAACAGGAATCTGTAGGGCTGGCGTGGGTAATGCACTATTTAAATGATGAAACGACATCAGGAGGGTTCTTGCTGTTAAAGTGCACTGATGCCTGGGGTGTAATTCTGTATAAAATATTTGGAATCTCAGACTGGTTTGGGTTGGGAGGGACGTTAAAGATTATCCCATTCCACTCCCTGCCCTGGGCAGGGACACCTTCCACTGTCCCAGGGTGCTCCAAGCCTGTCCAGCCTGGCCTTGGACACTCCCAGGGATGGGGAGTTCTCAGCTCCCTGGACAGTGCAACAAATCCCTGGTTTGTGCTGGCACAGCTGCCTGGGTTGAACCAGTTTTTAAGCCACCTTTAGGATGATGGATTTGATGTGTGATGTCCCCAGACTGTCCTTTTTTCCTGGGGATGAGAGAAGGGATGTGTTGCCTTTTAAAGGAACTAAATGAGTGTGTGTGCCTGAGCTGGGGGCTGGTACTGAGGGGCACTGCCATGAAACGCAGTGTTTGCTGTGCTCCCTAAGGACATCCAGCTGTGCCCCTCTGCAGAGCTCTACCAGCCTTGGGGACAGAGCCCTGAGGCTGGGGGCTGTCCCGGGGCACACGAGCAGCTCCTGAGGTGCCAACTGCCCCTGGCAGCCCCGGGGAGGGGTGAGGAGCTGCTCCCGGGATGTCCGGGCAGGGTCTCAGAGCTCCCTCCATTTGTCCCTCTGTCCCTCTGTCCCTTTGCAGTGGCACAGAAGCTCTGCCACCTGCTGGGAATGAACGTCATGGAGTTCACCCGAGCCATCCTCACCCCCCGCATCAAAGTGGGCAGGGACTACGTGCAGAAAGCCCAGACCAAAGAACAGGTAAGGTTTAAAAAGTGCTTTAAAGCCCAAGTGATGCTGCCTCATCCTCATTAGCTCCTAACAAAGAAAATTGACATTGATTGTTTGCTGCTCTGTTTAAGCTTTACTGTCTTTATGAAATGTTCTTATATGGTCAAAATCAGTGAGAGAATAGAAGAAACCTTTCCCTTTCCTTGACTTTCCTGGTTTCATCCTTCCATGTTGTGACATTATCAAATACTTGGAGACCTTTTGTTTTTATGGAACAGTTTAGAAAGAAATTTTTCTTAACATTGATCAAACTCCAAACTGTTCCTGCTGCTTGTTTTCATTCCTCACTGGTATTAACTCCATCCAGCTTCTTCTTTTAGTGAGTTATTTGTGATAACATCCCTGTCTGTGTCCTTTTGATGGCTTTTCCAGGGTAAATAAATTCTCCTGTTTGGGTTTTCAGGCGGACTTTGCAGTGGAAGCTTTGGCAAAGGCCACCTACGAGCGCCTCTTCCGCTGGCTCGTCCACCGCATCAACAAAGCCTTGGACAGGACCAAACGTCAGGGAGCATCTTTCATTGGAATCCTGGATATTGCTGGATTTGAAATCTTTGAGGTACTTGGAAATATCCCGGCTCAGGCTTTCCTTTTCCCTGTTTTTGTGGGATCAGGACACACTGAAAGCAGCATGTGCTGAGGTGACACGAGGGGTTTGTTTGTGGTGTACAAAAGCTTTGACAGCCCAAAATTACAGTGCCAAAAATCACAATTTAGTCTTTAATCCTTCTTTTGTGTGTGATGGTTGTTCCTACTATAATTTATGTAACAGAGATTTTTATAATTGTTTTCCAGTTTTCTTTAGGTTATATTTGAACTTTGCAGAGTTTTGGAGAATTTCCTTATAAAGTCAAATTTTTGACTTCCAGCTCTGTGGTATCTTGTCACTGACTCATTCTTGAATACTGATGTTATTCTTGTAGCTGAACTCCTTTGAGCAGCTCTGCATTAACTACACCAACGAGAAGCTGCAGCAATTATTCAACCACACCATGTTTATCCTGGAGCAAGAGGAATATCAGCGGGAGGGCATCGAGTGGAACTTCATTGATTTTGGCCTGGATCTCCAGCCTTGCATTGACTTAATTGAAAGACCTGTAAGTTTGCACATGAATAATGCTCTGAGGAGCAGAGCTTGGACTGCTGAGTGTGTCTTTTGCTGCCTGCAAATGAGATATTTCTTGTGGAGCTGTCATTAAAAAGGAATTAACTGGAATGCTGAAGTTCAAATCTAAAATACTGTGTATTGTTAATAAAAGGATTCATCCAGAGGGGATTTTGCCCTTCTGTCAGTGTAAAACACTGAGCTCAAGATATGAAGCTGCTATTTTTATGCTTTTTTCCCTGGAACTAATGAAGTCATTAATCCTGTCAATGTCATTAAACTGTGCCATTGTGGTGTAGGAGCCTTGGGACTCAGGTAGAAAGTTTTTTCAAGACTTGTGGTAGACTTCCTTCATTTGAAATCAATAGCAAAATTCCTGAAACTTCCTGTAGCGTTTTCTGTCATTTTCCCTCAGAAAATTGCCTTGCAAATAGGAAAACAGGATCTTAAGAGTGGTTTTAGTCACTGTGGTTTTTAACATCCTCCTCTGGCTGCTCAATTTATGGAAGCTGAAGAGGCTTTAAAGAGCAGGAGGAGCAGATGGGGAGAATAGAGACTCCTGAAAGGTTTAACTGAAACTAGGTTTGAATCGGTTGGGACTTCCCTTATGGTGATGTTCAGAGGTGTGTTGTAAAGATTAAAACTTTAAAAAGAAAAATATATAAAACATGAACACATTGTCAAACTGCATTTCAGGCAAATCCTCCCGGTGTGTTGGCATTGCTGGATGAAGAATGCTGGTTCCCTAAAGCTACTGACAAGACATTTGTGGAAAAATTGGTCCAAGAGCAAGGAACTCATTCCAAGTTCCAAAAGCCAAGACAACTAAAGGACAAAGCAGATTTCTGCATTATTCACTATGCAGGGAAGGTAAGGGTTAAACATTAAATTCTTGTTTGGGAAGGTTGGTTTGGGGAAAGGACTCTGCTTTCCTTCCAGAGCCTGTATGCACAAATAGACAGCTTTTGCCTTGGTTGAAGGAGAACCAGGCTCACCTACGCAGAGATTTTGTTGGACTTAGGGAATTTTAGGGCTCCCTGGGTTGGGATGAAACCCAGGTTGGTATCAGTGAGTTTCCAGCTGCTGAGCTGGGGTTTATTTGAAAACCACAAGTTTGGTTCTTTAAAGATAAGAGCTTTGTTTTCTGTATAGAACCAAGTGTTTAAATGTAAATACTGTAGAGAAATTAAAAAAATTCATGCTACAGCACATCCTTAATTTACCCTCCAGTAATTTAGATAAAGTAATTGGTACCTATCCTAGAGCTGGTTTTACACCTTCACAGTGAAGCCCTATTTTGGCAATAAACTGGGCAGCAAATGAACACCCAGCTATCAGTAAGCAAGAAGTCAGATTGCTGAATTATTGAGAAAACTCCCATTTAATCTTTCAAAAGAATAAACTTTTGTGGCACTTTGAACTGTTGTAAGGAGGCTCAGCAAGCAAACTGTGGACACCCAGGGTTGGTATGGACAGGCAGGGTTGGACTCTGAGCTTGGAGATCTTTTCCAGCCTTTGTGATTTTGTGATTTTGAGCATTGACAATAAGAGGAGAATACCTCTGTTGTGTGATGCTGGTAAATAGAAACCTAAAGCTGCTTGTCCTCTGAGCCTGTGCCCCTGGCTGCTCTGCAGGTGGACTACAAGGCAGATGAGTGGCTGATGAAGAACATGGACCCCCTGAACGACAACGTGGCCACGCTCCTGCACCAGTCCTCAGATAAATTCGTGGCTGAGCTGTGGAAGGATGGTAAGAGATCTCTGAGCACAGATTGTTGGTGATTTCACCTTGCTGGTTGAGTTGTTTGGGTTTTTTTTGTGCCTGTTCCCTCCTCACCCTTTACTTCTCCATTGTAAATATCTACAGCATTTTCTCTCTTATTTAGTGCTCAAAGCACACCAAGGAAGCTGAGTTGCACCTCTGGTCCCTTGCACATGTACCATTTCTGAGTAGCTGCTTCTCATGTTCATTATTGGAACTGATATTCACTTATTACTTGTTACTCTGTGTCCAATTTCATGTGGAATCTTGTCCAAAACTCTGGGCTGGGACTTGCTGCAGTGGAGTCCTGAGCGTGAACAGCTGTAGTGGTTCTTGCTGTTGGCAAAACATTGTGAACGTTGTCTCCTATGAGCACCAGCACAGTTGTTTTCTGTGCAGTGGTGGGTGATACTCTGGAAATCCACATCTCCTAAAATTAATTGCATTAAGTGCTGAGATATTGCATATGAAAATTAAATGCAGTGCACTCCTGTTTTAACTGGACACTGCTGCTCAGCCTGGTTACCTGCACGTCGCCCGAAAGTATTTATCAGAACTTTTACCAAATTGCTCCAAGAAGCAGAAATAGCCAAATATATACTTAGCAGGGGCTTTTCTATTCTAGTTGTTAACATGACAGTATATTGATCAGAGTATATTTACATGTCACAGGATATAAACCCTGTAGGTTGTTACTTGAGGAGGAAATGAAGCTTGTGATGTAGATGGTGCTGGAGGTTAACACTGAGTTTCCCTCTTGGTGCAGCCACAGAGAGCAGCTTTAATGAATATATAAAGAACCTTTTGGTTGGGGATCTGCTCCTTTCCCTTGGAAGACACACACAGGCAATAGTGTTTTGGTCCAGACACTCAAACCCTGCTCTCATGGACAATTGAAATGTGCATGGAATATGTTGTGGCCTGACTGCTTTTGTAGCACAGTGAAGTGTTTGCAATTGATGAACCTGTTGTTTTTACTAACTCAAGTGTCTTGTGTATCTGCTCTTCTGTCTTTCTGTTTCTGCTGTTTCTCTGCCTTAGAGATTCAGAATATTCAGAGAGCCTGTTTCTATGACAATATTACTGGTCTTCATGAGCCTCCAGGTGAATGGATATAAACAGTAGGCCTACTAAAGGCAGGGCTGTTGTACCTCCAGGAGAACCATTTTTGCTCGTAGGCTTGCATGAACTTCTCATTTCATGCTGAATTTAAGTAAAACCCCCCAGCCCCGTGGGGCCCCCAGTGCATTCCTGTCCAGCTGCTGCTGCACACACACAAAGCATCTCCAGTTATGCCTTGCAGATGAAAAGGTTTGTTGCTTCCTAGTTCCATGAGGAGATGTAGAATTGCCTCTAAGTGACAATTCTGGTAGCTCCAAGCATTTGAGAGAATGCAAAAGCTTTGTAACACTATCAAGCTTCTTTCTGCAGTCCAACATTGACAAAACTCTGGGATGTTTTAGGACGTGGCTGTGTCCTTTTGGGAGGAGAGCTCAAGAATGTTTTGAAGTATCAGGATGAGTGCTGCAGTTTTAGTGGGGGTAGAAAGTGAAATAAACTTCTTCCAGCCTTGTTGGAATTGTCCTTTTATTTAAAAACTTTTTAATTTTAATGTTCCCCTTTGTATAAGCTGCAGATGTTTTTTGGGGTATTGAGAAATCAGGAAATGCACTTGGAATATCTTTGAAGACACTTTAGATATTTAATTGAACCTCCTCATGCTTCTTGGATTCCTCTCCCAAGTTTAGAAACACATGGATGTGAAGGTTGTGCCTTCAGATTTTGGATTTTTCTTTCACTGCTCCTGATACATCCCATGCCTGAGGAAAGCAGTGGTGTTCCTAAAGGAATTCCTGGAGAGCTTTGTTCCAGGGGCTTCAGCCAGGGGGTGATGGTCCAGTCATGCAGTTGCACGTTTGCTTTACCCCTCTGGGCAAAGCTTACACTTAACTCCAATAATCCTGTTTGAAATATAAATCACCCTCCTAGAGCTGGAGCACAGAGGGGAGCGAAACAAAACTGTGCAGAATCAGATCTGTTTGCCAAATTGTAGAAAGTACACGGTGAAAAAAAGCGGAGTGGTTGCAGTCCTTAGTGGGGCCTAGTGGGTGCAGATTTCTGATATTGACAATAATTTCATCCTATATAAAACTGATTCCCTGTAATCTCTATCCCATGTCTGATTTGGGACAGAATTCTGCTTAAAAATAAATATTTGGGATATGATTTATAAACACCTTGCCAGCTACTTATTTCTCTGACTTTAATAAGTTTAATTCTTGTGTTCAAAACCCTGTGGAAGATCTGGGCTCTGCTTTAAACACAAGACTTACAACTGATTATTCAAACTTGCTGCCCTGTGTTTCTCTGCTTTTAATTTTTTTTTTTTTTTTAAATAGACCTTTAACCAGTTGAGTATGAAGAAGTTAAATAGTGTCACTTATTTGTCAGATAATTCTGGTAGCAAAGCGTAATTCCTTCTGCTTTGGTTTAAAAAATGAATTTGAAGATAATGTGAAAAAACTGAAGCTGTAGCCTACAAATAGTTGCTTGTTTCTGGCTGGCCAGCTTGGATTTCATGGGGAACCCACAAGTGTTGGGATTTGCTCAGTCCTAAGAAGCACCAGCTGTAATTTTTGAGATGTTAAGCCACATGTATCTTTTAGTCAACTGTTTACAAAATTCTTGACATGTACATGGAATCACCTTCAAGGTTTTAATGATGGCAGTCACATTTCTAATTTGTGCTTCTGAAAAAACAAACCCTTGAGATCCTTACATAAAATGTTCAGAAAAATCAAAGAAAAATCTCTATTGTGATGCTTTATGGCAACTTTGAAGTGCTTTGGTGTGGAGCTTTCCTAGTTTGAAACTTGTCTTCTGGGTAGGGAGGTCTTTGAAGGTGTGTTTAAAAATGGGAAGAACTCTTCTAAATAGCAGCTGAGCAGAAGTCTGGCAGATACTTTTTCTTCCCTTCTTGTCACTGAAATAACACTATTTCCACTGAAATAACACTATTTCCAACTCTTCTCTAAATTTTTGTTAAAACATGAATTAAACTCAGGTTTAGTCTGTATCATTGTCATAAGTGACTCTTCATTTTAAGCACATGTGCACAGATGTGTAATTCCAAATATTCAGCCCAAAAATATTGTGCATTGTGGGAACCCAGACAGAAAGCTGCCTGGAAGCAGCAGGGATTTATATCTCGATAAAGTTGACTTAAACACACAAAACAGCTTTCCTGGTCATGTAGAACTGCAAGTAAAGAGCTGGATATTTCAGTCTGTACCTCCTGAAGCTCCACTCTGGTGCTGGATAAGTTTGTGGCTTTTGGTCCCCCAGCTTGTGCACAGTGTCCCCCTGGCCCCGCTGCCTCCCCCCGCGGCGCTCCAGGCACCTCCCGCCGCTTCCGCTGCCCTGCCCTGCCCTGCCCCTGCTGCCCCAAGCGCCAGAGACCCTCAGCCCTTGCTCTCTCCCTGCCAGTGGATCGCATCGTGGGGCTGGACCAGGTCACGGGGATCACCGAGACGGCCTTTGGCTCCGCCTACAAGACCAAGAAGGGGATGTTCCGCACCGTGGGGCAGCTCTACAAGGAGTCCCTGACCAAGCTGATGGCCACGCTCCGCAACACCAACCCCAACTTCGTGCGCTGCATCATCCCCAACCACGAGAAGAGGGTAGGGGCTGCAGGCCACTCCTCGGTCCTGCTTCTTACCAGTCCTTATTATCCTGCCTGGGTCTTCCTTCTCCAATCACAGTTTGATTGCCACGCTTGTCACACTGAGCAATATCCTCCCAGAATTCCCTTGATGCCTTTAGCTTCTGCATTTTTCATGTATCCGTAATCCTGTGATTCTTTAGTGTATGACTCCAGACTCCATGTACAGTGCTAAGCTACTGTTCTCCCACTTTAGTCAGACAAAACAATTCCTCTCTAGGCCTGAAACTCAAGGACACCTCACTGTCCCAGGCCCCGAGATATGTAAACAACAGTGAACTGCGGGGAGCAAACTTGGAGTAAATGACTTCATTACCTGAAGCTGTAACTGACAGATTAACCCCTGATGTACAAATGGACCAAACTTACAAAAGTATGAAAAACCCATGATTGGTCATCCATTCTGGGTGTAGTCCCTGGGTGGGCTTTGACTGCCCTTCAATAAAGATAACTGCTTTCTATTCTCTTAATTTTGTCTAGCCTCTCTTTTAGGTAGTCCCAAGAAAAGACATCGCCCTGCATGTCCCCTAATTGGCTTTGGAGAGAAGCCTGAATGACTCAAAGTACAGTTTTCCACTAATGCAAGTTAAAATCATCTTTGTTTTGTTTTGTCCAGGCTGGAAAACTGGACCCACATCTGGTTCTAGACCAGCTCCGGTGCAACGGGGTTTTGGAAGGAATCAGAATCTGTCGGCAAGGATTCCCAAACAGGATCGTGTTCCAGGAGTTCAGACAGAGGTAACAGCAGCAACAGGCTTTGGAGTTCTTATGGCCTGAAATTCCTTGTTAAATAGTTGAAGGCCCCACAGTCCTCCCTCCTCCCCTAACCCAACTCAAAGAAAATCAGAACCTTTGTGTGAGGCCTTGAACTTCAAGTGTTCAACCACTGCAGTTTATTCTAAAGACAGTAGGGAAGGGGAAACAATCCGAAATTGGCTGCTGGAAAATCTTCCTGGAGAAATTCCCTAACTGTGCACTTGGTCACTATAGTTTCTGCTATAAATTTATACCATAAATCGTAAAACTTATTGTTGAGTGTTTTTTGATTTGCCTTTAAAGGTATGAGATCCTCACTCCCAATGCAATTCCCAAAGGTTTCATGGATGGCAAGCAAGCCTGTGAGCGTATGGTAAGTGTTTATAGCTAAATATTGTCAAAACATTGAAAAATTCCCCAAAAAATTGTCCTTTCCTTGGTGTAACAACAAGGCACTTGCCTGTCTGTTTAGATCAGAGCCTTAGAGCTGGACCCCAACTTGTACAGAATTGGACAGAGCAAGATCTTCTTCCGAGCTGGAGTCCTGGCACACCTGGAAGAAGAGCGGGACCTGAAGATCACGGACATCATCATCTTCTTCCAGGCCGTGTGCAGGGGGTACCTGGCCAGGAAGTGAGTGTGCTCGTGGGGCTGCATCTCCCTTTGGGTCTCCCAAGCCTCTGTGACAGGGAGCTGTGCATTACAGCTTCTATTTCAGGAGAGATTTCCTGAGTGTGTTGCCTGAGGAACTGTAACTGTATCCAGGGTACTAAGTGAATTTTGCCTGTGAAGATTTTGCACCTTCATTCCTTAACAATATCTCCTGTCCTTGCTCTTGCCTTTGTGGCACACACAGCTCTTTATGGTGGCTGCAAAGAAAATCTCTCCTCCTGTGCAACTGGAGGTTCCTAGAAGTACTGTAGAAAGCTGTTTTTTAAAAATTAAAGTAGCTAATCCATCCTGATTTTGTCTTTTTAAGAAAAAAGCCTGTTGAGAGTACGAACAAACAGCATTTTTAATTACTGGAAATGGTGAATCCAGCTCTTGCTTTGACTCTCTATATGAGCAAGAACTCATGAATTCAGTGTAGTTACTGAAACTTATAAATAAACCTATTTATGGTCTGCAAGTGTTGTAGGGTTGGGTCACCTAAAAATTAAATGATGGTCAGCTTTATTTAACAGAAACCTTTTGCTCTGTCTTCAGGGCCTTTGCAAAGAAGCAGCAGCAGCTGAGTGCACTGAAAATCCTGCAGAGGAATTGTGCTGCATATTTGAAGCTGAGGCACTGGCAGTGGTGGAGAGTCTTCACCAAGGTTCCTTCTGTTCTGTTCTGTTTTATTCACCTATAAATAGATGAGTGCAGGGTCTCAGTCTTTCATTTCAAACCTCTGCAGGTGAAGCCTCTTCTTCAGGTCACTCGTCAGGAAGAAGAACTTCAAGCCAAGGATGAGGAGCTGATGAAGGTGAAAGAAAAACAGACAAAAGTGGAGGCAGAACTTGAGGAAATGGAAAGGAAACATCAACAGGTTTGTGTGCAGGTTTTTGATATGTAGGACATGAATTGTGCTCTGTCCCATGTGAGGGAGCCAAGTTGGGGAGCAAAAGAGGATCAGGTGATCTGATTCCCACTCTGCTGGAATGTGGAATAGGAAGATACAGCATGAGCTGTTCCTCCAGGGATGCAGAAACACCTTAACAAAACTAAACCTTGTTTTGTGGCCGTTCCTGGTTTACAGGAGAAATTCAGTGGCAGTGTCATTCTGTGCCTGGGCTGGGCAAGCTGTGGGCAAACACTTGGGACAACTCTACAGATTTGGTGGCTTTTTGTGGTGGCAGAGATTTGGTGGATAAGGGAAGAGCAATTTCCATATTTTGGTGGATAAGGGAAGAGCAATTCTGGTGTCACTTGCCTGGCCATTTGGCACTGTCCCACGTGGCATCCTGCTCTCTGAACTGGAGACACGTGGAGTTCAGGGATGGACCCCTCAGTGGATGAGGAATTGGCTGGATGGGGGCACTCCAGGAGCAGCAGTCAGTGGCTCCACACCCAGTGACAAGTGGCACCCTCGGGAGTGGGGATTGGGACTGGCCAGAAGTTCCAGGGACTGCAGGTGCCAGGGTCAGCCATGGCACTGCCCTGCCACTCTGCAGGGATCAGTGCAGGGAACATCCAGGATGTACTGCTGCAGCCAAAGCTGGAGGCTTCTGGACTGCTGCTAAAGCCTCTTCTAAAAGTCTTTGGTTTGGGCTGTTGAGCAGGGAGTCAGGAATTGGAGCAGAACTTGGCCTTTGGGTACCTTTGTAGCTGCCACAGGTGTAATCTCTCATGAGAGACTCCGAAGTGGTATTTTTAAAGCTTTACTGCCTTTTGTGTTTGCAGGTTCTGGAGGAGAAGAACATCCTTGCAGAGCAGCTCCAGGCTGAGACAGAGCTCTTTGCAGAGGCTGAGGAGATGAGGGCTCGCTTGGCTGCCAAAAAGCAAGAGTTGGAAGAAATTCTCCATGATTTGGAGTCCAGGGTCGAGGAGGAGGAGGAAAGAAACCAAATACTGCAGAATGAGAAGAAGAAAATGCAGGGCCATATCCAGGTATGGTTCCCAGGGACTGCAGATGGAGAAGTAGGATGGGGAAGTTCCCTCAGCATCTCTACAGGACAGAGGAATTTGGCTCCTGATTGGAATAAGATAATTTTTTTCTCTTCTCTCCCTGTGTCCAGTGTGATGAGCTTTGTGCGGTCTCCAGGCATGTGAGGGTGAGGACAGAAGGGAAAGTCAGGATGCCCTGTCAGTGCTGGGAGATAATTAAAGGTAGCAAAGCGCTCCTGAGAAGGCAGGAACCAGGAATGAGCCTGGGGCTCACAGACAGACTGAGGGGATGCTGTCACTTGTGAGAGAAATGTTCCTTTGGACTGAAATCCAGTGAACATCATGGAGAATATTCCTCATTTGACTTTACTAAGACAACGTCATTTCCTCCAAGTTACTTGGTTGAGGGTTTTTGTGAAAATCAGATTATTTAGATGCATCCTTTTAAATAATGGTGTCCCTGAAAAAGAGAGTAGCTGAGAACTTAACCGGTCTTTCAAAGTATTAAAAGTAGTTGAAGAGGAAATAAACTGCACTTCTCACAGCTCTTGATGCCTTCTCATAAATGTCTGTTAATCATACTTAAATGAATCATATTTAAACCCACAAATGACTAAAAGCACAGTGCATTATTGCTTTTGAACTCTTTGTGCCAGTAGCTGGGCTGTCTCAGCTGTGCTGTTGAGATGAGGAGAGCTGTTTGCTGTGGAATCTCTTCCCAGACCTGGCGTTTTCCCACCAGATGCCCCATTCAGGTGCAGTGTGCTGGGCAGTCTCTGACATAAAAAACCTGATTTGATTTGGTTGTCATTCATTACAGATTTTTTATTTTATAGTTCAGCACATTTCACCCAAAGCTGGAATTCAGAGCATCAAAAATTCCACGTGTATCCCATGGCCCTTAATTCCCTTCAGATCATTGATCCTGTAAATGAATCTAACAAAGCAAGTGGGCTTAGTGTGTGTTAGGGCAAGAGGCTTTTTGAAATGACACATCTTTGTCTCTAAGTTAAAAAAAATAAATGTTCCCACATGGATAACCTGGAAGGTGCACAGATGCAGTTGTCTCTCTTCCCAGGACCTGGAGGAACAGCTTGATGAGGAGGAGGGAGCTCGGCAGAAGCTGCAGCTTGAGAAAGTGACAGCTGAAGCAAAGATCAAGAAGATGGAGGAGGAGATCTTGCTCTTGGAGGACCAAAATTCCAAATTTCTGAAGGTGAGAGCAGTGTGCAGGTGGAGATGCTGCACATGAGGAGTGGTGGTGCCAAGGGACAGCTCTCCAATGATCTGGGACATTTGCACCTGGACATTGTGGGGTGTGAAAGGGGCAGAGCTGAGACACTGCAGATGAGTCTGGACTGACATTCCAGAGGCACTTTGTCATGCACTCTTCCCAGTTTCATGACTCTCCCAAATCTTAGAGCTGGAAAAACTGTTTAATAGCTGCTGTTGTTCTGTGCAAACGGATTTCCAAATGCTGTCCTAAAGCCAGGCCTCTTGTGTGCTGAATTCCAGGTATCTCTTGGAAAATAAGTGTTCATGTTTCCAAACAACTCCAATTGATCCTTGATACTGACATTCACTTGAAATGAAATCTGTATTAGAGATTAGATTTCTGTTTTGGATGTGCTCTGTCACACCCCTCTGTGGGCTTTGTACATTCCATTGTTTGCATTGCTGAGGGGACTCTTCAAGATGTGTTTAACAAATTATTTTTCCTCCCCAGGAAAAGAAGCTGATGGAGGATCGGATTGCTGAATGCTCTTCTCAGCTGGCTGAAGAAGAAGAAAAAGCCAAAAACTTGGCCAAACTGAAGAACAAGCAGGAAATGATGATCACTGACTTGGAAGGTTTGTTGTGCCTGGAATGGCCTGGGAACAGCCTGGACGTGCTGCCAGGAGGGAATGGATCCCTTGGGACAGGGCTGCAGTGTCTGCTCAGCCTGGGAAGTGTAACCTGAGCTGGGGATACTCAATAGCTGCTGCTTCAGCCAATTCCTGAAGGAAATTCGTGTCTCTTGCAAGATGCCTCTGGCTGCTCAGTCTCTTTCCTGCTGAACTTGTCAGGTTTTCTTTTTGAGAATCCATTGACTCTATAGACACTCAGAAATTCCTGCTGTTGCCTGTATCCATTAGCACCAAGGGAAAACATCCTAGCCCCTGGGAAGTTTCTCCCACTTTCCTGTAACACCAGAGCAGTGTATTCCTGTAGGAATGGCAGCAGGCACTCTTTAGGCTTCCAGGATTCATTTTTAATAAGCAAATCTCAATTGTTTTGCTTTTCTTAATGTTTTATCTGCATTATATTTACAGATCTATTTTATTTTATAGTGCTTTATTTTTATTGAGCAGCCTGGTCTGGTGGAAGGTGTCCTGCCCAAGGCAGGGGTTGGAATGAGCTGAGCTTTAAGCTTCTAACCCAAACCATCCCATGATTCCATCTAAAACAGTTCCATTCCTTTAGCCATTTATTTCTGATTGTTTTGCCAGTGTTGTCACAGGCTAAACTTGCCCCATATCCAACCTTTCTTGATTTTTTAAATTACTATAGATACTGTGCAACATTAATGAGCTGCCAAGTCAAAGTTGCAAAATAATAGAGAAAGTTGCTCTCTGTGCCCTAATTTGGGAACAGCTCTTGCACTTGGTGTGTCGTGGCCTGTCTTGCTGCATGTTTTAAGGCTGAGGTGCTCCTGGAAGGATATCAAAGTTTCACCTTATCTGTGTAGGAAGGCATTGAACTCCTAGGGGTGGCAGTGACTGATGAACCTTGTCTGTAACAGTTGCATTCAGAGACCTTAAGATGGGTCTAAGTAAGCTTTACTCACTGGAAAATAATGCTGGAGTAGCTCTGTGCTTAAATCAGGACTAGAAACTTGACAGATGTATTTGGTTACAGAGCCAGTCCAAGACTGATGACCTTAGAAGTGGAAATTAAAGCTTGTATTTAAGGCATGCAATTTCTTGGCTAGGAGAGCAGAGCAAAATGATATTTACTCTTGGAGATGATTCAAGAAGCCATTAAGGTCTCTCTGCTAGAGTCTTGGCACTGCTAGGCACTGATATTTGGGGAGAAAAATTAATTCAGTTTGCTGTGAACTTTCTCAATTACAGCATTGGGTCTTGTGACACTGCTCTAACTGTCACTCACTCGGAACATCCTCTAAAAACAGGGAAAAGCACAATTCTCGTGGAATGTGAAAGTGTTTAGAGAAAAGCAGTGTTACTTTAGGTTGTCTGGAAAATCCCAAACAGCCCAGGGTGGCTCTGAGGTGATTCTCAACCATGGCTCCCTTTCCATGTAGAAGATCCTGGTCCAGAGGGAGGCTTAGGAAGGGTGTGAGGGAAATCTCTGCACTGAGGATCCACAGAGTATTGAACAAGGGGAATAACTCCTGTTATCACAGAATTCTGAATGTAGCCAGTGCCTTTAGAACTGTGCCAATGCTCTGCTCAGCAAAACCTTCTGTGGCTGAGATCTGTTCCACCCCTGCCCCTCAGCTGATGTGGGCAGCACAGCCAGGACCTGTCTTTATTCTGCCACAGGCAGGCCAACGAAATGTGTGTGATTGCTGTGGCACTGCAGTGGGGTGGATGTCCCAAAGAATTCCTCAGGGCAGGAGTATCCCAGCTACACAAGGAAATTACTGGGAGGGAGCTCTCAGGGTTGCAGAGTTTTGCTAAATATTGATGGGCTGTCATTAAACAGCACAGGCACTTGCAGAAATGGTTTATTCAAGTTTTCTTTAAGCTATACTGTTTTCCAGTAGACCTTTTGGTGTCTGGCCTAGCCCTTCCAAAGCCAGGCAAGCCAGCATTTGTTCCAGTCCATAGTTTACCTTCTTTCTGAGTGTTGATGTCTGTGACTATCTGGCCTAACAGCTCAAGCTGCTCTGTTAGATCCCACTCTTTATTTTCTACCAAGATGTTTCTGTTGCCTCATCTCAAACTGTTCACAGTTGTCACAGACTTTCCCTGACTTTCTGGCTGAATCATGCACTTCTCCTTTGCTATTTCATTTTTCTGCAGACTGGAGAAAGAATTGAGGCAGCATAAATTAACTTCCCACCCTTCCTGCCACCCCAAACCCCCTGAGGGTGACAAGAGAAACAATTCCACATGGATTTAATTCTTTGCTTCTTTTAGAACGCCTAAAAAAGGAGGAGAAGACCCGTCAGGAGTTAGAAAAAGCTAAAAGAAAACTGGATGGGGAAACAACAGACCTGCAGGACCAAATAGCTGAGCTGCAAGCCCAGATTGAGGAGCTGAAGATCCAGCTGGCCAAGAAAGAGGAGGAGCTGCAGGCTGCTCTGGCCAGGTCAGTGTGGGACAAAGCTGCTCCCCCAAACTGAATTTCACCTGGCTGCAGTCAGAGCTGGGAGTGCTGGAATAGCAGCTGGTTCTGGAGCAGCTCTGGACACCTGTGGCAGATTTAAAGGAATTCAGTGATCTCTCAGCATCCTTGCTCTGCAAAGCTGCAAAAAGACGTTTCACGTGGTATAACAGTGCTTGGGCTCTGGAAGCTTTTTTAATCTCCCAAAGTAAAAATGTGTATTTCTCAGTGAGTCAATAAATTCCTGGGCAGGACAGACTTTGTCTGGGTTTGTGTGATACTCCTGCAGTCCCATGTTATGCTGAAATCATCTGTATTTTTAAAGTATAATTTTGCAGGAGGAGAATTCTACAGCTGGAACATTTCTGGGACAGTGTTGAGATCTACAAAATTTGAATACTTGACTGTAAACTAAAGCTTGATCATTCTGATAGTGCACCTTGGTGGGGTCTTGAGAATAACTGTGGGGTTTTATCTGTGGTATCTGTTGTCCATCCCTGGAGGTGTCCAAGGCCAGGTTGGACGGGGCTTGGAGCAATCTGGGACAGTGCCAAGTGTCCTTGCCCATGGCAGGGGCTGCGAATTTGTTGATGTTTAAGGTCCCTTCCAACCCAACCATTCTATAATTTTTTATGTTTATTTAATTCTAGTGGAAAAGTTAACATTTTTGTAGATAATTCAAGCAGATGGTTGTGAGAGGAGCTGAAATAGCATCAACTGTGGTGCCTATGTTTGACAGAGGGGATGAAGAAGCAGTTCAGAAGAACAATGCCCTGAAGGTGATCAGGGAGCTGCAGGCTCAGATTGCAGAGCTCCAGGAGGATCTGGAGTCGGAGAAGGCGTCACGGAACAAGGCAGAAAAGCAGAAAAGGGATTTGAGTGAAGAGCTGGAGGCTTTAAAAACTGAACTGGAAGATACTTTGGATACCACTGCAGCACAGCAGGAGCTGAGGTAGGGTCACTGGCTGTGTAAGAGGGCACCACTGAAATTCATCTTTCATTTACAAAAGACTGAAATGTTGATTTTTTGATGACCCTTTGTGCTTCCTCCAGGACAAAGCGAGAGCAGGAGGTGGCTGAACTGAAGAAAGCAATTGAGGAGGAAACCAAAAACCATGAAGCCCAGATCCAGGAGATCAGGCAGAGGCATGCTACTGCCCTGGAGGAGCTCTCGGAACAGCTCGAGCAGGCCAAGAGGGTGAGAAGAAAATGAATTTTTATAGGTACCACTGGTGCTATGGTTCCTTCCATGACAGCTGAGCTCAAGTTTTCCATGATCCACAGAGCTAAGCTGTCCTCTAAAAGTGCAGCACAGTTGTGAGATTTATCCTGCTGGTTTGACAATATTGCAGCTATTCAGCAACACATCCGTGCTGTGCCCTCTGGTGAGCAGCAGCAGAGCAGGCAGCAGCAGGCACAGGTGGGTCACACAGTTCCTGTTCTGGTTCAGAAGGAGCCTTATTCCAACACTGCCAAGAAAAGAAGTCTCTAGTTCTTGAAATTACAGCTGGGGTCATTCACAAACGTGTGTGTGGACAGCTCATGTCCTGTAGGGGTGGTTTTATGTAGGGAATTATGTAGGGAATACTTCACAGGCTTCCTTAGTATTTTAAATTAAGTGAGAAATGCAGTTAGACTGTTTTTTACTGGCTTTATTTACCTGAAAATCTTCGCATGTCTTCTGCTCCTTATTCAATAAATATTCTCAATAAAAGCATGAAAAGATGGAAAAATACCCTGCAATCTGAAACAAAGCTCCTGTGACAAGATGGTGTCAGCTCTGGTGATAGAGCAAGAATGACACTTAAACATCCCTTATGCCAATTATTGCTTTTTAAAAAGGCTTTTGACAAATGTCAGTGCAGTGCTGAGCATTGCTTTGTTCTGCACTTCCAGGCTGCTCTGCCTACTCAAATCAGGGCAGCTTTGGTTCATATCTTCCCTTTTATTTCTGTGAGATGAGCCATGCTGATCTGTGAATGGGCACATTCCTTCCTCCTCACAGTGCTCCCAAAACAGTCATTTCCAGTGCTGCCATCCCAGATCTGCCTCGGCTGCTCCTCACTGTTACCTGTGGTGGCTGGGAGAGGAACACCCTGAATTAACTCAGCCTTTGTCTGACACACACACAATGTTACACAGCAGCATTTTAAACACTCCCTGCTCACAGCTTGGCTTCTCTCTGAACATGGAGACCTGATCTGCACAATCGTTTTTGGCAGAAAATATTCACCTTTTAACAAAGCGTTGAATTTCTTTCCTTTTGTCTTTCCTAGTTCAAAGCAAACCTTGAAAAGAACAAGCAAGGCTTAGAGTCTGACAACAAGGAGCTGGCCTGTGAGGTGAAGGTGCTGCAGCAGGTCAAGGCAGAGTCAGAGCACAAGAGGAAGAAGCTCGATGCTCAGGTGCAGGAGCTGACTGCAAAGGTGTCAGAAGGGGAGAGGCTGAGGGTGGAGCTGGCGGAGAAGGCCAACAAGCTGCAGGTAAGGCTCTGCAAGGCCTAAAATCCTGGAAAACAGGCAAGGAACTCAAAGTTGTCACCATGTGCAGAAATGGCCTGTGGCTGACGTGGGAGGTGACCTCAGCAAGGGCTCTCAGGGACTTGGGAGGCCTCAAAGTGGTGATGGAGAAACTGGGCAGCTGTGACATCAATCCTGAGCGTTCTGGGCTGTGTGAGAGTCACAGGGGCTTTGGAGGATGTGGCTTCCATCCTGGAGAGCAGATCCTGCAGGGAGCTCTGCACAGCCCAGCTGAAATACAGGCTTTTGGCTTGGCTGTGGGATTCAGTAGATTGGGCTGAGCTTTTCCGTAGGTCTGAGCAAAAACTGATGGTGGCCACAGGTTTGCTTTGGTGCTCAAAGCTGGGAGCTTGGCAGGGAGGGATTGCAAGCCCATTTTTCTGGGAAATGGAGCAAACAGGCAAAATGCAGCCATTGCTGACTTCTGAACCACAGCAAGGAGGACTTGAGGTAAATTCAGCTAAAGCACTTCAAACAGTGAGCGGCCCAGTTCTCTTTGGAGGAAGCTTTCAGAAAAGTCGTGTAGCCCAAAATAAGAAGCTGGCACCTGGCAGTAACCTTTTCTCTTACAGGGATGCTTTAAACCCAGCTGCCACCCTGATAATCCCTGAATTAATGCTGCTATGAAATATATGGTCCTGGTATTAAAAATAATATTAAAGTGTGAATGCAGGGATCAGAACAGCGTGCTAAATATCAGAGCTTAATAGCATAACTCTTGTTAATAGCATAACACTTCAGGACTGACATTCAACTTCAATTTTGTAGCCAAACTTCAGTGTTTTAAACTTGTTGTCTCTCTCTGTTGGGATCTGTTGCTATCGTGCCACACCTGGAATTTGTTGAGGTTTTGTGTTGTGCAGTTGCAGCTCCCAGTGGGATCTGGGCTCTGCTGTTACCTTGGGACTGCTTGCTTTGCAGAATGAGCTGGATAATGTCTCCAGTCTCCTGGAGGAGGCAGAGAAGAAAGGCATCAAGTTTGCCAAGGATGCAGCCAGTTTGGAGTCTCAGCTTCAGGATACACAGGTGTGTGTGCAGCAGAGCTGAGCCTGGCACTGGGGCTCTGCTCCTCAGGGAAATGCTGCCTGCTAACAGAAAACACATTTTCATTCATGCTTTGGAAAGTCCCCTGGGTGGAAGCTGAATTTCCTGTTCAGTCCAGTGAAATGGGATTTATTGGGATGGCTCAGCTACATGTGGAACCAAGTTTTCATTATCTTAGCTTCACTACCTGATAGTTGGTAGTTCTCTTTTATATCTTTGTGGGAGATAAGAATCAAATGAAAAAAACCTTTCCAGGTAGAATTTAATGTCAATATCCATCCATTAACTTCCAGAACAGACTCTGGCATGGATTCCCTGATCAGAAATATGCTTTATGAAGGTCTAAATGTGCCCAAAATGAATGGCCAGTGGCTTTTTGAAAACCCAAATAAGAGATGTCTTTATAAAGCATCTCCTTGTCCCAAAATCTGAGAGAAAAGTAAACCTGGGACTCCACATGTGGGGTTGTGGGGGTTTCAGAGCACACTGAGCTCTGCCCATGCTCGTGTTCCAGGAGCTGCTCCAGGAGGAAACTCGCCAGAAGCTCAACCTCAGCAGCAGGATAAGGCAGCTGGAAGAGGAGAAGAACAACCTGCAGGAGCAGCAGGAGGAGGAAGAGGAGGCCAGGAAGAACCTGGAGAAACAGATGCTGGCCTTGCAGGCCCAGGTAAGCTGCTGTGAGGGGCAGCACTTGTGTGAGGATGTGTCCCAAACTGGTGTCCCAAGGCTTTGGGGAACACATCATGGACATGTGCTGGAGCAGATTTTGGAATAAGATCTCCCTCCTGTCCTTCTCCATTGCAGTAACGATGTGTACAATGAACTGTGACGGGCAGGGCTCTGTAAACTCCCAGTTTTTGTGTTCCCTCAGCTTGCAGTAACATCTGTTCTGCTTTTGCACTTTGCACCCGGATGCCTTCCCTCCCTCCTGTGATGCACGAAGGGATTTTACTCTCTTTTATTGAATTTCAGTTGGCTGAGGCCAAGAAGAAGGTAGATGATGACCTGGGAACCATTGAAGGCCTGGAGGAGACTAAGAAGAAGCTGTTGAAGGACATGGAGTCCCTGAGCCAGCGCCTGGAGGAGAAGGCTCTGGCTTATGACAAACTGGAGAAGACCAAGAACCGCTTGCAGCAGGAGCTGGATGACCTGATGGTGGATCTGGATCACCAGCGCCAGATCGTCTCCAACCTGGAGAAAAAGCAGAAGAAGTTTGATCAGGTACTCCAGTTTCCTGTCATCTTCCTGGTTTTTAGGATTTTTAAATGGCATCTTGTTATTGTTGCTGAGCCTTGTATAAAGAAGGGTCTGGCTGGTGTGCTGTGCTTACTGATAATTCTTCTGTGAGCAGTTGGCCTTTGTTAAGAGGAACTTGTCACTCCCAATTTTGTGATGCAAATGCCATCTCTGAGCTTGTTAGATCAAGTAATCAGCTCTTCATGTACAAAAAGAGAACTATGCTGGAATAAAAACTCAAGAGTTTTATTGTAATCCCTCAAGGTAGACTAAAAAGGGATCTGAAGAGTGAAAGATGGAAATCATATGAAACTTGAGTCTTGATGAGTAGCTTGCTTTCCTCCTCTCATCCCAGAGGAGCTGGAGCTGTTCTCTTACTGGCACTTTGATCACGACTGAGGGACCAGACAGCTTCTGAAGGCCAATTAAACTTGGAGCATTAACCACTACCTGAATAAAACACCTGAGGCAGGAAGGACCTGATTGTGGGCTTAAGAGATGGATTCATTGTTTCTTATGTTCAGATGCTGGCAGAAGAAAAGAACATTTCTGCCAGATACGCCGAGGAGCGAGATCGTGCTGAGGCAGAGGCGAGGGAGAAGGAAACCAAAGCCCTGTCCCTGGCTCGGGCCCTGGAGGAGGCCCTGGAAGCCAAGGAGGAGTTTGAAAGGCAGAACAAGCAGCTGCGTGCAGATATGGAAGACCTGATGAGCTCCAAAGATGATGTGGGCAAAAATGTAAGTGTGGTTCCACAGCCTGTTTGTTCAGACTGGGAATAACAGGAAGAACTCCCTGGCTGGAGAAGGGTCTGTGTCACAAGAACAGAACTTTCTGGAGCTGACTTGTGACCCAAAATGCTGGAGGAATGAATGCCCAGGATGAGGGGGTGGTCCTTGTTAACAACAGGCCTCTTCAAAAGCTGTGTTCTCACCCTCTGCACGGAGGATCCCAGGTGTCAGTTCTGTGCTTTGGGATCAGTGGAGGTGGGACTGCAGTCAGATAGAATTGGCTGTGTTGCTGCTGTGATGGATGGGGGCAGCCACTTCATTTTGGTGTTGCTGGGTGTACTTTTTGTGTGTAAATGAGGGATAATGAGGATTTCTGTTACCTTTGGTCAAGCTGAGTTGCAGAACGTGGCTGAATCCAAGGCTGAGCAGAGCTGAGACCCTTCGGTGTCCTCCCTCCTGCACCCAGCCAGGGCAGCAGCAAAGGCCCTCTGCCCTTCCCTGATGGTCCCTGCTCTGTCACCGTGTCCCAGCCCCACATCTTTGCCCAAGAACCAGATTTACCCTTCTGCCAGGCCTGGGTAAGGGGAGTGGGGCTGCACTGACACTGTGGAGCCTCTGCTTCACCCAGGCACTGCTCAGAGGTGAGGCTCCTGCTGCCCCAGCCCAGCAGCTGTGCACAGCATGGCCATGTCACAGGGCTGCTGGCACCTGCTCCAGCAGCCTGGCCACTGTCACAGGGCTGCTGGCACTGCCCTGGATTGCAGGCCCTGCCTCAGCACTGCTGCTTTCCTGGGGTGCTGCACCCCTCACCTCCCAGTCCCTGCACACCTTTGGTGGGGTCTCAAACAGAGACCTGGAGCTGCTGCTCTGCCTGTTGTGATTCACTGTCCAGCTCAGAGTGTCACCAAGTGCAGTCACTGACCTGTCCTGCTGTCAGAAACTGCTGCTGGGAGGTCCCTGGAGGACGGGGGCTGAGCAGTGTTTGTGCCTTAGGTCCACGAGCTGGAGAAGTCCAAGAGAACTCTGGAGCAGCAGGTGGAGGAGATGAGGACTCAGCTGGAGGAGCTGGAAGATGAACTGCAGGCCACAGAAGATGCCAAACTTCGTCTGGAGGTGAACATGCAGGCTATGAAAGCCCAGTTTGACAGAGATCTGCAAGCCAGAGATGAACAGAATGAGGAGAAGAAGAGGATGCTGGTGAAACAGGTATGTCTGTTTTACTCTGTGTTGTAGTCAGAACAGGGGGAGGGTCTTTGGCCAAAATTCTGGGCCTTCTGTGCTACCAGAAAAATAAAACTTTCTGCTTAAAGATTCCATCCTATAGAAATCCCAAATCATAGAATTTTTGCAAACCATAGAATAGTTCTGGCTGAGGATTGGCCACTGTCACCAGGAAGTGTCAGGTGGTGCTGGTGGCCTCCAAAACCACTCCACGAGGTTTGGCTGTTGCTGCCTGGGTGTATTCCAAGGACAGGGATATCTCAGTTGCATTTTCAGGCCCATCCTATTTGATGTCCAGGAACAAATCCATGGATGCTGACATAGACTCAAAAATTAAGTGAACAGTTTCCTAAATGAAAATCATGGCAGAGCTTCCAGGTTTGCCAGACTTGAGAATTCTGGGAACACAGAGATCAGAGGAGACTCAAGAAATGCCTTTAGAGGTTCATGCTTGTAAGAGAAGATGGTTCTAGATTAACAGTAAGTGCTGAGGAATAAACCAGCCGATATTTCAAGATTTATCACAAGAAAAGAAAAACTGAGAATCACCAAGGTAGAGATATCTTAGAAATAAACCTGGCCTGGAGGGTTTGGAAGTTCACTGCAGTATGAAGTTGCTGTTACCTGAACTGGACAAGAGCTCTTGACCTTGCACTGGGAGGCAGATTTGCTTCAAAGCAAAATATTCTTTCATGTTGGTAACCTGTGGCATTTCTGGCTCAGTTTGTTTTTGCATAGGTGTGGCTCAGTCCATTTGCCTGGCTGTTCACACACGCTTGTTTTGTTTTGGGACAAGAAGTTGTTGGTGTATAAATGCCAGTAAGAGGCTGTTCAAAGGGAAAGGCTTCATTGTTTTCTTGAGACAATGAGGTGATTCTGCTTCTTATTTTCCGTCAGTTAGTGACATCTGCCCAGGTTGGGAGTGGTGGGCAGGAGGCTGAAATGGAAATGCTGCAGGTGCTGGGTTCTTCCCCTGGGTTTCCCTTTTGCCCAGGGCAGAGGTCTCTGCTCCCATTTGGGCTCTGTCCTCGCCTTCCCCGTTAGCTGCCATTCCCTGGCCTTTCCCATGGAGGAGTTCGCTGTGCTCTGGGCAGGCCCTTTGGGGTTCCTGGCCCTGGAGGGGCTGTGTGGCCCTGCAGGGGCTGATCCTGTCCCGTGTGCCCTGGCCCAGGTGCGGGAGCTGGAGGCGGAGCTGGAGGACGAGCGCAAGCAGCGGGCGCTGGCCGTGGCGGCCAAGAAGAAAATGGAGATGGACCTGAAGGACCTGGAGGGGCAGATAGAGGCTGCCAACAAGGCTCGGGATGAAGCCATCAAACAGCTCAGGAAGCTCCAGGTAGGATCAGGGAGCTGCTTCTGTCCTGGGAACTGCCCAGGGGCTGCTTCCATTCAGTGCAGCTGCAGCTGCGGGCAGAAGGAGAATCAGACTCCACTGGTGGGTCTGAGAGTATCCGACCTGGATTTATGCTCTACTCAAAACTCATCCTGTTACAGAATCACAGAATGGGTTGGGTTGGAAGGAACCTTGAGGCTCATCGCATTCCAAACCCCCTGCCACAAAAACACTTTCCACATCCCTGGAGATGTCCAAGGCCAGGTTGGACGGGGCTTGGAGCAGCCTGGGACAGTGGAAGTTGTCCATGTCCATGGCAGGGGTGGCACTGAATGATCATTAAGGTCCCTTCCAGCTCAGGCCATTCTAAGATTCCACTCTATAATTCTATGGAATGATTGAAGTCTTGCAATGCGATTTTTCTGACCAGGCACTGAGGGGTGGAAAGATGAGAAAATGAAATTTTACTACAAACAGAACTGGAAATGCCTTTAAGTGGAATGAAGCCACTTTGGGAGGAAGGCCTTATCTCTTAGGGGCTGAAATGCTTCAGAGCCAGAATGGATCTTGTGACTGTCCTAGTGCAGCCTGGCTGTTCCTGACCCTGCTTTCTACCTGCAGGCTCAGATGAAGGACTACCAGCGGGAGCTGGAAGAGGCCCGAGCATCCAGAGATGAGATCTTTGCCCAGTCCAAAGAGAGTGAGAAGAAGCTCAAAAGTCTCGAAGCAGAAATACTCCAGTTGCAAGAGGTGAGATGGAAATCCAAAAGGTTTGTTTTTCTTGCTAGAGTAAGGCAAAGATCAGAGAGTGAAAATACTAAAAAGCAATGCAGTGAGTTGAACAGAGAAATGGGAGCCAGGAGAACTCTGGTTCCCCGGCTTCAGGTCTCTGTGCCTGTCCTGTCTGCTTTAGCTGCAGAGCAAGGCTTGCAGCAGTTGCCCAGACTCACCACACTTCCCTTGGAGCCTTCACAGATAATCTGGCGCTGCCTGGGCATTCTCCAGGTGGACTTTGGTGGCCTTCAGACATCAGTGTGGCACTTCCAGGGCATTTAATTGTCCTTAGCAAATGCTTGAGTGCTTCTGCCACTTAAGAGATTTATAATCTGAGGTTCAGTGCTGTGTATGCTGTTGTGCTGAAGCTTTTTAATTTTTATTCTCTTTTCGTCTTCACACTGAGAACTCTGTGAGAACCTAAAATATTTGCTTAATTTAGCACCTGCTTTACACTGGCTGTGTCTATTAGAGCATGGGGCACACTGGTTTCTCCTGCTGCTGAGGGCTTGGGTGTTACTGATCTTCACAGACATTTTCCCCTTGCTTTGTGGGAACACTTCAGGGACAGGGAGAAGTAACTCCCTTGCAGTCCCAGGGCAGAGAGGGAACATCCAGCTGATGTGTCCTGCGGGCTTCCACAGCTCCTGCTTATCCATTAAAAGCCCTCGGTGATATCCCAGTTCACAGCATCTGCCAGCAGCTGTGAGGAAGCTGAGCTGTTTGCAGAAGCTGTGGGATTGCTGGTGCAGCAGTGCCTGTTCCCCTCCCTGGCAGGAGTTCGCGGCGTCGGAGCGCGCCCGGCGCCACGCGGAGCAGGAGCGGGACGAGCTGGCGGACGAGATCGCCAACAGCGCCTCTGGAAAGTGAGCCCAGGCTGGGACAGGGACAGGGAATCAGATCAGATTCTTCCCCCAGAGGGTGCTGGGCACTGCCCAGGCTCCCCAGGGAATGGTCCCATCCCCGAGGCTGCCAGAGCTCCAGGAGCGTTTGGACACCGCTCCAGGGATGCTCAGGGTGGGGTTGTTGGGGGTCTGTGCAGGGACAGGGGTTGGGTCCCTCCCAGCTCAGGAGACTCCCTGATCCTCAGTGACCTCCCCAGGTGCTCTGTGGGCTCTGGACACCCCCTGACCCCTTCCCCCATGCAGGTCAGCACTGCTGGACGAGAAGCGCCGGCTGGAGGCTCGGATTGCCCAGCTGGAGGAGGAGCTGGAGGAGGAGCAGAGCAACATGGAGCTGCTCAATGAGCGCTTCCGAAAAACCACGCTGCAGGTGAGCCGAGGGGCAGCTGCTGCTGGGTGTGACACTCACGGAGGCGCTGGTGGCACTGAGTGAGCCCTGTCCCCTCCCTGCCAGGTGGACACGCTCAACTCGGAGCTGGCCGGCGAGCGCAGCGCGGCCCAGAAGAGCGAGAACGCGCGGCAGCAGCTGGAGAGGCAGAACAAGGAGCTCAAGGCCAAGCTGCAAGAACTGGAGGGCTCTGTCAAGTCCAAATTCAAGGCAACAATTTCTACTCTAGAAGCCAAGATTGCACAGCTTGAAGAACAGCTCGAGCAGGAAGCCAAGTAAGGGGAAAAAATCTGGTGGCCGGTGTTGGTTCCATGATGGAAGTTTCTGAAGGGCCTTGGGGATATTGTCTGGAGACTCCTGTTCAGGGGATACACTTTAACAAGGCAGCTGTAAAGTAACTGGGGTCGGGAGTTTCAGAATTTGCTTCCTACCAGCTGGATGAACTCGAACACATTGATGTCCCAGAGCCACAAGGTGCTGCAGGAGTTTCCTGGCACAGGGTGAAACATCCCCTTGACACCCCTGGTTGCTTGGTTAGAGGAACAGCTTAGGTGGGACAATTTGGGATAAATCCTGTGCTCTCCAGAAGTCTTCCTGCAGTGAATTATCCATCTGTCCTTGCAATCCTATTCTCAAAATTCACTTTTTTAGCTGGTTCCTCCCCACATTTGCAGGTGGGGCTTGTCCTACTACCACCTCTGTCTTTTCTGTGCTCTGGGCTCTGCAGCAGGACCATGTTACTGGTTAAGCAGCAGCTTCAAAGCTGCTCTGTCCAATCTCTTTGTGAAGGCACCCTCTGAGCCCTCATTCCAGCCTCTCCCATGGCTCACATGGCCCCAGGGCTAAGGCTTTGTGCTCTGAGTGCTGCATCCCTGTGTCCCAGCCAGCCCCTGGCACACCCAGTCAGTTCCATGGCCGGTGTCTGGCATGTGCAGAGAGCTCCGTACCAGTTACACCTTCAGAAGGGACACATCTCCTGTTCCCAGCCCTCAAGCACTGGGACAAGCGATGGCTTTGCATTCTTGCAGGGAAAGAGCAGCTGCCAACAAGCTAGTGCGGCGCACGGAGAAGAAGCTGAAGGAGGTTTTCATGCAGGTGGAGGACGAGCGGCGCCACGCGGACCAGTACAAGGAGCAGGTGAGTGGGAAGGGCTTGTGAGAGGAACTGTAATGGAAAGATCTAAGGGAATCTCCAGAGATGATTAAACCACCAGAGGAACCCCAGCAGGGATTGTCCCTGTGTGTCCCCAGAGGGCTCTGCTGGGATGGGCTGTTCCCACCCCGCTCTCCCAGACCCGGGAGCTGTGCGCGTTCCTGGGGCCGGGCTGGAGCCGGCACTGAGGCTGTGCTGCATCCCCCGCCGGGGGGAGCAGGGCAGGGGTGCAGCTGTGGGGGTGACCCTGGGCGCTGGGTTTGCTGCAGATGGAGAAGGCCAATGCCAGGATGAAGCAGCTGAAGCGGCAGCTGGAGGAGGCGGAGGAGGAGGCCACGCGCGCCAACGCGTCCCGGCGCAAGCTGCAGCGGGAGCTGGACGATGCCACGGAGGCCAACGAGGGGCTGAGCCGGGAGGTCAGCACCCTCAAAAACAGGCTAAGGTCAGTGCCACTGCAACACTGGGATTGGGGTGTACCTGAGCCCTTCTGAGCCCACAGCCCCTCCGTGGGGCATCATCCAGCTGGGGACCTGCTGAGGTGAGGGAATGGGTCAGACGGGAGCCTGGTGATGGTAATAAGGAAACTGCCAGATATTCCACAGGGATATTCCTGACAGCTCTTGAGCTCAGACTCCTCGGAGTTTGCTTTGGCAGGTTCCCTGGGTAGCCAGTTCAACCCAGCCATAGGTAAATGTGACACAGGAGGTGGCCCAGTTGTGCTGGATCCCTAGCAGTGTCCAAGGCCAGGTTGGAAAGGGCTTGGAGCACCCTGGCACAGTGGAAGGTGACCCTGCCATGGCAGGGGTGGTACAGGAGGGGCTTTAAGGCCCCCCCAGCCCAGCCCAAGCCCTGCGGTGCTCCCGGGCTGCTCGGGCAGGGCAGGACCCTCACCCAGCGCTGTTCCCGGTTCGCAGGAGGGGCGGCCCCATCACCTTCTCCTCGAGCCGCTCGGGCCGGCGGCAGCTGCACATCGAGGGCGCCTCGCTGGAGCTGTCGGACGACGACGCCGAGAGCAAAGGCAGCGACGTGAACGAGGCCCCGCCCGCCCCCGCCGAGTAGCGCCCGCCCCGCCTGCATGCAGAGACCTTTCCAGCCCCGGGCAGGAGCACTCGGAGCCCTGCCCTGCCCTCGGAACTGCCTTGTGGCCGGAAAGCTGCCTTACGACCCTCGGCATGTGCTACAAGGTTCCTTATCATAGGTCAACCATGTCTTAAGGCTCTCCAGCCTCACCACACTGTACCCTGCTTCAGATATAGGTACAACTGCTTTTTTATATATAGTAAACAACCGGGATCGTCTCTGTTCAGTGCATCTCTTTTCCAGATACTCATTGTAAAGCCATTTTATAAAGCATCATGTGAAGGATGAAACTTTTTTTTATCAATCCAGAAGCGTCATTCCCAGCGGGTGGGTGGCCGGGACAGACCCCTTGCTGTGGCTGTGCATGCCTTGTGTCCAGCAGCGTCCTTCAGGCTCCGGGCTCGCCGGCCCCGGGCTGGGCGCAGCCTCTCGGATCAGTGAAGACCAAACCGCACCCGTTTCTTTCTTTTCTCCCCATTGTTGTGATCCGCACACGACCCCTGAGTGAACTGTGAAAAACGGCCTTGGGAAGTGTTAGAGGGAAGTGTAGGGATGAGTGAGTAGTGTCCGTTTTTATCCTGCAATCCCATTTGAAGTGTTCTCAGCACCTGCTCCATCCGTTCGTGTCCATGCAGTCCAGGCACTCCGAAGTGGGTCCCCGTCCCCTGCACAGTCCCGCGTGCTCGGAGCCCCCGGGGCCCTGCACGTACCCAGGCTCGGAAAATGTGAACACCAGTGGGAATGAACACACAGCACAGGCAAAACTAATTTATTAATGTGAGGCCGAGTCAGGCCGTGGGAGGCTCCGGGACCCCCGGGGTCCTGCGGGGCCGGGGCTCGGGGCTCCTGCCCTGGATGGATGGATGTTGCCTGCCTACAGTTAACATGCCAGTGGATGTGAATCCTTTTTTTTTTTTGTTGTTGTTTTGTTGTTGTTTTTTTATTTTGAGCAGTATTACAGTGAGTAGTTAGCATTCTTTTTGTTTAAATAGCTGAAAACTGACATTACAGAAAGTGCCTTAGACACTACAGTACTAAGACAACGTTACATATATAATTTGCCTATATAACAATGATTTAATGTATTAATTTTGACTGTGCTTCATATCATGTACCTCTCTAGTCCAAGTGGTATTATTGATATTAGTGACAATGAATCAGTGTTAACTAGGAAACTTCCTCTGCCACATGCTCAAAACCCATGGATTTCCCTTTTTGGTTAAAAGCTTTAACATCTGTCGCAAAGGTTTTGTTGTGTGTGTTTGGATATTTTTAATCAAACTGGCTGTTGACCACCAGGCGTCTGACTGCAAATATCTTGTTTTCTTGTATACCCATATTTCTAGACAATGATTTTTGTAAGACAATAAATTTATTCATTATAGATGCGGCCGCCTGCTCTGTTTACTTACTGGAAGAGCTCTCCCGAGGCTGGCATAGACCTTAATAAACGAGATATGACTGGAAGCTGCCTTTTCCCTTCTTACTGTTTTGTTTGCCTGCTTTTTTTTTTTCCTTTTATTTTGACCTAAATAAAGCATCAACGGCTTGGTCCGAGCTGAGCCTTCGCCTCTGACTGCCACTGGCAGGGCTCAGCTGGAGCACAAAGGGATCTCTGAGCTCTCCTGCTGCCCCTCGGGGCTGTAGCACAGGCACAGCCCCACTTCTGCCTTCAGCAGGGTCTGGGCTCCTGCCTGAGCACTTACATCCCATATTTTGTGGTCCTGGGGTGCAGAACTTGCCCCAGAGCTGGGGCAGGAAAGGCCCAGGAGCTGCAGGAGCTGGAGCCGGGGTGGGAGCTTTCGGCTGGGTCAGGGACCAGGGTGGGCCCCCAGACAGGTGGGAAGGGGAGGAGGGAGAAGGGGGGAGGTGAGTGAGTTAGAAATGTGAGGGAATGAGGACACAGAGCAGAGGGGCTGGGTGGGTGCTGCTCCCCCCCTCTCCGTGGGACCTGTGGGTTCAGGGGCCGGGCTTGGGGCTGGAGCCTTCATCGCTGAGGGGCTCCTGGGTGGAACGTGGGTCAGTCCTGGGTGCCTTTTCCTCCTTCACCGCTGTGGAAGAGAAGGGATGAGGAAGGGCTTTCTCCACCTCTGGCACGGCTGGGCTGGGGACAGGCCCTGCCCCTGGGAGAGAGCCCGGGCTCGGTGTGAGACTGAACTGGGACTGCAGCGGGGCAGGAGGGAGGGACCCCGCCGGCTCGGGGGGTGCGAGGTGCTGGCAGGAGCTGGCAGCGAGTGCATTCCCGGAGGAACGGGATGTGCTGTGCATTCCCGGAGGAACGGGATGTGTTCCCGGGGTGTCCCTGCGGGGCTGGACACGGGCACGGCCCCGGGGCAGGGCCGGGGCTCCCGGGATGGAGCCGAGCCCGGCCGGGGCGAGGCAGCACCGGCACAGCCGCAGCCCCGGGCACGGCCCAGGATGGAGCAGCCGGGAAGGGCCCCGGCCCGGCTCTTCTGCACAGCAAACCCCTTCCAGCTGCTCCAAGGAGGCAGAAATCCCCCGGAAGGCCGCTGGAGGCTCCCAACGCCTCCCCAGCTGCAATATTGTGTCCCCTCCGCGCCCGCAGCACAGGCCGGGAGTGTTCGCTCAGCCCCAGCCGTGCCCGCTCCCCTGTGCCCAAACTGAGCCGCATTCCCAAGGGAAGGGCTGTGGGATAACGGGGCAGTGCCTGAACCCCGGCCCCGCCCCGGGGCGTGGCAGAAACCCGACGGGACAAAGTAAGAGCCAGGGCCACTGGTTCTGCAAAATCCACTGATTCCACATTAAAAGAACTTTATTTTTGGAAGATTACTCTCATTCGTTTTCATTCTTTTGAAACCACATCATGTCAGTGGCACCAGGGTGGAACGGTACATCCTATGGAAACATGCCAGAGAGAGGCTGAATAAATAAAGCTACAAAGCCCAAGTTATGTACAAAGACCTCAGGCAAAGGTATTATGTTTACAAATCTATGTACAATAAAACAAATGTAAACAGTCAAATGCAGCAGAGGATGCACAGGAAGGAAGGACCATACACACCCTAATGGCAAAGGGACAATCCCACCTCCACTGCTGGGCCAGTGGGGGTTTTTCCTCAGCATTTGTAAATCGACCACCTGGGAGCTGCAGAGCCCCTGAACGACAATTGCTGAACTCTCAGCTCCAGCCCTGGCTCCGTTTGCTGGTTCAGTCTAAAAATCCACTGACTCGGAGGCACATGGACAGAGAAACCACACAAATGTGTTGCTTGACAGACCCACAAGGTTCAGTCGCCCCAAACTGTCACAGAAGCCCATAGGGGATGCTGGACAATCCAGTCCTACAGCATAGGGAGTGAGGGCCAGGGGGTTTTTGGGGCCAGGGGGAGCAGCAGCTTCCTAAAGCCCCCGTGGAGTTGCTGTGGGGCCCCAGGGAGAACAGCTCAGCCATTCTCAGCCCTGCCAAGGCATCTGGGGGGCTGGGATGGTCACCCCAGTGTCCTATCACCCCCTCTCCCTCCCTGCCCCAGCCCTCTGTGTGTGTCCAGCTGGCCAGCGGGGATGGGCCTGTCCTGGAGCAGCTCCTCCAGCCCTGCTCCGACTGCCACTGAGGCAGGGCCTGGGGCCGGGTCCCAGCGCAAACGGCCCCAGGGCCACTGCCAGCCTCCCCCAGAGCACTTCCACGAGGTCTGAGAGCAGCAGCTGCAGGGCCTGGGAGGGGACAGCGACAGGGGAGCCTGTGAGAGGAGCGGCCAGGGCTCTGTCAGACCTAAGTGAGAGAGAGGGAGAGCCAAGGGGCTGAGGCCGGGCGTGTCCCCCAGGCAGAGCAGGGCTCGGTGTCCCCCAAGCACAGCAGGGCTTGGTGTCCCCCAAGCACAGCAGAGGGCAGCAGCTCGTGGGGCCAGAGCAGAGAACGTCCACTACAGCGACAGCAGAAAACAAACTGTATTGACAGGACATGGAGGGCCGTGGGCTCAGGGTCTCCTCTCGGGGTCATTTTCCAGCGGGGTGGGAATTGGGGGGAATCGGGAGCAGTTCTTCTCGTGGTGGGCTGAGAAAAGCATCCAAGTCCAAACTGCTGCGGGCTCATACGCTCAGGGGGAGCATTCCCGGCACCGAGGACGGTCGGGAGCCCCCCAGGCCGGGGGGCCCTTGCTCAAAGCCGTTCACTGCCCTGGGAACAGAGAGAGCCTGTGAGGGGAGGGGCAGCCGGGACAGGGCACTGCTCCCCCCTCCCAGCACCGGACAGGCCCCAGCTGCGGCTGCCAGGTCGGTGCCCACCCCAGGGCCTGAGCTGGCACGGCCTGGCCGAGGTGCCCAGTGCGGGAGGACGAGTGGCCCCAGAGCCTGGGGCTCACGCTGGGTCTGTGCAGCTGCAGGGTCAGGCCCAGCAGCCCTCAGGGTTGGCCTCGCTGTCCCTGCCCTGGCACTTGGCGTGCCCGGAGCGAGGGCAGAGCCTGGGGCCGGTGCCTGCCCTGTGCCCGTGTCCCTCCAGGCTGGGGGCACACACACACACACCTGGGGGTGGCAGAGCAGCCTGTGGCTCCAGCAGCTTTTCCATCTGTACTCTGACAGATCTGTAGTGAGCTCCCAGGCTCTATCCCAGCCCCAGCAGTGATGACATCCCTGGATCAGCACTTTCCCCCAAACCAGTGACATTTCTGACTGCCTGTCCCTGCAGTGTCATGGGCTTCGTGTCCACGTCCAACCACTCTCTCTGCCCTCATTGCTAATTTGGACTCCTTAAACTGCATTTCAAGCTGTATTTTGTACTTAGCACCTCATGCCCAAGACTCCCTCAGCTCTAAGTATCCAACAAAACCTTGGTGGAAGATTTTCTGGAGCTGAACAGTCTGGCCTGAAGGGAAAACGGAGCAGGTAAAGCACACGTGGAGACCTGGACATGGAACACCCCTGGAATTGCACAGCTCTGGAACTGCACAGCCCTGGAATTGCACAGATCCTGAGCTGCACAGCCCTGGAATTGCACAGCCCTGGGATCAGCACAGCTCTGGAGCTGCCCCAGGTGCTTCCAGCTGCCACAGCTGTGCTGGGCAGGGACAGTGACACTGAGCAGTGACACTGCTGTCCCTGCCCACATTGTCCCCTCCCTGCTCTACCCCTGGCCATATCCCAGCCACCTGTGCCCTTGTTTGCTTTCCTGTCAGCCACAACCACACCACTGCATATCAGCAAGAGCCACAAAATGCTGAAGGAAACTCACAACCAAGCGGCAAAACCTTCAAAATGAACTCCATCAATGAAACACTTCCCCTGCATCCCTGATGTGACCAGTTCAATCAGAACATGCACTTATTGCAGGTATTAAACAGATGAAAAAAGCAAGCAGCACTCAGGTTTATGTTTGCAACAGGTCACAGCACCAGAGAGGTTTATTTCAATAAGGAGAAAGAGCAGTTGCAGCCCCAGGCTCTGATCAGGGCCCATTAGTGTGTGGCACTACCAACTACCTCGTGCAGTTCCCAGAGCCCCATGTCTGCCCCAAGCCCCAGGTTACCCCACATGCAGCCAATCAGTGCAAATGAATTCATTTACCCATGACCAAGGTGGGGAATATGACCTTCTCACGCCTAGTGGAGAGAAAGGGAAAGTTTATGCACACAAAAATGACATTGCTGAGCACAACCCTTGAGGCAGCAACTGGGGCCAAGCAAAGGTGTTGAACCAAAGCTCAGCAAACCTCTCCTGTCTGAGCTGTGACAGAGACTGCTCTGCACGGGCAATCCTACACCTGACAGACACAGGACCCCTCACCTGCACCTGAGTCACCCACAGCTCCCTGTCTCCCAGGGAAACCTTCCCATAAGGTGGATCAGGGACTGAAAAACGACCCAGATTTCACAGCCTGGTGTATTCTGATCAGGGCTGTGGAAACAGCAGGGACACCTCCAACTGCTGTGTGTGAGCAAAGACACTTCTCATATCAAACCTCAGCTCATTTCATTGAAACAAAGCCCAAGACAGTCACAAAAATAACCAAGAATAAACATCAGCTATGAGGACTTTGACATTCAGGACTGCAGGAAGGGGAACAAGCACCTCAGGTTGGCTGTCCCAGTGCCAGGGCCCTGCAGGGCCCAGAGCAGTTTTGTTCCCTGGACAGAACTGGACTGACATTAACAACCAATTAACAGTAATTACAACAGCAAAAAACAAGTATCCGTGCTGAGGACTATCCTCAGGTGCTGTTCTGCCATTCCCCAGCACCTGGACAGAACCTGCATGTTCCTGAAGGGACAGATCTGCAGGGAACTGATCTTACACCACACACTGCTGAGTTTTCAACAAGCAGGAAAGTCCTGACTCCCCCAGTTCTGCAGCCAAACCTTGGTGCAAGCCCTGCCCCAGGCCTCCCCTAAAGCAGGGGTGCCCTGTTCCCCTCACAGCAAAGAGCAGGGGCTTGACAAGAGCTGGACACTCCTCAAACATTTCAACATTTCAACTAAATAGCAGAAGGAGGAAAGTAAACAGAGCTGTGATGATGTGGCTGAGTTACCTCTGAACCAACCCCACCACCCAACCACCATCTGCTCCTTAGGCAGCAGCTGCAGATGGGATCAGGGCTACTCACACTCAGATCACAACTACACTCACACTCGGATCAGGGTTACGCTCACACCCAGATCAGGGTTATGCTCACATCCAGAGCTACACTCACACCCGGATCAGGGTTACACTCACACCCAGCACTACACTCACACCTGGATCAGGGTTACACTCACACCCAGAGCTACACTCACACCTGGATCAGGGTTACACTCACACCCAGAGCTACACTCACACCCGGATCAGGGTTACACTCACACCCAGAGCTACACTCACACCCGGATCAGGGGACAAGGACAGGACATCAGGGCCGTGCAGCATCTCTGGCAACTTGGAGATAACACGTGAACCACTTCCAGCCCTGTTCCTGCCCACTGACACCCCCCAGCTCTGCTGCAGCATTTCCTTCCAGGGTTTCTAAGGCTTTCTCAGCCCCAGCCTGCTCCTCCCTCCAGGCAGCCAGCCCAGATAAGAAGTGTGATGACCATCTGCATAATTAAAAGTGACCCCCACCCCAGAGAGCAATCAGCTTATTTGTCACACCACACCTCAATATAGCCACGCTGCCTCCCAGAGCTGCTCTAATCCCTCCCCAGCACTTCCCAGTCCCTGCAACAGCCAGAGCCCTGCTGGGGCAGGCACGGCCCCCTCAGGCCTGCAGCACACACAGCCCAAAAGGCTGATTTGAACATGACTTTAAGGTTCTGAACTCTTCTTTTCCAAAACACCAGTGGCTCTAGAAGCTCTGAGTGCCAGTTTTTAAGGTGCAGCTCACCCTGCTCTCCACACAGCTCTGCTGAGGATGAATGTGGGAAGCTCAGCTGGCTGCTCTGGCACTTCCAGGTAGGAAACAGCTCGTTTCATTCCCCAAAATAAATGTAGGATTGAGGAAGTGCTGAGTATCAGCATTAAATTGCCCTGAGGTTTAACATGAAGACATGCAGGGAGCATGGGGGGTGTTCTGCCCTCAGTACCACTGGAGAACCCTGTGCTTTCCACCCCTGTACAAGCACAGGGCCTTGTGCTGTGAGGAACTGGGGGAACCCTCCTGCAGAAGCACCTCCCAGTGTCCCAGAGGGAGCTCTGAGCACGGCTGACACGCGGGGTCGTTGTTCCCGGGAAGGCAATGCCCGGCCCCAAGGCTGACTCACAGCAGGGAGGAGTCAGCCCTCGGCAGCCACAACTCTGCCACCACTGGTTCATCTCTCCCTCACGGAGGGGGTGTGAGCACCCAGGCCCCTCCCGGGGAACAGCCCCGCCTGCCCTCAGCTGCTCCAGGGGAATCTGGGGTTCTGCACGCCCCCAGAGCTCACCTGCAGCTGTGGCAGCCCCTCCTCTGCTCCTGAGGTGCTCTCAGGGGCCCCATTCCTCCAAGAGACCAGGCAGGACAGGCACTGCCACCCCCAGCTGAGGCACAGCCACACCTGCTTTTCCCTCCGCTTCACACAAATCAACCCCAGCACCTTCCCACTCCCCTGCAAACTTTGCTCCACGAGTTCCTTCTCCCACAGGATGAAAGCTGTGGTGGGCTAAGGACAAGACATGGAAAGTGCTCCACGGAGCTCCTGGAAGCCCCTCCCCTGAGGGCAGAGCTGTGCCCGACTCACCCCTTGTCGAAGAAGGACGTGTGCCCTGGGTGTGGGTACTTGGTGCCGTTGCTGCTCATCACGGCGCTGCTGATGTTCCCTGAAATGTAGGATTTCCGTGACGCCTGGTCCTTTGCAAAATTCCTGCAAGCAGCTAATTTGGATTCTAAGGCCTGTGAAAGGTGAGAAAAAAGAAATAGTATTTAAAAAGTGATAATTAAGAGGCAGTATTCTGCTGCTCATGACCCCAAGATTGCCATGACCAGGACTCCAGTGTGATCACCTGTCGGGGTTGCTCAGCCCACCCTGGAACATTGGTGGGATAACTCAGCTGTGTGAGACCACCCCCTGGAAAACGAAGTGGTTTCTCCCTGTGTAACCTTACCTGGATATGTTAATTGCAACCTGTCCCCCTACCTTATCATTTGCTCTCTCTGTATCCCCCCGCCTCCCTCTCCTCCCCTGTGCCCATTGCCCCCTGGCCAGACCCTATAACAAGGGTCTCCCAAGGCCATTCAGCCTCTTTCACCGCTGGACCCCTTTAGGAATAAAGTGCTCTGGAACTCCATGCGACTGAGCCCTCTGATTCACCCTGGTAACGCTTTAGCCATCAACCTGGGGGAGGTGGATACTCGCCAGAACACCGGCTGGGGTAGAGGACAGAATTATCTGCTCCAGTACCCGGCAGTACTGGCCAGAGAGGTCTTTCAGAGTCTCCAAGAGCCTCCTGGTGAAGGCAGAAGGTCCACCCACCCCACACCCCCCCAGGGACAGCATTAATCACCCTTGGCAAAAAAATGGGAACAAAGCTGTCATTTCCTCTGTCACCCAACCACAAAGGAAACACACAGATGCTGATGCAGACTGCCAGGCATTACTCAGCTCCACAAGGTTCAGATTCTAGAACAGATGAACTCTGAAATAATTACCCCTTTATACAGTGACAGTGACTCCTGGAAGGAGGAGCATTGATTCTGATTCTATCCTTTACTCCAGAACATCCCCTGCCCTTTCTGCCACCATCAGAGACTGAATATCCACCTTACCCTGAATATTCCTGTGGTGCAGCAGAAATTCCTTACTCAATACATCCCCTGTGCATGGGGGCATTCAGAACATTGCAAATGCCTGCACTGGAAACTGAAATTCATCTCCCCAAATGTGGGGTCTGGTCCTGTTCTGCACAGAATATTCCATGAACAGGGCACTGACATGCTGCCACAGGTGAGTGAACACTGTGCAGACTCCTGGGAATCTGTGGAAGTTTATTTAGGGATTATGGACTGTACAGGCAGCTGTAGATAACTCTGGGTGTCACAGATTGTCCCCTGGCCACAGCCAGTGTGATCCGAGCCAAGGATTCCTGTCTCAGCTGCAAGCAGAGGGAAACTTCCTGCAGAGACAGGAGTCTAAGGCTTGGGAGGAGGCACAGCCAAACCACAAAGAACCTGACATCCAGCAATTGCTCCCAGACCAGTGCATGAGCTGGAATCCTGTCCCAGTGGCCGAGCTGTGGCTCAGGGCCGGCTGGGAGAGAAGCTTGCTTATTGGGCATTTCCTGTCCTTGCAGAATAATCACACGGGATTGGCACTAAGCTCCCTAAATCCCCTGCAGACTCTTACTCACAATGATCCCTTTTTAAACATGTCACTCCTAACCCCGAGCTGTCCTGCTGCCCTTTCAAACCAAGGCTGAGCTCGCTGCCTCCAAATGGCAGCAGCAAGGCAATTTTTCCTGTCCAGCTCTGCTAAAACAACTGTCTGTGCTGCAGCTCCTGCCAGCTCAGCGTGGTTACACGGGCGCAGGGCACAGCCAGACACCAGGGCTGCCTGTGCTTCTCTCAAACACAAGCCACCAAGGCTCATCAAGGAGCTCCTGGGAGCTCAAAAGTTATTTCTTCTCCCAAGTGGAAAGCCTGAGTCCTGAACAACACTGCAACAGATGTTTAAAACACTTCTTCCCTGCTTACAGTGTAATCCCTTTAAAGGCTCATGCATTCACTTCCCCACCAACCACAGATGGGAGCATTTGGCTTTCTCCTGATTTATTTTCTCACTTTCTTACCAAAGGTTTCCAGTCTGGTTTTTCTTTCAATATCTGTGGCAGATTTCCCACAAGGAGACCCTGGCAGTGCGATCCCAGCTCCTCACCCTGAGCCTGAGCTCCAGTTCTGCAGCCCAGACAGAGCAAGCTGCAGGCTCAGTTAAGGTAAGAACAAGTTGACAGTGTCTAACCCAGTACTTGAAAAATTTTTACTCCAAATCTGAATTTTGTCACCCCAAATGGGATCAGAACCATAGGATTGTGCTTTAAAAATCAAAATACTAAGCAGTGAATGTGGATGATTTGGCAGCTCCAGGATGTACCCAGCACAGGCCAAGGCTGTGTTGTGATTGAGCACAAGGACAGAAGCCCAGAGCTTGGAGCACTCACCCCCACTTTCCGCAGCAGATCTCCCACAATGTTGAGTGCAGATATTCGAGCTGAAGGAGTCAGTGGGCTGGTACCAAACCCATTTGGTATAGCTGCAAACACAGACACATCTTATTACTTCACTCCTCCACAGTTCAGGTTTGCAAAAAATTTAATAAATCAGCTTCTACATAAAAAAAAAATATCTACAGTCTTGCTGCAGACAGTTCATACAATTACCCACAATAACTGCAGGATCACTAGCCAGGGAAAAATGATAGAGCTTAATTCCTGCCCACTGCCCTTGTTCCCATTAGCCCCACAGGCAGAGTTCATGCCCTCTCCATCTGCAAGGCTACTGACTGCAATCCATCTAATCCAGCCACAGCTCCCGCTGCGACTCTTTCCCATTTGAAAAATGATGCATTAATCCCTGTCACTGTCCAGAGCCTTCCAGATGGGAAAAGGGGCTGGACCAACATCCCACTGCCTCAGGGAGGAAACAGGACCCCTGAAAAGTCAAGTGTGGTAACAGAGACTCCGAATTCCTGACCATGCTCACCCACCACTGCTGCTGCATATTTGAGGAGAATTACCAGTCCCTGCATTTCCCTGGATTCCCAAATATCTTCAGTGTTCCCACTGCAGAGTGCAAACCCCTGCCTGCCCCCAAAGGCAGTGTCTAAGCTTCATTATCCTTCTTTTCCATGCTGTTTTCTCCCTAAATGCACCTGATGCTGCCCTGGGAGTCAAACACCTCACGGAATTGTGTGGGATCCACATCCCCACACCCACCTCGGGTCCCCTAAGGAGCACAGCCAGACCCCATTGCTATGGGTGATACCTTTGGGGGAAGGAAAACTATTTTCTGATCCTTTTCCAACGGGTGTAGCTGGCAAGGAGAGAGAGGCCTGAACAGCTGAATCCATCTTCTCACAGTCCAGAGTGGGGGAGCTGGGTGCTGATTTCCGGGTCACCTCCTGCTGCCTTTCCCTCACAGCCAGCTCTTGCCGTAGGTCTGAGGGTTGAGAGAAGGAAAAACCCCACAAATCCCATGTTAGTGACTGATTCTGTCACAAACTCTCTCTGTTCATTTGGGAGGGGGAGGAGGAGACACTTCTCAACAATCAGTGCCTGCTGCTGCTCCCTCCAGCAGTGAGGACACCCCTCACGGCAGCCCCAGCCCCAGCCCCATCCCATCCCATCCCAGGAAGGAGCAAACAGCCCTGCCTGCCCCACAGAGCTCCCTGTCCCTGTCATGGGGGCAGCTGATTTGCCTCAGGATTCTCCCCCATTTGCAGTGTGAGCTCCACATTACAAAAACTGCAGCTGGACACAAAGAGCTGCTGCTGCTGAGCCCAGCTCCTGCTCAAACACAGCCTGGAAAACCAGAGGAATGACCTGTTCCTGTGTTTCCCATTCCCTACATTCTTCTTCCAGTTAATAATCCACACAAGCCAAAGGCAGTCCAAGGGCTGCATGCAGTTTCTTGATGCCTTGGCAAGTAAAAGAGCAGACTGGAGGGCAGTCCAAAGGACAGGGAAATGACTGGGCATTAGAAAAGCCTGGTTTTATTCCCACCTTCTCCCCAGACTGCAGCTTATCCCTACCCTGCCCTTCCCTTTCCACAGCTTTTTGCTACAAAGAGAATCCAGCAAAGCCCAGTAATGGATCTCTAAAATCCTTAGAAGGGTCTGGATGAAAACAAACATCACAAGAGAGTTGTTCCCTTTTGGGTAGAGCAACTTCATTTTCACAGACCTCTTATTCCTTGCCTCAATCTGGTACAAGAGCAAAATGAACTGTACAGTACAGCCTTTAAGTTATCAGAATTGTTTAGAGCTGGTTTTAGGTGAAACAGCAGAGCTGAAGTGAAAACCTGACTGGGCTCCCACAAGAGGATCTGAGGCTGTTCAATCAGAAATGTCATATTTCACTTTGACACATACCAGTCCTTCTAGAGGCCACTGTTCCTGCTTGCTGCCAGGGGGAATAACTCACAAATGCTAAAAATTTCCAAATGACTCATCTAAGAAACAAGATGTCTGTTTTGCTGATTGTTCCAGTGTTCTGGAAAACAGTCCCCTGGGTTCTGCTGTTTTTTCCAGTATTATTGCCCTAATCTCAAATTACAATACATATATTTCCTCAGAAAATTTCCCTCTTCAGATTTAGTACAAAATCCCTGTGCTTCCAATTTCTGGGGCACGAACTTGCTTCAAAAAGGTTCACAAAGGAGAACAACAACAAAAGATCCCAGCCTGCTGTCAGGTGTGTTCTTACACTCAGGTCCAGGCCTGAACTGAGGGAATATTTTAGGAAGCTTCATTTAGGGAACAAAGTTGAAAACCACCAAACTCTAAACTACATTATTGGCTGGCACAGGCTTTTGAGCAGATCACCTCCACTGTTAGAGAAACCAGTTTATTTTAATCATTATTTTTACCAACCATTAAAAATGCTTCCCCAGCATCCTTAATGTGGAATCCACTGGGGAATTCCCAGCTCCTGATCACATCCCAGAACACCATCCCAAACATCTCTCACTCACAGGTCTAAACACAGCCTTTAGTGGAATAGCTTAAAGAAACCAGGCAATTTCCAAGGAACTTAGAAGGAACACAGGAGGGATTTTTAAAGAATTACTCAATCATTTATTCAGTATTTCCCTGTCATTTCCTGTGCTTTGCTTTCCTATAAACCAACAGCAAGAGGAACTTTTGAAGTAACTTCCTCAATTCTATTGTATCTGTGGAACAGAGTATTTTTGTGCTAAAAATCCTGAATTCATCTATTATTAATTCTGTCCTAAATGAGGAAATTTTTCTTTTTGCTACACTGGACATACAAAGAACACCCTGCTGGTAACACCTACAGCATCCAGTTCAAGTCTCACCATGTGAGGCTCTCTAGAAACATGAGCTTTGCTTGCTGCACATCTCTTTGAGCAAACCAAGCCTGCACCAGGACACAGAACCAACCAGACCAGCCATACCTCTTGCTTCATCCTTTAATCTCTGTACAGAGACCAGCAGTGACTCCTTGTCATCCAGCTCGCTTTCTAAAAATGCATTTCTCTCAATAGCTTGGTTCAGCCTTTGTTCAAAGTCTTCCAATGAAACTATTGTTGCCCTAGAAACAAAATCCAGAATATTAGGTTCTTCAGCTCAGCCAGCATAAAAGCTTATTCAAAACCATAACAGAAGAAATATGTTAGCAGGGCCTACATTCAAGGTAAGCATCTGAAAGCCATGGAAATGCTTCTTAGAAAGGAGTAATCAACTCCAAAGAAACAGGAGAAAAGGATGAAAGGAACATGATAGCATCTGGCTCTCAGGGATGTACCAAAGATGTGGGAAAGAGCCAGTCCAGAGCAGCCAGCTCCCAAGCCATGCTCCAAAGCTGTGAGTTATCAGTGTCCCAGCTCAGGTGGGGCTGTGCTCTCAGGGCCCCGCACAGGCACAGCCCAGCCAAGGTGGGGAGCAGAGCACTGGGATGTCACCCAAATCCCAATTCCTCCCAAAGTCAGTGTCAAGAGTTAGTCATGAGGTTCAAGAGCCTTGTGGAAACAAGGCCTCAGCTCTCAGATCTTTTTTCCAGATAGCCAGAGGCTCATTCCTGGTCTCCGTGAATCAATGGCAGAATTCCCACTCAGCAGAAGGGAAGCATGACCTCCTCCCAAACTGGGCATCTCCAGCAGCAGCCTGCTCATTCCAGGCACTTACAAAGGGCAGGATTGTTCCCTCCAACTCTTCTGCCAGGGACCAGGAGTCTCCTTCAGCCTGTTTGATTTAACAGGGACTGTGGAAAGCAGGAGCTCCTGACGTCAAAGGGGCTCTGAGGCAGCAGGACCACAAACACCAGTCACTGAGCTGGGGGTGCCACAGGAGGGCAGTGGCCTGGCGGGCTCTGGGCTTGCTCCTCACAGGAGCACAAACCACACTGCCCCACTGGAACAGGAACCAGCTGATGGAGGTGAGGGGAAAACAATCCAAAGTCTTGGGGGTGTTTGGGGTTTTTCTAATTGTGTGTTATTTTCCCTTTAAGGAACAATAAAATGCTCGAGCTGAGTAGCAAAGAAAAGATCTTTGTAGTG
This sequence comes from Orthonyx spaldingii, assembly GCA_013397795.1. Taxonomy (NCBI): domain Eukaryota; kingdom Metazoa; phylum Chordata; class Aves; order Passeriformes; family Orthonychidae; genus Orthonyx; species Orthonyx spaldingii. Next base: position 580,354 of record VZTJ01006417.1, on the reverse strand, counting down.
CAAACTGCAAGGGAAGAGGGGGTGTGCAGCCTTCACCTCTTTGCACGTTCCAGGTCATCGTTGGCCTGCTCCAGCTCCCTCACATATTTGTGCAGCTGGTCCTTGATGGCCCTTGTCTGGCTCAGGTCATCCTCCAACAACGACACCTGCTTGTAACTCTGGGCATACTGGTGCTCCAGTTTCTCCTGAAACAAAGGCCACGAGATAAACATCAGCTGCTGGCACCGTCCAAGTCATCAGCAGGAAAAGGGGACAAGAAGTATCACTGGCTTTGCAGAATGCTGATTTGGGCCTGCTGGTAATTCAGAAACTGTAGAGGGAGAAGGAACAAGCTGTGAACGTCAGAGCTGGCCCTGGTACAAAATCCCAGACACCCAGCACAGCCCAGCTGCCTCCCAGGGATGTTCCTGCATCTGCTCCCCACAGCCTGCACTGACAGCTGCTCCAGGAAGGCACAGAAATCCAGCTGCACAGTCTGCTTCTCCCTGGACAGCACCCACCCTGGCACCAGGAACTGTCTGACGTGTCCATTAGCAAAACTGAGCCACTGAGATCTGCCACAAACCTCCAGCCCCACAAAGTCATCCTCAAGAGACTGAAGAATTCACTGCCAAACACCCTCTGAGGGCCCTGAGAGAGGCCTATGGAGAAACTACTGACCTCAAAAAACACATCCTGACCCTACAAGTACAGCTGGGGCTGGAGACACAATGTAATCCCATAAACCCTCCTTCCACTGAGTGAATTTCTAACCTCTGTCTTCACTACATAAGCCAAGATTGCCCAAAATGATGCTTTTTCAAGATTTCAAAGGAGGCAAGAACTTGTGAATATCAATTCAGAGCTACCCTCTGCACATGCAGATCCTTAAGCAATTCCTGGCTCCACAGATACGGCTGTGAATGGACGTGGAGACTCCCTGACAGATGAGCACAAATCACCCATTTTCTGTTTTCTTTGGGGTCTCATAAAACCGAGGAGACCCCGAGGGCAAAAAGCCTGGTTTGCAAGGGAAGGTGACAAGGCAGTGGCCTGACAAAGCCCTGTGCTGTCCCTGTTGCCATGCTGATGCTCCCTGTGGAACAAATAAAGCTCCTCCTTGGCACAGCCTCGAGAATTCCAACCAGCACAAACTCCAGGATGAAGTTTCATGATGTGAACAAGAAAAATCCTGCCAGAAAAGTCCCTGGCCTTATTTGGGGTACATGCCATGCTTCAGTGTGGATCTTAACCAGACAACTCCTTTTTATTTGGATATTCAGTGCCCAAGAGCAGCCCAGACGATCCAAAAGGAGATCCAAGATGCAGCTGAAAGGAAAAGCAACACTGTCACAGAGAAAACCAACCTTTAATGTTTCCACTTCATATTTCAGTCTTTGGTTATCTGCTTGCAAATCTCTGTTCCTCTGCTCAGCTTGCACTAGCTGTGCCTCCAACTCAGCTTCTAATTCCCTGCTTCCCTCCTGGAATTCAGCCAGCTCTTCACGGGCCTCCTGGAAGCTGCAAGGAGAGCATTTCATCAGTGGGAAAGCCAGCATCTCCCAAGTTAAAACAAAACCTGCAGCTCTTCTACAATAAAAAGCTGAAAAACAGGAGTTTTAAAGCACTTAAGTGTCATCCATAGACCTCTAAAGCGAAAAAGAAAAATAGGGAAACAGAGAAATTACATTAAGCTGAGCTACTGAAGGAAATTAATTCTCTTACATCAAACCCAACAGCCACCTTGAATGCCTGTGTGGAATCAAAGCTATTTACAAGATTCCTGGGAGCATGAGAAGCACGTTGTGCTCCATTAGCTTTCACTGCTAGCAGCCTTTATGGTAGAGACAATGAATTAGGCAAACATTTAATCAGATTTTGGTCAAAAACTGAAGAGAGAACAGTTTCTGCATCTCTGCACCAGCTGGAAAATTAAAGTTCTAAAAAATCATGCAGAGTCAGGAAGCCAGGACATGCCTACCTCATACCACTGCAAGTTATTAAATACTAGAAGTAGTCACTCCACATACTCTGTCTATTAAATTTGCATCTTTACCACACATAATAGCCCAGCCCTGAGCAAGTAGCAGAGAAAACCACCAAGGCTTCAGGCAACAACACCTCCACGGTCTCAGGTGGAATTTCTGACACGCAAAAACAGCTTTGGGTTCTCCGCATGGACAGGCCCCTCCACATTCCCAACACCTCCCTCCCAAAAAACCCCAAATAAAAAAAGCCACTTGCACCTTGGGCTGTTTGGGCTGGAGAGGGGTTTAACTTCAGCGCAACTGCACAGGAGTTACACCAAATGCAAAGAAAGCTTTCCAATAAAACCAAACTGGGAGCCTCCTCCAGTGCCCCCCACTCCAAAACACCCTCAGGCCACCCCCAACCCCTCCAGAAGCACAGCACAACTCCAGAGAGCAGCTTCTCCTGGCACTCTGGGTAACAAAAAGCCCTGTGCCCCCTAAGAGATGCAAACCACTGGTGCAGGCAGGACCAGGAGCTACAAAACCCTTGAATAAAATGCAGCAGACACCAAATCAGCCACTTTTCATACCAGTAATTCCACTACAAGAAGCTTGAGGGAACAGGAATGATACAAGGCAAGCCCAAAGATGCCTTCTTATGATAAAACATCAAGATACCACTTAAGGCAGCACTTTAATTACACAAAGGTGCACATGATCATAAAAAGGCTCTGCTCTTGCTCAAACATGCTCAAAACATAGCCTGCAGTTCCTGGCATGGTGACACTGTGCAAGAAACACTCAGCTCCCACAGAGATGGAAATTTTAAAGCTGGAAAGCCTTTACAGAGAATTCTCTTCTCATAGATTCTTTCTGAAGTATCTAATAATCATCTCGATGTGGCCCTGCAGAAGAGCAGATTAAACAGCGTTCTGGTCATTAAGAACCAAATTCCGCTTGCAAATCCACAATACCTTTGTTTGTACTTCAAGGAAAGCTCTTTCCAATATGCAGTTTCCTCCTTTGGACTCGAAAAAGTAGGGATTTCTTCACTGTCCATGATCAACACGACCTGCAGGACACAAGCACAGTAACATACTCAGAACGAACACCCCCAAAACCTCTGCTGAATCCTGGGCTTCACCAGGACTTGGCACCCAGGCCCGGATGCCAACAATCCCTCACAGGGCTCATCCAGCACAGCCCTGCCCCAACAAGCCACAGAATTTCACCCAGCTTCTGGAAATGCTCGTGGAGCAGCCTGAAATGAGACCAGAAGTTCTGGCTGTATTTTGTACCTGCCACTGAAACTCCAGTTGGTGCCACAAGCCCACTTAGCCCACGGTTGGTAGTACACTCACATTTACAGCTACCACTGTCCACTTGTTCCAAAGTTCTGAAAGAGATTTTGCCTCCTGCCACTACACAGTGACTGCACTACAGCTGCTTTTAGAGCTGCAAAGTGAGTAATGAAGGAGGATGAACACCCCAAGTGAGGTAAGAACAAACAGCTCTGTGTGGAGATCAAACTCAACCTACTCTTCCTGCAGCAAGTCCTGGCTAATTCCTGCTTGTGTCACATGCAGGCAACAGGAATTATCCACATAGTTCTGCTGCCTCAAACAGACACAACGAAGATCAGCCTCTCCCACAAATGACATGGTCACATCACACAGGAGTGTTCCCAGCCTGGAGGTGTTCAGAGGAGTTTCCCACACCAAGGCAGTGCTGATCCCTCTCCATGAGGATCCTCCTTTCCTGGACCTCCACAGGCTCTAAGCCAGCACAAGAAACACAACCCAACACACTTTTTATACACTGCTCAGGAAGGGAGCACCCATGGCCCAGGGGACACGAGACACTGGAGGCCTCAGCACACACCAGGTCTCAGAGGTGATGAGGGTGATCAAATGCTCAGCAGGACCAGGAGAACGCCCAGACCCCAGCCAGGAGCTGCACCACTGCTGAGCCCTCCCCAAGCAATCCCACAGCTCTTTAAGGCACCTTTTTTTAATCCTCAAAAAGCCAAGCCTCAAATTCTGTCACTACCACCCAGAAGAAGAACAGGGTGAACCCAACCTCCCGTGCGCTCCCGGCAGAGGCTGTGAACAACGCCTGCACCAAGCCCATTGATCAGAAGAGCTGACCTAAAAGTCCTGACTTTCACACTCTAACAGGCATCACTCCTCAGCCAACTCTGTCCCTTCAGGCTAAAATTGTCACACTAATGTGTTCTGTATCTCAGTGACCCACATTTTTGACACCTAAAAGTGGGCCAGAACAATCCCATGCTTTAGTCAGAGGGCTGCCAGGCCAAGCACAGTGAGGCAGAACTGGCACATTGGTTCTCCAGCTGAGACTGCAGCTGCCACAACCCAGCAGCAAATTTATCCAGAAGGTGTCAAGCACCTCAGAAACACCTCAAATCTCACACTGTGTTTATTTAACTTCACAGCTTTACTGCATGTCATGGCTCAGGTCTTCACACTGCCCAGGAGAACTGATGGTGTTTCCTTTCCTGCACTTCCCTGCACTGAGAAAATGAAAAGTACCTGTGGAGCTACTCCCATCACAAATTTCAGACAGGGATTTCTTTGGGAGCACTCAAGTCAGCAGTTACCAAGGCAGCTCAGTCACTGTGCAGGACAAATCCCAAGCCCTGTGCATGTGGAGTTCAGTATTCCTGCCCAAACTGCTGCAGCTCCATGGTGGGAGCAGGGAGGGGAGCAGACACCTGCTGAGGCTCAGGTGTGGCCAGCAGCTCCTGGACAGCAATTCCAACTGCCAGGACAAGGCACTGCTGGGTGCTGTCCACAGCACTGATCCAAATCTTCCATAAAACATTTCAACCTTCCCTGCACAGCTCTAAACCAGCACACTCAGAGAGTCTGGGACCAGCAGGGAGCACATTCATCCCAGAAGAAAGGAGACAAAGCACAACACAGGCTCAGCTCCTGCAGCTCCAGAGCAGCTGAGCTCAAAAGGTGAGCAGCCAAGCCATCAGCAAATTTAGGATGTGGTTAGAAAAAGGCTTGTACAAGGAAGAATCTTACATCATTTCCTAGAAGTAGCTGAGATAAGGCACAAGACTCCTTCCTGTCTGCTCACATGGGGCACACCCTTGGAAATAAACATCCAAGGGATCCCTGCAAGCACAGCAGCCTGTGCAGGAGCAGGAAGGGCTGCCTGGGGCTCACAAGGAAAGGATGTGTGTTTGCCCCCGAACTCCTTGTCCAAAGATTTTTCCTTTCAGACACCGGAGGGAGGAGATTCAGCCCAGCGCTGGCTCAGGCCCTGGGCAGGAATTCTCCCTTCCAAACCCACACAGACCTTCTCCAGCTCTTATCCTGCCTTGGTGAAGCAGGTGGTAGGTCCTGATTGCCCCTGCTCCGTGTCTGCTGCCATCCCTAATGCTATCAGCAGGAATTTGGGATGTGCTGACTGCACTCCAGCATCCTGCTTTGTGTCACTTGCATTCCCCTGTGTGCATGAGGGGCAGCAGACAGGGATAGGAGCGCACAGGCACTGCAAACACGGTGGGTCACGGCCAAAATACCAACCTGGGAGCTGGGAGATGCTGACAGCTTCCAAACCTGCTCCCAGCACACGCACGGCCACGGGAAAATCCTCCACTCCCCCGACCTGTGCCCATTCCCTCAGAATGATGGCACAAAAACATGGATTGTGCAAGCAGAGAGCAAATCCCAGGAGTTATCAGAACAGAACCAGACAATTCCACACATCTCACATGTGGGAGAGCGGATGCCCACAGAATACCAAAAGTTTAACAAAAAGTGCTTTGCCTCAGCCTGCTGCCTGTGGCCCCAGCCCCAGGAATTCCATGAGGAGCTGAGAACCAGCACGGCCAGTCCTTCCTATTCAGGGCTTCTTTGCATACGTGGCACTTGCAGAATCCAGCCTTTGACAAACAACACTGAGGCTTTCAGGGAGCAGACAAGACAATGCAGCAGCGTCTTCCAGGGAAAATGAGAGCAGGCTTATGCTGCTGCCCACTCGAATTCATTCCAACACAGCTTAGCATTCACACAGTGCCCTGGGAAAACACAGCTCCGTGGGCACAACTCCAGCTCCAAAGCTGCTCCCAGACAAGGACTACGTTCAAAACACCGGGGCTCCTTTCAAGCCCCCCCAACAAAGTCAGCAGGACACAGTAACTCTCTGCTGTGAAAAGGAAAGAACTTTTCCACGCTGCAATGACTCTAAAAAACCACAGTGTGTAGGTTAAGAACTTGTCTAAATCCAGAGGACAAATCTGTTTTCCCACCTCGAAAGCATCCTTAAAACGAGAGAAGCAGTATCCTCTGGATACCACGAGAGCCAAAGGTTCAAGAATGCACCAGAAGTAACCAAACTAACATGGAGACAGTGTTTTTCAAGTAATTTAAGGAATCTTGCATTCAAGGCCAACCCAAATCTCTCTGGAGCCACCTTCCAGCTAAGCCATGAAAACACAAACATGGACTGAAGTGTAACACAGTACCTTAAAAATGCTTCCCAGGCTCTCCATGTGATGGGAGACTGCAGCGAAGCTTGGGAGGAATCTAAGAGCAAAACAGTGAGCCTGGAATCGAACACGATGTCTGAGCTGGGACCCACCCCTTGCCACAGCGGGAATCCACTCCTCCCTGCTCTCAAAGTCACTCAGTCACCCACACGTCACAGCAGGGATGACTTTGAGCACTGCTCACACGCTGCAATTCACCCTGGAAGGACCTGCAGCATCTCAAGTGGCTGCATGAAATATTCCTCCTGATTTTAATTGCCTCACACTCTCCCATTTAAAACCAGCTCATAAATAGTGCTATATAAAGAGAAGGAGTATTATTTGATCTTCATGAACAGATCGTTTTTCTGAACATTTTTCTGCTTTCTTCTCCACAACCCCATTTACCCAATATTTTCAGACACCAAACATGAAAAATTAAGCAGAAGCAAAGCAAAGCCACTCAAACAGGACCAACCACAGGGCTGAACTCCCCCAGCTACACTTGGCTGCTCCCCTCTCCCCTCAAGGTACCACAAATGTCCACTGACCTTTGGAATTAAACAAGCAACCACCTCAGATAGGACTGGATCAGGAAGTTCTGCCAAGCTTACATGTGGCCTTCAGTTCTGGAGATAACAACCCACTCTGGCTATCACAGAACCTCCAAGTGCCCGTTGGCTGCTGCAGTTCCCCCTTCTCTTGGCAGTGACGCCGTCACCGAGTGCTGGCACCGTCCAGAGCTGCCACGCAGAGCAGCAACGACTGTCCCCAACCAGCTCTTCTTCCTCTTCCCCTTTTCTGCTGATTCACAGGCAGAAAAGAAATCTTGTTTCCACCATTCTTCATCTTCTCAAACCATGAGGACCAACAGGTAACCACCAAACTCTTGAACTCTTGACTTTTCCCCCACAAACCCAATCAACACTCAAAGCAAATTAACCCGAGCACTTCAGCCAAAACTCAAAGCTGAGCATTGTCTTATTAGAAGATGGAAAACAAACAAGCAGAAGCCATGGATTAGATTTCACCAATCAGTTTGGGCTTGTTTTGCTCATCCTGAAATAGGAGCCGGCGGATTTCCACACGTGCTTGGACGTGTGCCTGCCTCCATTGCCGGCAAGAAACCGAACCTCTGGGAAGTGAACCTTCTCCTGCAGTTCTATTTTTGAACTGAATGTTCTCAAGTGAACCACAACAAATGCCTCCTTCTCTCTTACAACAGCAGCACAGGAGCTTTCAGGAAGAGAAGAAAGTCACCGAGCACAGCGTCAGCACAACGCTCCTTGCTATGCTGCAATAATAAATCCTGCATTTCCAATTTGGGCAGCACAGGAGGCAGGAGATAACCAATTCCTACCTGCAGGAACTTGGTGCCAAATTCAGAAAAGCCTTTAAGATAAACCAAGCACCACACAGCAAAGCCTTGTTATCTCAACAGCCTCATTAATCAAATATAGCATGTCTGCTCTACACCACATGGCCAAGACTCATCTGTCTGGTGAATATTTGATATCCAGTCACAGAAAAACCCTTGAAGAGCAAGCCAGCACTGGGTTGGAAGCCTTGAAACCAGAAGAAATGCACTGATGCAAGAAACCTCTTCTCAGACATCAAGCTACAACTACCAAAAGTATCAGAATTTTGTATTAAAAAACATTTATCACTTTCACAAACATGGCAAGTTTTAGACATTTGACTTCTATTCCTTCCAAAGCCACCCCACTGAGGGGACTTGAAAAGGAAAGCTGCAGAGGCTGGTGCTGCTGAGGCAGGCTCAGTAGCTGCAGAGGTGAGGAGTCTCCCAGAACAGCCTGGTCTGACCACGGGGACAATTTGCTCCCGGCTCCGTACCCAGGAACTCCAGAGGGAAGAATCCACGCAGAGTAGAGTAAACAGCGAACAGAGAAGGAAATTCAGGCTGTGGAAAGGACAAGCTTGTCCCTGAGTCAGTCTCTGCTCCCTCCCAGGCAGATCTGTGAGGTGTGACAGGAGCTCTAATCCGCACCCACACCAGGCTGGCAGCTGGCACAGGGTGCCACGGACCCGAACCCCTCTGGAGATCTCCCACCCAACTCCACCTGGCTTCTCTTCAGACCCCAAGGAATCCCAGGGCATCCCAGCCAGCAACAATGATTCATCTGAGAGGCTGTGGCACTCACAGTGACAGCTCCAGGTCCCCTGGGCCTCCCTGTTACCCCAGCAATTAAAACCATCCCGATGACAACATTTCCTGGGAAGGCAGTGGCCACAGGGTGAGATGATTCTGGACACCACAGAACAACCAAGGAATTCCAAGTGAAAAGCACTCAACACGGATTTCTGCCAAAAAGACTGAATTCTGTTGCTTTTACATCTCTGAAGTTCCACCAGTGCCAGGGAGGGGACAAAATGGGTTTGAAAAATAACCCCAAAAGGTCACCACAGATCAGATCCCAGCAGACAGCACTTAACAAGAGGAATATTAAAAATAACCCCCCAAACTCTATGTTGAGAAGGAGAAGGAACCCGCACAACCTTCCACTGAGCTGTGGGGACAGAAGAGCCCTGGAGGGACACAATCACATAATGAAAAATCTGCTCTGATGGCTCTGGCTGGCTCTGCCCAGGGGTCAGAGCAGCACAGCAGTGCAGGCAGTTTGCTGAACACACTCCCCAGCTTATCTTGATTATGTTTGTGGTGTCACAAACATCAAGGGCTGTGAAAATACCATTTCCTTTCTGCAGTCTGACTTTCCTGGCACCTCACAAAACCAACTGTAATGGACTGAGGGCATAAACTGTACTTTGTTGCTGTAGTTCTTGGCAGTCTGCTGCCAGCAGTGTCTCCAGAGACAAGATTCCTTGTGACACCAAGGTCACAGACATCATCAGTCTCATGCTTTCTCTCCACTTTCTTATCTTCCTTTCTCTTCTCTGTCCTTCTCCACCAAATGAGGAATTATCTTACACATCTGCAACCTCTAAGGAGTCGGGGGGGGAAAAAAGAGGGTTTTCCCCCAAAGAGGAAGGATGGCAACTCAAACACTGACTCAGACATTTTGCCTCTGAACTTCTGGGACTCCCAGTGACATGTGGGATTAAATCTCCTTGCCTGGGCTCTGCCTCCACATGTGCAACAACAGAGAAATGCACAGCCCAGCCAGAAAACCGGACAGGGGATCTCTTCCAAGGCAGACCTAACACTGTTAATCCCAGATCCACAGTACTTCCCCAACCCTGCCACATCCTGTGCAGCCACAGTTACCTGGCACCACCAACCAGCCTGTCTGCGCAGCCACGCTGCAAACACACCAAACCGACATTTAAATAAATAAATAGAGAAGCACAGAATCATTCAGGTCAGAAAAGCCCTCTGAGATCATCGAGTCCAACCTGTGACTAATCACCACCTTGTCAAGCAGCCCAGAGCACTTAGTGCCATGTCCAGGAGCTTCCTGAACACCTCCAGGGATGGGGACACCACCACCTCCCTGGGCAGCCCCTTCCAAAATATCTGAAAGCCTCCCAGTCTCTCTTCTGCCTTGGGACAGCTTCTTCCTCTTACAGTTACTGATCTCTGACAAAACACTGACCTTGGCAAGGCCACCAGCTCTCCCCAGTGTCCAGGAATTGTTTCTTGGGGGGGTTGGGAAAAAAAAAAATAAAGGAAGAGAAAAATTTTTCTGAAGTATCTCTGAAGGAACTCTTCTGCAGCAGTTTCTTGTATTCAACCACCTCTCAGGCAACAAATGTCACAGGCATCCTAAAGTGCCCCCAGCCCCTGCACTTGTGAGCAAGTCAGGAGAGTGGCAGAGGGAGCAGAGAAGCCCTGAGTCACTCCCAGTGCAGACTGGGCTGTGGGTGGGAGAGAACAGCTCTCCTCCTCCCGGGAAGGACAGGGATGTGCTCGTGGGAGTCACTCGGCTGAGCTCTGGCTCGGGGAATGTCCCTGCTCTCCTGTCAGAGCATCCTTTCCAGCACGTCTGCTGCAATTCGGGTCACGCTCATCACCCGAGCCGGAGCACGGGCTGGGCACGTTCAGATGGAACACAACAGGGCTCTCCGGGTTGAGAGGGAGGGTAACAACCTCGGCGAAAAACCCTCACCGAGTTACTGACAAACGTCGAGCAGAGATCGCAGAACCACAGGAAAGGAACCCTGAGACCAGATCCAACCTGTGACCGAACACCCCCTGCCACCCACAGCAGAAGCTGAGCTCCGCCGGCCCTTCCCCAAACACCTCCCGGGAGGACGGCCCCACCGCCACCTCCCTGCCCGCTCCAGCATCCAACCCCCATTTCCGCGAGCAATTCTTCCTAAAAAGGACGCTGCGCCCCGGGCACAGCATCCACCAGGGATTTTACGCGAACAGAGGCAAAGTACGCGTCCAGCTC
>VZTJ01006417.1:507305-549343 GCA_013397795.1 Orthonyx spaldingii | reverse complement strand
AATTTGGAGAGAGCCGGGGGTTTGTTGCCATGTTGAGCCACCCCTGGTTTGGCAGCTGAAGCTCGAAATCCTCTCCTGGCCTTTGCAGCTCTCCTCAGCTCCAGCAGCTCTTTGGACCGAGGTCTCCCGAGTATTTCCTGAAGTGCCCTTAGAGAGCGCCTGGGACCTTGGTGGGATCAGGTAAAACAGACTTGAGACCTCCAGGAGTTGGATTTTGCTCAGGGAATCCTCTGTCCTCTCTGATTCTGTTGTCTGTCTCCCATCACTGCACAGAGCAGGTCCCAGCTGCACCTCGGGCTGTCTGTCCAGCTATGAGCCGTGCTGGACCATCACACTCCTCCAGGGAGGGCAGGGCTGGTCCAGGCTGTCAGCCAGACCCTGTGGGTCTGAGGCCCCTGGTCAGGACAGTGGCAAGGGGCTCTGCTGCCACCAGGCTGCTCGTGCTGGGCCCTCTGAGCCAGCAGCGGGCAGGGGGTGAGTGCCAAGTGACGGCAGAGGAGGCAGAAGGGGTGTCCATGCCTCAGGGGGTGTCCCAAGTGGCTGTGCCAGTGTCCCCAGCATGGCAGGGGGACACAGCTCCTGCTGTGCTCTCAGTGCTGGCTGTGCAGGAGCAGCACAGCAGAGTCCTTGCGTGGAGCTGCTCCTCTTCATCTGCTCCCTCCTGACATCCACTCTCATCCTTTCCTCTTCCCCTACAAACAGAGAGTGGAAGGAGATGTGAATGCTTTAAAAGACCCTGGTAATAACTGAGAAATTCAAGCTTTTTCAATAAAGACAGGTGAAATCAAAGCATGGGGACTCAGGGGACCGTTCCCCACCAGACAGATCCCAGACAGGAGCCCCAGCAGATTCCTGGGTGCAAAAGGGTTGCCCAGGATGCCCAGGGATATTCAGGATCAGCCCAGCTCAAGATACGAGTCAGGCTGGTAACGTTTGGACACAAAAGGAGGATTTTTCCCTCCCTGGAAGATCCAGACTCACGAGCAAACCCCCGGTACTGCTGGAGCTGGTGTTGCCCTGGTCCCTGTCCCGGTGTCAGTGAGGGATCCATGGCAGCGATGCCTCACAGGGAGCCCAGACTGCTGGGAGCAGGTCCAAGTCACGGGAAGGGGTTCCTGGGGTCACCCCACAGCATTTTGGGGTTGCAGTGTCAGGGCAGGAAGCGCTGGAGGCTGCTGGGCTTTGGCTCCTTCTGTGTGTGGGGTGACAGGGGGAGCACAGCCTGGGCAGGGGGCACAGGGAGCTCCCGGCTCCCCACGTGGGCTCTGTGCCACGGCCACGGGGATGTGCCAAGCCCAAGAATCTGGAACAACCCCCAGCCTGGAGCAAACAGACCAAGCACAAAACCACAAAAACCCAGAGGGAAAGATAAGCCCTTGAGTCAATATCTCCCTGGGCTTGGGCCAGTGCTCCCAGTGCTCCCAGCACCGAGGGACAGGGACCCACAGGGGCTTCACCCACACCTCCCCTGCCACTGGGGCTGTCAGGAGCAGAGTCTGCTCCAGCCTGAGGGGCTGGGGGACAGCAGAAGAGGGAANGCTGGGCCCTCTGAGCCAGCAGCGGGCAGGGGGTGAGTGCCAAGTGACGGCAGAGGAGGCAGAAGGGGTGTCCATGCCTCAGGGGGTGTCCCAAGTGGCTGTGCCAGTGTCCCCAGCATGGCAGGGGGACACAGCTCCTGCTGTGCTCTCAGTGCTGGCTGTGCAGGAGCAGCACAGCAGAGTCCTTGCGTGGAGCTGCTCCTCTTCATCTGCTCCCTCCTGACATCCACTCTCATCCTTTCCTCTTCCCCTACAAACAGAGAGTGGAAGGAGATGTGAATGCTTTAAAAGACCCTGGTAATAACTGAGAAATTCAAGCTTTTTCAATAAAGACAGGTGAAATCAAAGCATGGGGACTCAGGGGACCGTTCCCCACCAGACAGATCCCAGACAGGAGCCCCAGCAGATTCCTGGGTGCAAAAGGGTTGCCCAGGATGCCCAGGGATATTCAGGATCAGCCCAGCTCAAGATACGAGTCAGGCTGGTAACGTTTGGACACAAAAGGAGGATTTTTCCCTCCCTGGAAGATCCAGACTCACGAGCAAACCCCCGGTACTGCTGGAGCTGGTGTTGCCCTGGTCCCTGTCCCGGTGTCAGTGAGGGATCCATGGCAGCGATGCCTCACAGGGAGCCCAGACTGCTGGGAGCAGGTCCAAGTCACGGGAAGGGGTTCCTGGGGTCACCCCACAGCATTTTGGGGTTGCAGTGTCAGGGCAGGAAGCGCTGGAGGCTGCTGGGCTTTGGCTCCTTGTGTGTGTGGGGTGACAGGGGGAGGACAGCCTGGGCAGGGGGCACAGGGAGCTCCCGGCTCCCCACGTGGGCTCTGTGCCACGGCCACGGGGATGTGCCAAGCCCAAGAATCTGGAACAACCCCCAGCCTGGAGCAAACAGACCAAGCACAAAACCACAAAAACCCAGAGGGAAAGATAAGCCCTTGAGTCAATATCTCCCTGGGCTTGGGCCAGTGCTCCCAGTGCTCCCAGCACCGAGGGACAGGGACCCACAGGGGCTTCACCCACACCTCCCCTGCCACTGGGGCTGTCAGGAGCAGAGTCTGCTCCAGCCTGAGGGGCTGGGGGACAGCAGAAGAGGGAAGAACCTGTGTCCCTGGGATGGAGGGGACGCTGGAGACCATCAGAGCTGGTGCTCTGGAGGTGCTGGGGTGTGCAGGGTCATGGCTGGGACAGGGAGCAGGAGAAGTCTCACGGGCCCTGCCATGAGCACACACAACGGGGGGAGGTTTTCCCTCTCTTTCTGGGCCTGCCTGTGCCTGAGGGACATTGAAGTCACCGTGCCCTGCCTGTGCCCACGTCCCTCTGTGCCTGCAAGAGCTGGAGGATGCTGAGGGCGCCTTGCACACGAACACAGAGAGTGTTTGGGTTTGATTTGTGCACCACGTGCCCTCATCCATCCTGCTGGGGAATGGCCCAGGTGAGCTGGGTGACTGTCACAGCCCCCAGGGGGGTCAGAGAGGGGAAAAGGTGCGAGCAGGGGAATACGGGATGCTGGGATGGGGTTTCCCGAGGTGTGGTGGTGCACTGGGAGCCTCTGCTCCTCCGTGGGACTGGGTACAGACTCCTGAACGCATCCCAGGAGGTGCAGGCACAGGGCTGGCAGCGCTTTCCCATGCGGGAATCATCCTCCACCCCTCCCCATCCCCAAACCACCTCCTGGCCGTGCACGGGACCATCCAGTCACAGGCGCTGGCAGCGACTCTGCCCCCAAAAGCTCCGTCCGGGAGCGTCTGTCCCGGCAGCCCGGGAGGCAGGAGGGACCCGCGGTGACAGGGACCTGCCTCAGTCCCCGCCGGGTTCCCCGGGCGACGCCCCGGCTCCGCGGAGGCTGTCCCTGAGTGCCACACCCAGGCACGCTCCCAGCAAGGGACAGACCTTGAATGGGGACAAAGCCCTAGGCCAAGTTTTATAGGCTGGGTTGATAGGCTCAGCTCTGGCAATTAAAAATCCCTGAGCAAATAAAGGAGGGTGTGGGTCGCTGCTGCCTTTCCTTCTCTGCAGCTGCAGAACGCGACCGATGCTTGTCCGGGTTCTTATCCTGAGGCGCATCAAGGAAATTCCCGAGGGACGGAGTCCCAAGGGCACAGGGGTGGAAAAGCACCCTGAGACTGGTGAGGGCAAAGCTGAACTCCCGGCCTGGGCATCCCTGGGAGTGCAGGGCTGTAAAGCACCGGGACTCACACGGCAGCTTCCACTCACAGGGCAGTCAGGAAAACCTCGGGTCTGTCCCTTGTGGTCACTGCCAACAAGAGAGGAAACCAAGGAAAAATAAGCAAATAATGAAAAGAATCTCGCTGGCTGTGAGAGGCTTCTAGAGATCTGTGCAAGGCAATGTCCCTGTGGTGACTCATGGATGGGGACAGTCACTGGCAGTGTCCCTGCGGGGGGCACTGGCCTGGCTGAGGTGCTGGCAGTGAGCTGAGCGCGGGCTGTGCTCTGACACTCCCCGTGAGCCGTGGGGACACCTCCCCATCCCTGCCTCCTCTCTGCCTCATTCTCCACTAAAACCCCTCCCTCCTTGGCTAGCTCTGGGTGCGGATGCAGGGTGGGCTCCTGCCTGGGGCATCCCCCTGCTGCCACCTCCCTTTGCCACTGCAGCTCCAAGCACTGAGGGGCTGCTCCTTATTCCACTCGGGCTAATCGGCTCCCCCACCCCGGCCAGCACAGCAGGGACCTCCCCCGGGTGCTGGCAGGAAGGAGGACACCTCCCTGCAGGAGACATCTCCAGCTCCCCTGAGTGCTGGTGTTGTGCTCACACCTTGGGCCCAAACTGAGCCCTCTGAGGCTCCCCGGGCAGCACCAGCCCCTGCAGGCACTGCTGATGCCCAGTGGTCCCTCTTGCTGCACGACCAGGCTGCAGAGACCAGGCAAGACCTGACCTTTCTGCCCCTTGGGTGGCTGCCAAGCCAGCTGGGCATGTTCTAGACAGCCTGAGATTAGGAAGGCCTAATCTCAGAGCCAATGTTCAAACATGGCACTTTGTACCCGCTTTCCGTGCGTTCAGCATTTGCCACCGGGCTCTTGCAGCCCATCAGAGTAGTGCCTTGCTGACACAACTTCCACTTGGATTTCACTTGGATTTCACTTGGATTTCACTTGGATTTCACTGTTCCCCATTGCTTTGCTGGAAGAACATTCCCAGTTGGGAAAACCCTCCCGGCAGCGCACAGGGTGTGATGGGAGTACACCCAGAGCAGCTGGGTTTGCTCCCTCACACCTCACACAGAGCTTCTGGTGCTAAAGCACAGCCTGGATTATCCTGCTTGACTTTCCCTGTTTGCCCAGGGTGTATGGCCAGGGGTGGCTCGTGCTCCTTGTCCCTGTGCCACACAAAGCTGTCACGAGAGAGCAGCAGCTCTCCAGGACCCTCCTCTCCCGGCATCACCTGATGGGAATAACACCCCTGACAGCAGCCCCCTCCAAATTCCACCAAAACCCCCTCCCAAAATCCATTCATCTCAGCAAAACCAACTTTCTGTCCATTGTTAATCCATTCCAGAGCATTTTAAAGTCTAATATCACTCCTGAGAGTGCCTGTCACCAGCAGGGAGCTCCGGCTGCCCTGCCAGGACCTCTGCATGCCCTGACACCAGCCAAGCATCCCTGCGCACGCTGAGCCGTGGGTACCTTTCCCCTGAGGGTCCATCTGGCTGTCCGATGCTGTGAGGACCAGCAGGCCCTTCCCTTCGGTCTCTCTCGGGTGCTCTTCACCAGCTGAGTGATGCCTTGGACCTTCCCAGGCGCTGCTCCGAGGGCAGGTGCCCAGGAACGCTCTGTGGCTCAGCTGCAGCCCAGCTCCCCGCAGGGCACCTCGATGTTGAAGGTGTACCAGAAGACCCAGAAGAGGAGGCTGAAGGCGAGCAGCAGGGCCCCCACGTAAACGAAGAAGTCCCAGGAGCTGATGGGCGCCAAGATGCCCAGGAGGAGGATGAGGAGCCCCAGGGCGTCGCAGAGCAGGGCCACGAGGGCGAAGGCAGCGCAGCGCCCCAGCAGCGCCCGCCCGCCCATGGCAGCCCCGGCCCCTCAGGGCTGCGGGAGCAGCATCCCTGAGCTCCCTCCGGCTGCGGCTCCGGGCTGCCAAGAGGAAGTACAAATGTCACAACACACCTCGCAGAACAATCGGCAGGAGCACGCGGTACAGCTTTAACCCTTTCCTGGCCCTGCCCCTGCCTGGCCTGGAGCAGAGCCCAGGGGGATTCCGTGTGAGCCCTCGGGAAGGGACCCGCCCCGGGTACCCCGTGGTCATCCCCGTGTAGCTGCTTCACATCCAGTCTGTCCCAAAGGTGCAAATCTGCCCCTGAGCCAGCCCACAGCCCTGGGGTGTGAGATCCAGGGCACCTTGTGTCACTTTTGGGCAGCATCTGCCCTGGGAGGATCCCAGGGAAGTCTGCAGGGCACGGGCTCTGACATCCCAGAGACAACCTGGAAACATCCTACTGTTGCCCTCCCCTTATAGGCAAACTGAGGCCAGGAATGTCTCCAGAATGCCAAAAAGACATCACCCTTGCAACTCCTCCAAAGAGCAGGTGTTGCTGGAGAGCCACCATCAGACAAGCTGTGCCATGCCCATCCTGAAAACGGGACACCAGGAAACCAGTGAGGAATCCCCAAATAAGCCCAAATTCCCCAGAGCTCCTGGCTGGTCTCTGAGCAGCCAGAGTGACTTTTTGGGATGCAGGGCTGCTGGTCCTGCTCCCAGATGATGGTGTGACACTGGGAACATCTGTCCTGTCCTTCCTCTCTGGTCTGTGTGTCCTTGGCAAACTGAGGAAGATTGTGGGAGGTGAAGAATCCAGGGAGCCCTTGGCTCTGGGAAAGCCATCCCGAGGCACAAGCGGTGGGGTGGCAGCTGCTAGTCCCGTCCTTGGCCGGGCAGAGGATGTCCCAAAGCTCAGGAAAGGCCTGCTGGGCACGAGGTGAGCGTCAGGGGTGGGGCAGTGCCAGCTACAGGGACCTGCTGCAGGTGGCCTTGGCTGCAGGACCTGCCAAGGGTTGCACCAGGAGTGTCACCCTCAAGGTCCAGAGCCCAAGGTTTGACACCCGGGCAGCCCCAGCACTGCTCTGCCACGGGTGAGGGGTGGCTGGAAGGGACAGAGGACATCACCTGCATCCCCTGCTGCCCAGGGTGTTAAGAGTCACCCTGCTCCTGCCTACCACCCACACTGTGTGTGTCACAGAGGGCAAGCCAGGGCAGAGGAGGTGCCCAGCACAGCCCTGGCCCTGCCTCCCAGCCTTATCCCAACCTTATCCCTCCTGCCGCTCCCAAACACACACAGACAGCCCTGAGCAAACCCTCTGTTCCCTGGGCAGCAGGAAAAAACTGTTCCTCCCACGGTTTCCATGTGCCCAACATCCAGTGTGGAAACAGGAAGGGATTTTTGAGGGTTTCAAACTCGCTGTGGGCACTGAGAGTCCCCTGTAGTTTTTCCTCTCACGGCTGCTCACTAACGACAGGGAAGGCTGCTGGATTTTGAGGAGGGATGGGCAAATGCAGCTCAGCCTGGTGGGATCTCATCTGCTCCCCGAGGTGGGAGGAAGCACCAGCAGCTTTTGAGGGTGCAGGACGGACTGGCAGCCTGGGTGTCACCCAGACTCGGGCATGGAGCCAGCATTCCAGCATCCCGGTGGGAATCTGGGACAGCAGCCCTTGTGCCTCACTAGCCTGAGGCTGTGTTTCCAGGAAGGAGCCTGGAAGGTCTCAGGGGAATGTAAAGATGTGTTCACAGGCACCAGGCGTCACCTGCTTCCTTCCACACTTAAACAATTCATCCCAGCGGCTGCAGAAAGCCAACTGCACCAAGGGTGAGCCCAGTGAGTGTGACTGAGGTCCTGGAATCATGGAATGGTTTGGGTTGGAAGGGACCTTGAAGGTCATCAGTTCCAACCCCCTGCCATGGCAGGGACACTTCCACTGTCCCAGCCTGCTCCAAGCCCCAATGTCCAACCTGGCCTGGGACACTGCCAGGGATCCAGGGGCAGCCACAGCTTCTCTGGGCACCCTGTGCCAGGGCCTCCCCACCCTCACAGGGAACAATTCCTTCCCAATATCCCATCTATCCCTGCGCTCTGTCACTGTGAAGCCATTCCCTGTGTCCTGTCCCTCCAGCCCTTGTCCCCAGTCCCTCTCCAGCCCTCTCTGAACCTCTTTAGGCCCTGGAATTTGAGCAGGATGTAACATCCTCAGAGAGGGGTCTGCCCAGGGCTGTGCACATCTCTGGGCAGGTTTGGTGGTGTGGAAGCCCAGGAATGAGGCAGCTCAGACACCTGGAGCAGGGCGTCATCCATGCCGAGCCTGCCGGGCGGGTTTGCTGGGCTGACCTTTGAGATGCAGGGGGAATATTTCCTCTTTGAGCTGCTCTGCAGAGATAATGACTTTTGTAATGGATTTCCTGTTCTTTTTATAGCACAGGGGAAGCTGGCAGGTCACATCTGAGCTTTAGTGAGACATAACTGTGTTTGCTGGAAAACCTGATCTTTTCTCTAAACGTGTTTTTCTCTGCTCTGATCCAAAGCATCACGGCAGGATTGAATCAGGCCACAGTGGGAGGAACAGCAGGGAGCAGCCAAACAGGGATTTGGAGGTGCCTGGGAATGGCCCAAAGGTGTGAACTTCCCTATGGAATGATCACAGGTCCCTCCAGCCCAGTCCTGCCCCAGCAATGGCAGGAGGAGACAGCTCGTGAGTCCAGTTCCTCCTGGAATCTGCTCCTCCTGGACTTCTCCAGCATCCACCACTGCTATGTCGTGGAATTTAGAGGGCACATTCTTCTCTGTTGCTTCTGCTGCCTCTTTTTTTTGCCTGTAGTCCATAAAACCATTAAAATCCATGGATACTCCCGGTCTCTGCAGCTTCCCACACCCCAAGGAGGTAGAGGTTCACTGGTGCCACAACACAGAGGCAGAAATTCCTTTTCCAGCAGCCCTGTGGGATTTTGCTGGGTCACAGCATGAATTTTATGTCAGCTCCTAAAGAAACTCTTGTGAAGAGCCTTCAGGTTATCCTGCATCTCTTTCCCCAAATTGCTCCAGCTCACTCCTAGAGGAAGCAATTCCCAGTGTTGGAAACTCCAATGCAAAATCTCCCTGCCCTGGCAGTGACCAGGCATTTACACCCTGTGCTGCCAAGGGGGAATTCCCACTTTGTTCCTGGACTTCCACCCGCAGTTATCTCCCAGCTGTTAATCTGACTTTCCCCTCAGTTATCTCCCAGCTGTTAATTGGACTTTCCTTTCATTACACTCCTGTCCCTTTGCCTCCCTGTCCCACCACAGATCTGGGCAGCAAAAGGTGAGTTCCACCTGATAAATCCTCTCCTCACCAGGCTTTTCTGGTCCTTGGGCTGTTTCCTTTTCTCTGGCAGGCTCCACCCTCCTGCCAGGCACCTTCCTGAGCTGCTGCTGACCTGTGGACAGAGGTGCTCACTCAGCCCCTCACCCAGCACCCAAAGCAGCCCCAGCTCCGCTCCCTGTCCTGTCCTGAGCCAGCCCCCCCTGCCCAGTGGGTGCCACACCATCCCCAAGCTCTGTCACCACGTCCTTCTCTCCCTGCACAGCAGAGATGTGACACCAGAGCAGCCACGTCCAAGTCCCTTGGGAATGTTTTCCTTTAATGAAACCTCATATTCTTATTATAAATGACCAGTCTGGAATCCAATTCATTTCTTGGTCTCAGTGACTTCTTCTCACATTAACATTTCACTGACTGTCTCCTTCTCCTTGGCCACGAGATGTGGGCAGCAGGAGCTCCCTCTGTCCCTTTGGCAGTTCCAGTCCTGCTGGAGCAGCCCTTTGGCCAGGCTGAGCACAGCTCTCTGCAGCAGGACCCATCCCCAGGTGCCTCCTCCATCCTGGGCAGCTCCAGGCCTCCCAGCCATGCCCAGAGCTGCAGCCAGCTGGGCCCTGGGGCTGCTCTTCACGTTGCTCCCTGGTTTCCCATCATCAGTCCTGGTGCCCATCCTCTCTCCTGGCTGCAGTTGCCCCCGAGCAGGAGCTGTGGGAGAGCAGCCCCTGCCCACGGCAGCTGAGCAGGCAGAGGCTGGTGCCCCGTGCTGGGGCAGGGCTGCAGACAGCAGCAGAGTGTGGCAGGACACGAGGGGTGCCTGGGGAGCAAACGGCTTGGCTGGGTCCCGTGCCGGACCTCGAACAGCCCCGTCAGCAGCCTGGCACTGCCCGGCCAGGGACACCTGCACCAGTCAGGAAACAAAGTTCAGGGCCAGGCTGAACCTGGGGAAAAGGCACTCCTGTGCTCAAACACTCCAAACCCAGCTGTGCCAGCTGCCAGGCTGGGAGGCGCCACCTCCAGCTCTGCCCACACAGCTGGAGGGGGTCTCCAGGCAGCCCTGTCACAGACTGGGGGTGGCCTGGCACCAGTGCCACGGTGAGCCCAAGCTCCCTGCCAGCCAGGCTGCGCAAGCACCAGCGCTGCCGGTCCCAGGCGTCTCGGAACATATCTTCCCCCCACCCCTGGAGGTGTCCAAGGAAGGTCTGGATGTGGCACTCAGTGCTCTAGGCTGGGGACAAGGTGGGGATCAGGCACAGCTTGGACTCAATGGGCTGGGAGGGCTTTTCCAGCCTCAGTGATCCAGGGATTCTGTGGATGACAGGAATGTCCTGGCTGTGGGCATCACGCCTGGTCCTCCTGAGCTTTGGTGATTTGTGTTGCCCATTCTGGTGGCCTGGAATTGCATTGTTTGGCTTCTCCTCTCCGCTGCCCCTGCATGAGCCACCCCTGCCCTCCCAGTTTCCCCTCGTGCCCTGCAGTTTGCAGCCAGCAATGGTCACACCAGGCTTGGCTCACACTCGGCAGCAGGAGGCTCCTCTCTGCTGATGGATTTTACAGAAGCCCCTGAGGGATCCAGGTTCCTTCGGGGCTTTACGTCAGCCCAGGTTCCTTTGGGGTTTTGCTTTACCCAGTCTGTGCTCTCGTGACACCCTCTGGACAGGGGGATGATGCAGTGAACTTGGACCTGCCTTGCTGGGCTCAGCTGAAAAATCCTGCTCCTTTTTTTCCTAGAATGACTTGGGCAAAATACAAAGTATTTCACAAATACATTTTCACACTGGAGACCATGTAAGGAAGAGACTGAGTGGGATGAAATCCTCTAGGGAGTACAAGAACGTGTTTGTTTTCGTGGTTGATCAACACAGGTTGGTGGAGGGGAGGGGAACCCTCTCGGGAAGGTCCTGGCTGCCCTCAGCGGTTGAAGAAGAAGCACTTGAGGCTCTGTAGGAACTGTGACTTCTGCCTCTGCTTCTGCTTCTTGCGGATGATGGGGATCCAGACCAGGCCACAGACCAGGAGCATCAGTCCCAGGGACAGGAAAGCCGGGCCACACATTTTGTAAACCTTTTTGTTCTCGGGCAGGAAGCAGGACAGGCTGGTGATGACCATCCCGAAGAGGAAGATGGCAACTCCCACGGACACCACGATGACGGGCTTGTGGTAAATGTCCCACTTGCTCCTGGACGCGCTGGTCCACACGGACTCGCTGCGGGAGCTCATGCACAGCGTGCTGGCCGTGTTACTGGGGATCAGCTCCTTGGACTGCGGGGACTTCTCACTCCCATCCGGGCTCTTTGGGGGATTTTCCATGGTGGGGAGATCGGAGGAGACCTGGGATGGACAAAAGAGAAAGCAGAGCAGGGCAGTGATGGGGGATGGAGGGTGCTTCCCTTTGGTCATCACTGAGCGCAGCCCAAACGGAGGTGGAGGAGGTTTTGGGGGTCACTGCAGGGAAAGAAGAGCATCACACCTATGGAATGGTGGAACAGGCAATGGGATCCTGCAGGCAGGCTGGGCAGGGGGTGTCTGTGGAGCTCCCTAAGGACAGTGGGACTCCTGAAGTCCTGGACTCCCAGGGGACTTCCCTGCAAAGCTGCAGCTGGTGGGGTTTTTGGGGGACTGGGCTGATCCCAAGGCAGGTTGTGTAGGTGGGAGCAGAGCAAAGATTTTGGCCTGTGCAGAGCCTCAGTGTCTCCTCAGGACATCTCTGGACATCACTGCCAGCATTTGGGTTTTGTCTCTGGAGCCTGTGCCTGCCTGGAGCCACCGGCTATGGGTCACCTGCAGTGCTGACAGGGCTGTGGCCATCACAGTGACATCTCCCTGTACCAGGACAGGGAGCGGGACTCCCTGTTCCTGTCCTTGCACTTTCCAGTCCCCACAGAGGTGGGGTGATCAGACATCCACTGAACCCCCGACCCTGAACCTCCCAGGGCTCTGGGCTGCTTTTGGGGGGGTGCTGCAAGCAGGCTGGTGGTGCTGGCTGTGTCCTTGGACCTGCTGTCCCTCCCAGATCCCAAATTCCATCCCCAGCACCTTGTGCCAGGGCCAGGTGTCCCCGTGGCTCAGCAGCTGTGCAGGAGGCGACCCTGGAGCTCCTCAGCCCCAGCTCTTTTCCCGGTGCTGCTGATCCATGTGGGAGCACGTCCCACGTCAGGGCAGCCACGCTGAGGCTGCGAGGCTGGCACAGCTCCAGAGGCTGAAGGAAACCTGCCCAGAGCGGGGCTGTGCTGGGCTCAGTGCCCACCCGGGGCTGATGATGGCTGGGTGCCAGCCAGCACCTCCCTCACTCCTTCACCTGTGTCCCTGCCAAGCTTTGTGGTTACTCTGAGAAGAGACAGATGTAATTTTATAACGTAGTCCCCCCAAGGCAGGCACTGTTGCAGAGCTGGTGGCATTGACATCTTCTGGGACGTTTCAGGTCTGCCAGGCTTGGACAAACAAACACAGAACAAAAGCCAAGAGCAGTGGACAGGATTTGCAACCTCCTGTCTGGAGTTCTTACCGCTCTCTGTTGAAACAGGAAAAACAGGGGCCGAGGAAGGGACACATTTCTGATACAGAATCACAGAATTCCAGAATCCTTTTGGTTGGAAAAGCCCTCTCAGGCCATTGAGTCCAACCTGTGCCCAATCCCCACCTTGTCCCCAGCCCAGAGCTCTGAGTGCCATGTCCAGGCCTTCCTTGGACACCTCCAGGGATGGGGACTCCAAACCTCCCTGGGCAGCCCCAGCCAAGGCCTGAGCACCCTTTCCATGGAGAAATTCCTGCGGATGTCCAACCTGAGCCTCCCCTGGCCCTACCTGAGGCCGTTCCCTCTCATCCTGGCTCTGCACGGGCCAAAATCTTTGCTCTGCTCCGACCTACACAACCTGCCCTGGGATGAGCCCAGTCCTCCAAAACCCCCACCAGCTGCAGCTTTGCAGGGAAGTGCCCAAATCCTGAGTAATTCCAGGTGCCACCTGTCCATCAGCTGCCCCTCTGATCCCCCCCTTCCACTGCAAACACAGTTTGCATGAATTTCCTCCTGAAATTTCATCCTGGCATTTCTTGTCTCTGTCCTCCCAACATCCATCATGGGGAGGTTTTATGATCAAGCCACTGTCTAATTTTAATTTGGCTTTGTGGTTGGAAGTTTGCTTTATTCTCTGGAATAATCCCACACTTCAGCAGTCTAAAGCAGGCTCCACTCCATCCTATGCCATCTTTCAGGCATCCCATCCCCTGCTTCTCTGTGTGCTGCCATCCTGGTTCTGCATCCCAGGGCAGCAGTTCTGCACTGTGCAGAGCAGTAACATCAGCCTGCTGCAGAAACCATCAGCTGCCTTTCAGCCCTGCATTTCCACTCGAGAGGATTTATTCCTCCTTTTATTTCCTGGCAGAACCACTCCTCTCACCACAATTCCCAGACCCCGCTCCTTTTCCCAGCACTTCCTGGCAGAACCTGGTTTTCGCTCACACTTTTGCCCACTGCTGGCTAATGAAGGATTTCACTCCCTGCCAGTGCCTGGAGCTTGTCTGGGAGCACTGGGAGGATCTGCAGCTCTTGGGAGAGCTAATGCAGTTCCAGTTCCTGCTCTGCCCCATCCCTAATCCACCACAGATGTGCTTGGGTGCGATGGATGCACTGAGCAGCCTGGCAGCAGAGTGCTATCGGATTTCTCCCGGATTTTTAGCTGTTGTTGGAAGCAGACAATCAGCAGATGAGTTTTTGCTGTCTTGAAAATGCCTCCAGAGCACGTCTCAGATTTCACATCTGGTGGCTCTGCTGCCTTTCTGAAACCCTGGGCAGCTCTGGGTGCTGGGGTCTCTCCTTCCCCTCTCCATAAGAGAGACTCTCCTGGGATTCTGCTTCTCCTCCCCTGGCTTTTGCAGTGCTTTGTGTGGGGATGTTTGGTTTCTGAACTCGGAAATCTTGGGGGTCTTCTTGCTGGGGACCCCAGAGCCAAAGCACAGCACAACCGGATTCTGGATCTGGGGCTCCACCCCACATCCCTCTGGGAATCAATGGCCATGGAAGAGAAAATTCTGAGGAAAACCCAAAGTCAGCTCTGCGCTCAGTGGATGTCGTTTGTCCTGGTTCCTGCTGGGAGAAGCAAAGAGCCCAGCCCAGGCTGAGGCCAGGCCTGGACAGGCCATTGCTGAGGGTCAGACCCTGCCAGGAGTCCCAGTGAGCTCTGCTCTGCCCGGCCCCCGTGCCCCAGACTGGGGGCTGGGTGGGTGGCAGCTCCAGCCACCTGCACTCAGGTGTGCACAGCCTTCCCCACCCGGCTGTGTGACACCGAGACCCTGCCCCACACAGGGAGCCCCAGGCCCTTCCCACGGCCCCACGTGGCCTCGTGATGGTCTCTGGCAAAGAGCAGCACTAAAGCCTTGGGGTGAGACCCGGAGGGTTGGTCTGTCCTTCAGCCAGGAGGTGTGTCCAGCCTGTCACCCCAACGGGCAGCAAATCCTCACTGCTGGGTCCCAGCTGGGATGAACCCAAAACCCTGGGAATGGAGGAAAAGATTTTCCTGCTGCTCTGGAGTGTCTCAGTTGGACTCTTTGTTTGGTTTAACCTGATGTTTGACCTCAGCCCAAGCCCCCCAGATGACAGCAGTGGGTCTGTGTGTGCCAGGAGAAGGGGTTTGCTGCCCAGGAGAATCTCTGTGGCCAGGGAATGGGAAGGGAGGAGGCTGCTGCACTCATGGATGGGCACAAACTCAGCAGAAACTTTTTCTTGGATGTTCGTGCTGTCCAGATGTAATTGAGAGTGGCTCTCGGTCAGTTCCCAGAGAGTGAGGTGACACTCGGTGACCCAGCACGCCCGAGGTCCCCAGGAAAGGCGGTCAGCTGGGGACAGGGACTGCCTCCTGGTGGCGGTGGGGACCTGTCCTGCCCCAGCTGCCCCGTGAAGAGCAGCCCCACAGCCCCGTCTGCCTCGGGCACCCCAGCGTGGGAGGTGCTGGGGGGGACAGCACCCAATGCCCCGAGGGGAAACAGCACCCAGACCCCTGTGCCGAGCCCATCACCGTCCTGTGCCTCTGCTGTCCCCGCTGTCCCCGAGGCGTGGTGGCTGCAGGTGGCTGCTGGCACTGCCCACCCCCCGAGTGACCCCACCAGCGGCTCCTGCGGGCACCAGAGCAGCTCCGGCTCTGTGCCGCTGTGTGCCAGTCCCAGGAGGGCCGGGTTCTGCTGGGCTGAGCCCTGGCAGGGCACAGGGAGGTTGTGGGGTGCCAGGGATGGGCGCTAAAGCCCCGTTCGTGTCCCCACAGCCCCGCTCAGGAGCGGGCTGGCAGTGGCTCCGTGGGCAGCCCGCCCTGCAGGGTGGCTGGCGCTGCCCTGGGACCCTGCAGTGTGTCAGGGGGTTCCCCCTCACCTACAGCCCCTCCCAGGGGTCAGAGGCGAACTGGGACAGAGCCAGTGTCCCCTTGCTGGTGGAGTGGAGCTGGGCCGGGCCCCGCAGCCCTCGGGAGCAGCTCCCCAGCACTGCCGGAGCTGCACGGTGCCCGAGCACCCTCAGGGAGCTGCTGGGCGCAGAACCTGTGCCAGCCCTTGTGGGCTCAGCCGGAGGATGACCCCAGCCTTGCCGTGCTGTGCCCCTCTCCTGTTCCACCAGCCCAGAGCCAAACCCACGGAAGCCCATCCTACTTACGAGGCGAGGAGAGAGGCACGGCTGCAGCGGGGGCCCCTTCTCCAAAGCCAGGCTCATCCCCAGCCCCACATCCCTCTGGGTGTTGTCCACTGGGCTCTGGTGAGTCTAATAAACAATGGAGCATCCCAGCTCCGATGATCTCACCAGCCTATCAGGATATTGTTTAACTCCTTGTGTCCCTGCCCCTGGCTCCTGGGCAGTGTGCCTGCCAGGGCTGGGTAAAAGGCTGTGGTTTGGGAGGCAGGGCAGGGCCTGGAGCAGGAATCCAGCACTGGGGGGGGTGTTGATGCTGTTCCAGACTTGGATCATCATCAAGTTCCTGAAACATCTCTGAAGTGCAATTTCTGCCCTCTCAGAGCACGGAACCATAGCCAGCAACTGCAAAGTGCTTTGAAGTTCATCAGTGAGGCATTAGAGGGATGCAAGGTACTAGCAATTATCTATTAATTAACATCCTGAGTCCATTACAGGGAGCAGGATGGAAGAGGGAGGTGGTTCTGGAATACTGCTGTCTCTCAGGAGCCCCCAGCCAAACTTTAATCCCCACTTCCAGCAGTGTGGATCTGCCTGGCACAGGGAAGGGATCCAGCAGGGCCATTGCTGCTGTCCAGGGCCGGGCTCCGGTGTTGGAATCTCCATCCCTAAGGGACCCTGGCTGGGTTGGTGCAGTGAGAAACGGAGTCTGAGCTGCACCACAGCCCCGGCTGAGGTGGGGAGAGGCTGTGGAGCTCTCCTGGGCGTGAGCGTGAGCCACGAGGGTCACGGCTGGGCACAGAGAGAGCACAAGGGGCTGAAAGGGGAAGGGCAGGGTCCAGAGGGTCACTGTGAGGGGACACCACCTCATCCAGCTGTGGGGAGCTCACAGGAAGACAAAAACTTCGTTGAGGTTCTTCAGCTCAGCTCTGTGCAGACCTGTGGCCGTGGGACAGGCTATGGGGATTTTGGGAAGGGGCAGCTGGGGCAGGAGGCTCCCAGCCTGAGCCAGGGGCAGAGGGCAGGGGTGGGATGGGCTCAGGTCCCATCCCTGCTCCGTCCTCACCTGTGGATGAGTTATCTGAGCACAGTGGCCCCGGCACAGCCAGGTGAGCTCCACTGCCCAGCAGCCAAAGGAGCCAGGGGTTGTGGGGATGTCCAGGGAGGATTTATTGGAACAGATGAAAAGATTCTCTAGATTTGGGAGAGCTGAGTGGATGAGGTTCATGGGGGGAAGTCCTAAAGGAGCAGTTGGCATAAAAAAGTGGGAAGGTTTCATTTCAGCTGCAGCAGAATCCACTTCTCACCCTGGATCTGCACCACCCCCAGGCTGAACTGAGCTCCCCAGCCCTGTGCTCAGCAGCTGCCCCAGCACATGGCTCAGCTCATTTCAGCCCCCCAAACTCACCCCGTGCCCCCTGCAGTGTCCCCGGCACCTCCATCCCACCCAGGGACCACGCAGGGAGTGGAAAGGTCAGGACAGGTTTGTGCCAAGGCCGCCTGGGCAAGGCAGGAGGTGCTGGGCGTTCCCAGGGATGGCTCCTGCCCTCCGGGGCTGGGCCACGGCCCGAGTGCTGCCGCCGGTCCCGTGGGGCCGTCCGTGGGCTGGGCGTGCGGGATGAAAGGGGGATCCCTCCCGGGGTGAAAGAAGATGAAAGGAGGATCCCTCCCGGGATGAAAGGGGGATCCCTCCCTGTCCGTCCCTGGGCAGATGCTGAGGGCGCATCCCCCGCCCTAGCCGGCCCGTGCCTCTTCCCCGGGCAGGCTCAGCCCCCGGGACCCTCCGCACCCCATCACCGCCTCCAGCCCCGCTGGCCCTGCTCTGTCCCCGTGCTGTCCCCGTGCTGTCCCTGCTCGGTCCCCGCGCTGTCCCTGCTCTGTCCCTGCTCTGACCCTGTGCTGACCCTCTGCTGTCCCTGCTCAGTCCCTGCTCTGTCCCTGTGCGGTCCCTGCTCTCTCCCTGCTCAGTCCCTGCTCTGTCCCTGTGCGGTCCCTGCTCTCTCCCTGCGCTGTCCCTGCGCGGTCCCTGCGCTGTCCCTGCGCGGTCCCTGCGCTGTCTCTGCGCGGTCCCTGCTGCCACCACGCGGGGACAGCGAGCGGGACCGCGGCCGCTCTGTGCCGCTGGCGGCAGCGCTGCGGGACCCGCGGGGACACCGGCACAGGCCGAGCCCACCGGGGACCCCCGGCAGCCGCAGAGTCTGACAAAAGTGCCGGGTTGTGCCCCGGGGACGGGGCAGCGCTGGATGCACAGACGGGGGAAGGAGAGGCTGGGGGAAGGGACCTGGCGGTGGCAGCCCAAAGGGCCACCCTGTCCTGGGGGCATCAGGGCCAGCCGGGGGGGCGGGGGGATTGTCCCGCTCTGCTCTGCGCTCTGTCCAAACGCTCCTGGAGCTCTGGCAGCCTCGGGGCCGGGACCATTCCCTGGGGAGCCTGGGCAGTGCCCAGCACCCTCGGGGGGAAGAGCCTTTCCCTGATCTCCAGCCTGACCCTGCCTTGGCCCAGCTCCAGCCATTCCTGGGCGCTGTCCCTGTCCCAGGGAGGAGAGATCGGAGGGATGAACAAACCAAGTGCCCTCGTGTGGCCCCTCCAGACCCTTCCCCGTCTTCATGTCCCTCCTTTGCACACTCTCTGACAGCTTCGCATCCTTCTTTTCTCTTAAATTGTGGTGCCAGTATTTGTGCCGCTAAAACCGGGATGTCCTTCCTGCCACAGTCGTTCCTGCAGGGACGGGACCCGCTTTCCCGGGATGTGCAGCTGCTGGGGAGTGCCTCCAGCACCAGGGAGAAGGGCCCATGGATAGAGCCGAGCTCGGCAGGAAGAGGGAACAGTTCCCAGCGCGGCTCCAGGAGCAGTAGATGGTGCTGTTGCCCTGCGGGATGATGCTGGCAGGGGCAGGAGAATCCCGAATCTCAAATCAGGAGTGCTGGATCCATCCCAGGCCTCTGGCAGGGGAACCTGAACCCCCAGAAGCCTTTTCCAGACCCTCTCTCCCTCTCCCCAGCAGTGTCACTGAAAACCTGCAGCGCAGTTGGCTTTAATGGAGCAGCACCCCCATCCCAACATTTCCCAGGACCTGCATCCCTCTCCCAGTTGTCTCGTGGCAAAGGGACTTTGTTTTGGCTTTTTGTTGTGCTTTTTTTTCCTTGGCTATAGAGAAAATAATGGATAAATCCCGGGATAAAGGGGCTGGCAGGAAAACTTGGAAGAGTTTCTGTGTCCAGTTCTGGGCTCCTCAGTACAACAAAGACAAGGAGCTACTGGACAGGGTCCAGTGGGGCCACGAAGATGATCTGGGGTCTGGAGATTCTCTCTGATGAGGAGAGGCTGCGGGAGCTGGGCCTGGTCAGTCTGGGGAAGGGAAGGCTGAGAGGGGATCCCAGCAATCCATGCAAACACCTCCAGGGGTGCCAGAGGATGGGGCCAGTGACAGGACAAGGAGCAATGGCCATAAACAAAAGCCACAAAAAGTTCCACCTCAACGTGAGGAAGAATTTCTTTCCATGGAGGGGGCAGAGCCCTGGAGCAGCTGCCCAGGGAGGGCCTGGAGTGTCCCTCTGTGGAGACATCCCGAACCCACCTGGAATGTTGCTGTGTCACCTGCTCTGGGTGGCCCTGCCTGGGCAGGGGGTTGGACTGGGTGATCACCTCAATGATTCTGTGCTCCTGTGAGTTTTGGGCTCCTCTGTAAAGTGTTTGCAGAGCAACAAGGGGACCTGAGGCATCTCCCAGCCTTGCCCAGCCCGCGGGGGCTTTCCCAGGACAGAACCATCTCCAGCTGCCCCGTGGGAGCCGTGCAGGGGGAGGGGGACATCTGTGTGCTCCTTACTCCTAGGCTGGGCAGGAGCCTGGCAGGGGAGGTGGCAGATGAGAAATTTGATGGGAGAGTCCCGGAGTTGTTGCAGAAAGATCCTGAAGGGCCCTAGGATGGGTCTGTCACTGGTGTCACATTGTCCCTCACAAGTGCCCCAGGAGGGCTTCAGGGAGAGCAAGGAGAGGTGTCACTGCCCTGCCAGCCCCAAGGCCCTGCTCGTGGGGGACTTGGGACAGGTCCAGGCTGTGCCCTCAGTTTAGCTGAGCTGTGTGTGAGGGTGAGAGGAGCCTGAGCTGTGCCAAGATGCTGCATTCTCCAGGTTCAGCATTTCAGACGTACATGTGGTCCCTACCAGCCCACAGGGAACGGTGCTTTATGTTTGAATTACTACAGGGGGATAGATAACAACTCCATAATTAGGTTTGCACCTTTGAAATCTTATATTTCTTTTGCAGCTTGAATATTTATGCAATCACAGAGCTTCTCATGTCCCAGTTCTCCACATTATTTATTTATGTTCAACAACGACTGTACTTGTTAAATCACAATGTTTTCAATAAAAAAATATGGAAAAGGAAGAATAAAAAACTCCCCTCAAGCCCAGAAGTGCTTTTTCCTCCTCTCCCCCAAGCCTCAAGCCCTTACCTTGGATCCTTTCTAGTTGGAAGCCCTGGGGATCTCTTAGCTCCAAATTCATGCTGTGTTGTACAAACACAAATCATTTGTTTCTCTAAAGGAGAAAAAGGCTTGGCCAAAGTGGGAACTGGGGATTTCTTGCTGAAGAGTCTCAAACCCAGTGCTGGATTCCAGCCCTGCACATGGGGAGTGCCCTGTGGGCCCAGGGACAGGGCTGGGACAGCTCTGTCACACTGGGACAGGGGAGGTCAACCCCCACCTCCCACAGACACACCAGGAACCCCACGAGAACAGATCCCAGCAACACCAGTTGCTGCCATGAGTCTGGGGATGGGCTCTGGGGCAGTGTGGGACTGGAGGTGATGGTGCTGACGCACCTCTCAGGGGGATGGCAGGGTGACAGTCTGGGGCAGCTGGGACAGCCTCACCCACGAGGTTCTCCTGCTGTGTCCCGGGAGAACAGGAGTGGGAATGGGCTCCAGGGGTCCCTGCAGGATGTTGTGGGTGCTCAGTGCTGGGGTCAGGGAGAAGCAAATCTGGAGGAGCATCAGCCATGTTGAGACCAGGACAGATCCAGTCAGGGATGGGGAATGGATGGACTTTCCTGGCCCTTGGATTCCAGCAGATGTAGCTCCAGCCAGGGACGAGTGGGGCTGCTCCAGGGTTTGGGGTTTCTCCATGGTGTAGGGCTGCTCCAGGGTGTACGGCCGATGAATGGTGTGGGGCTGCTCCAGGGTGCAGGGCTGCTCCAGGGTGTAGGGCTGCTCCAGGTTGTGGGGCTGCCCCATGGAGTGGGGCTCTTCCATGGAGTGGGGCTGCCCCATGGAGTGGGGCTGTTCCATGGTGTGGGGCTGCTGCATAGTGTAAGACTGATGAATGGTGTGGGGCTGCTCCAGGTGTGGGGCTGCTCCAGGGTTTAGGGTTTCTCCCTGGCGTGGGGCTGCTCCAGGGTGTAGGACACAGCTGCCTGTTCTGCAATAAAGAAACTTCAGCCCTGATATTCCTGCAGCTTCCCTCTCAGCCGTGTCCTTCATGATTCCTGGCTCTCCTGCCCATCCTGCCAGCCCAGGCTCACCCTGTCTCCCTGTCTGGCCTCTCCCACCCTGCTCATCCATGACTATCGCTTGCGCAGGGCACGGAGCAAGCAGCCAAGGGGAAATTGGGAGCATTAGAGTTTGGGATGACTTCTGTTTGGAACTGCTTTGCACACGGATTAGGGATTAAAATAAATTTACGAGGCAATCACCCCCCTGCAATTAAATGAGGACATTGAAACAGATTTACCATTGCTTGCTCTTGGATAAGTGGCTGCAGGAGGACGTGGCTGCTTTAAAGTGTCTTCTGTATTTATCTCTTTAATCACTTTTTAAAGCATACATGGTTTATTGTTTTATTGATTGGACAGAGCTTTGAATAATCAATATGGCTTTAAGAATTCACTGGGAATGACAGAATTGCAATTAAGTAGAGTATGTGGAGAGAGCCTTAACCCATCTCATTAATTAATGAGGTCACTTTTTCAAGTGTTTCATAGGAGCTCTTGGGAAAAGAGGGTGGCAATTATTGTAATCCCTGGAGAGGTTTTTTCTCCTTCCTCATGCAAAGTTATCTCAGACTCCCTGCCCTGTGCCAGTGACCTTCGTGTGTCCTCCTGCAGCTTCTTTGTGCAACAGAGAACAGGATCAGAGTGAAAAGGAATTTCAGCCTGTCCACACGGCAGGGACTTTTCCTTTGTGCAGCCAAACCCCTGGCCCTGGGTCCACACCCCGGACCTTTGGAATCAGCCCTTTCTCCTGTCCCCATGTCCTGGGAGATGCCTCCTCAGCCAGGCAGAGGCAGTGCCTGCTGACACAAATCTGGGTGAGCTGTGACCTCAAAAAGGCTCAGATATTTGGGGTTATGCAGCTTTATTCACACACTCGTTTGGAAAGAGTGGGTGCCTGGCCAGGGGGTGGCTGTGGATCCCACAGACCAAGGCAGGGGTTGTTTGGGCAAAATCTGCTGTGGGAAATGAAAGAGTTCTCCCAAGCTGGGTGGGCTGGGCACAGGGCTGGGAATCAGGACAGGAGCAAGGCAAGCAGTCTCCTCTCCAGACTGCCTGGAACAACACAGCAGCTGCTCCCGCTCCCTCCGCAGATGGAAACTCAGGCATGAGCACATGGGATGGCTCCTTGAGCCAGTGGAGCATTTAGGGAGAAGTGATTCATGCTTGTATTTGCAAATAAACTCCTATTCTGTCTTTGCTTGCACTTTGCAATCTGTGCATTGCTCAGGTAGGAAGAAAACTGCTGAGAGTTCCCAGGAAGGCTTCCAGAGCAGGAGATTTCACAGCAGTTCTGTGCTGCTTGTCCAAACACCCTCAGCACAACCTCATTACTCATCCTCCCCTTCCACAAAACTTGGTCCCCTCCTTCTAATAAGGAGCAAAAAAACCCCACTATTTTAGGCTTTTTCAGTGAATTGCTCATGATTAAAGAGATAGTTGGGAATAGTCTGTGATGTTGAGAAGTCTCGGTATGAAATATTGAGCAGTGCTTAAGAAAGCCAACTGCACTGAGGCATTTGTGTGGCAGAAATGGGGCTGGCCCAGGAGTGACAATTAAAGGAGACACAGAAAGCAGAGGTTGATGACTCATGAGGAGAAAATGGTTCCAGCTGGGCCAGGCTGAGCTGGAGAAAGTGTCTGGGTCAAGTGGGGCCTTGTGAGGGGGCTGTGTCATGAGGGAGTCACACCTCACTCTAACAAAAGAAGTGCCAGTGTATTTATTGCTATAAACCAGTAATTGAACAAGATTCAGAGTCAGGGTACACTTGGTTATTTACTGACAGAGGACAGGGTCAGGCAGGACTGTCAGGGAGCTCCTGACATGCTGCCATGGGCAGCAGTGGTGGCTCTAAGCAGTGCCCCCAGAAGTGCCACCAGACATGTGGTGACAATGAATCTTCAGATTTTATACAGGAAATTGGCTGCTGATGAGAAATGGGTTTTGCACAAATTGTTTTGAAAGTGCTGCTGCTTGATTTCTGAAAAAACCCAGGGATGCTCTGCTGGCCAAATGCACGGTTTTGATGGAAGTTGGTGGAATCATTTTCCCTGCTGGGCCAAGAGCCCCGGAGCACGGATCTGATG
Source organism: Orthonyx spaldingii (assembly GCA_013397795.1). Classification (NCBI taxonomy): domain Eukaryota; kingdom Metazoa; phylum Chordata; class Aves; order Passeriformes; family Orthonychidae; genus Orthonyx; species Orthonyx spaldingii. The sequence goes on along the minus strand of VZTJ01006417.1, from coordinate 526,326 downwards.
GGCACCACGCTTCATCCCCAGCCTGGGCAGGAGCGTTTGGCACCGAGGGCAGACTCAGGGCTGTATCAAAGCCCTGCTCAAGGACAAGGTCTTGTTCCAGAGGAAATCACACCCAGGAGTGGTCAGTGTGTCCTTCCTGTCCTGATCTGGCTCAGCAGACACAGAGCCCTGTGAGCCCTGGGCCAGCTGTGGCACAGGGCCCTGCAGAGATGGCACCTGGTGACAAGGTGGGATTTGGTCAAAGGTTGGACACGATGACCTTGGAGGTCCTTCCCAACCTGTGACTCCGTGATCCCAAGGTCTGGGGGGTTTTTCTGGAGCAGCCAGCCCAGTGCTGACGGCCCAGCCTTGGTCCCACTTTGTTTCTGAAGCGAGTGGCAGCTCTGGGGCTGAGCCTGCAGGACAGGGCTACGTCAGAGCACGGGTACCTGATCTCCCTTTGATAATTCCCTTCCCCAGACAGCAGCACTGACGGAACCAGCACAGCTCCTCCTGCTCTGGCAGCCTGATGCACTGGAAACAGGAGCTGCTGCAGGGTGACACACTTTCAAATGGGAAGGGCTGGGGAGAAGCTGAGCAACCGCAATAATAATAAAAAAATAAATATTTTATTTATTAAAATTCTCCCTGAGTCACTCCCAAGTCCCTGATGTTTATTGATGGCCATCAGAGAATTAACCAGATGCAACGGGGATTTTTGCATGTTTATTGTGCAGGCACACACTCCTTTCATTGGGGTGACAAGGTGGGTGACAAATAGCAGATATTAAATACACAGTGGTGCTGGAGCATCCATCCATCTCCTCTGGGAAATTGGCTGTGTCAAGGAAGGGAAAGGCAGGCAGCAGGCACGGCTGGGGAAGGACAACGTCTCCAGCCCTATTGATCCATGGAAATGCTGTCTGTGGCCAGGCCTGGGGCAGCCTGGCCCAAAGGGAGTCAGGGCTGCTGGAGAGCCCCGGCTGGGAGGTGATTCCCGAGGGGGAGCACAGTGAACATCCTCACACTCATGGGATGATTCAGGTTAGGAGAGAGCTGGCTGGTAATTCCCTGCCTCTCTCTCTCCACCCTTTCCTGCTTTTCTAGAACATCCCTTCCAAGTCTCACATTTCCCATGTATTTCAACTGTTTTATCATCCTGGATTTCTTTTTCTCTCTGTTTATTCCACATCTCATGCTTCCCATGTATTTCAACTGTTTTATCATCCTGGATTTCTTTTTCTCTCTGTTTATTCCACATCTCATGCTTCCCATGTATTTCAACTGTTTTATCATCCTGGATTTCTTTTTCTCTCTGTTTATTCCACATCTCATGCTTCCCATGTATTTCAACTGTTTTATCATCCTGGATTTCTTTTTCTCTCTGTTTATTCCACATCTCATGCTTCCCATGTATTTCAACTGTTTTATCATCCTGGATTTCCTTTTCTCCCTGTTTATTTCCCGTATTTCCAGCACACATCGATCAGAAGCCTGTGGAAAGCAAAAGCGGGTCAGTGGGACAAATTAATTCTCTCTGTCCTCTGTGCTAAGACTTTATGACAAGTGGCTAATCATCTTTGATTCCTCTGCTACTGCTGGTAATGACATTAGCCACGATTAACTCATTTAGCTCATCTGTGGATTTAATATCTAATTCACCAGCACATCAGAAGGGAACAGGCTGAGATGTGCAGGAAGCAATAACCCCTTTTTTCATGTGCTTGCACTTACTTTAAAGCAGTTCAGAACGACCTTTTGGAATTAATTGATCAGTTGTGAGAATCTGTGAGACCTCGGTCATCGGGTTCTTGCCTGGGGGTGCTTCTGATGAGTTATTGAATAATTCTGCTGAATTATTGCTTTCCAGTCAAGGGTGAAGAGAGTGTCTGTGTGGGCTCAGGGAAGCGTGGAGCAGGATGATGCCCATCATTCCCAGGTATCTGAGCTCCCACAGACCATAAAACCTCTGATTTTCCCTTGGTCCCCAGCCCCTCGTGCTGTGTCCTGCGGAGGGATGGTGCTGGAGCCCCTCATGGAGCAGAGCAGGCCTGGAGTGGGCTGGGACCTGCTGGGATCTGCCCTTTGCTCTGTGCGGGAGGAAAACCAAGCTCACTCCAGCTCCAAATGGCTCCATTGTGTCTGCTTTGCAGGAGGAGCTATAAATACCCTCCCTGCTCGCTGCCTGCCTTTCCCTGTCTGCGCTGTGGGTTGTGGTGGCAGCTGTGGCGTTTTCGCTCTGTGGGAAGATCTCCCTGACTGGGCTGTGCTGGGAGGGGTCTGAGCCCCCCAGCCAGGGACAGAGCCGGCAGCGTCTTCAACAGCACCCTGAAGTCAGCCTTGGCCAGGTGAGGCCAAGACTCCTCTGCGAGGTCAAGGTTATCCCTGGCAGCGTCCAAGGCCAGGCTGGACAGGGCTTGGAACAACCTGGGCTCCGGGAAGGTGGCCCTGCCCATGGCAGGGGAGGCACTGAATGATCTTTAAGGTCATTTCCAACCCAAACCATTCTGTTATTCCAGGATTCTATGATCCATCCAAGCTGTCCCTCCCACACCTGTCACTGATGGATTTATTTATTCCTTGAGCTGGTTGTTTAGCCTGGAGAAAATGAGGCTCAGGGGGCAGCCGGGGGGTCGGGCTCTGCTCCCAGGGCACAGGGACAGGATGAGAGGGAACGGCCTCAGGCTGGGCCAGGGCAGGCTCAGGGTGGACATCAGCAGGAATTTCTGCCTGGAAAGGGTGGTCAGGCCTTGGCTGGGGCTGCCCAGGGAGGGTTGGAGTCCCCATCCCTGGAGGTGTCCCAGGAATTCCTGGAGGTGGCACTCAGAGCTCTGGGCTGGGGACAAGGTGGGGATTGGGTTGGACTTGATGTGCTTGGAGGTCTTGTCCAACCTCATGATTCTGGGATTCTGATCTGATATGGACTTGCACAGGACCTTCTGCATGGGGGGAAGGCTGGACTCTGTCCTGGGATTAAGAGAAGACAAGCTGATCCTGATTTTTCCTTAGTCCTCTTGCCCAGCTCTGCCACAGCAAGGATGGGCAGGAGCTGCCTCCTCCCACTGTGGGGACTGGCAGTGAGAGACCCACAAGCCTCTGTAAATCACAGCAGTGGCATGAACTGTCTGAGAATGGAGTTAATGCAGGTATCTTTCATAATTAAGACATCAATTAAATTCTTGAAAATCAGGTGGAATTATCAAATAGCATTAACTGGAAAATTTCCAGCTGGTGTATCCTATGGCCTTGTGATGGGTGGGTTAATTATCCCTCATTAAATAACCGGCAATTAGTATCAGTATCTGTCAGTTCAGATTGGCAAAGGTGGTGGCAGTTTATTGTTTCTCCACACTTCCTGTCCCATTGTTGGATAGTCACAGGAGCCGGGGAAGGAGCCTCCTGTCCCCAGCCCGGCTGTGTCCCTGCCGGGGAGCAGGGACTCTGTTAGTCAGCACTTGGCTTCTGGTCATTCCATTATTTATTGCAACACTGAAGCAGAATAATAATGAAATCCCCAGGAAGGAATGAGCCTGGCCAGAAGGAGGGGGTTCATTTTGCTCTGTGGGGTTGGACAGGATCAGTCTCTGGAGCCTTTTCCTTGGATTGGTTCTGCATCCGCTGAAGTCACTTGTGAAGTGCTGGCTGTCCCTGCTGAGCCACTGCCTCAAGGTCACCACAGCACCTCTCCAGGGCAGTGCAGCAATGCAGGGCCTGAGGTCAGGGCATGAATAAACAGCCCCTTCCCTTGGAATAAATCTCCTTTATTCCATGTGCTCTGAATGCAGCCACTTCCCTTTGGCTCCAATTTGCAATTTATATGCCAGTGTTTTCACTGCTGGAAGAATCAATACACCTGGACAAGGCTTGAAAGCAGCAGCACCCAGTGCTGGCCGGAGGGGAAGGCTGGAATTTATTCAGAAGGTGAACTCCCAAGTTTTTTTCTGCAAATTAAACTGTGTGGAAGAGCTGAGGGGCAGGATGAGAGCACAGCCCCAAGCCACATGCTGGGATGTGAAGATCTGCTGTCAGCTCCAGCAGATCCTGTCCCATGCCATGCCATCCCATGCCATGCCATGCCATCCCATCCCATCCCACCCCCTCTGGTTGTTTTTCTTGTGGCTCCACAAAACAAATTTTCCCAAGGCTCAACCCCTCCCTAATTAGGCTGAGGCTGCAGCCCCTTGTTTTTAAGTCTTTCTGAGTTCCCAAGTCTGAAAAAAAGGCATCTGTGTCTGGAGGGCCAAAAGATTGGGAAACACAAAGCTTTCCATGTCCCCTCAGCAGGGCCCCAGGAGCTGTGGCTTCCACGTGAGGCATCCACGCTGTAATGAAATCCTCCTCTCCCTCTGAGCAGAAGGCATTCCAAACAAACAAGCAAATCTTAGAACACTCGAAGGTGGCTCGATCATTCTGAAGCGTTTCCAGTGCTGTCCCCTCCAGTGGGTTTAACTGCAAGCTCTGGGATGTCGGGAGTTTCTTTCAGCCCTGGGATCAGGTTTTGTTTTGTTTTTAAGGAGTGGGGGTGGGAAATGCAATCTCTGAGTGCTGTGACACCGGAACAGCCACCCAGAGTGTGCTACTGAGGAGTGTCTTCCCATATGGAGTTATAGAATCCTCAGATCCCGGCAGTTTCCAACATCCGCCTTTTATGATTTAAATATTCAGGCAATTATTTCAGTTTTTAATAAAGACTTTCTTTCCTAATTACAGACTTACACTATTGAGTTTTCTAACCTAAACTAAAGCTTGGAGAACAGCAGGGGTGGGAAAGGTTCACAGGATCCAGCCCTTCACCCTGGCACATGAACGTTTCCACTGATTCTCAGCTCTCACAGCCTGTATCCTGCTTTTTTTTTTCCTTTCCCCAGTTGAAACCCATTGCTTTGTGTCCTGTCCATGCTGGATTTGAAGCACTGCTCTGTTCCTCTTTGCAGCTGGACCCAGACATTCACAGTTTGCATTCAGTCTGCCCTGAATGAAATGAGTCCAGCTCATGCCTGTCACAGATCTGGTTCTCCTGCCTTCCTCTCCTGACTTGTACTGAACTCTCCAGTTGCTCCACACCTTTCCTCTGCCCCAATGTCCCGCTGCTGCCCTGGGCCTTCACCCACACTGAGGAGGGAGGCAGAGTTGTCTCAACCCCCTGCAGGTGCTGCTGCTGCCTTTCCTCCACCCCAGAGGATTCTCCTCTTCCTCCAGCAGCAGGACCCGAGTGCAGCTCACAGAATCATGGAATGGTTTGGGTTGGAAGGGACCTTAAAACTCATCCAGTGCTACCCCCTGCCAGGGGGGGTTCAGGTTGGATCTCAGGAAAAGTTTAAGGCCAGGTTGGACAGGGCTTGGAGCAGCCTGGCCTATGGAAGGTGTCCCTGCCCATGGCAGGGGTGGCACTGGATGGGTTTTAAGGTTCCTTCCAACACAAACCATGAACCAACACAAACCATTCCATGATTCTATAAAATTTCTTCACTGGAAGAGTGGTTAAACACTGGAACAGCGTCCCAAGGGAACTGGTGGAGTCACCATGCCTGGAAGTGTTAGGAAGATAAGAGGATGTGGCACTTCACACCATGGTTTAGTGGAATGGTGGGGTTTGGTTGAAGGCTGAACTCCAGGTTTTATCTTGGAGGTCTTTTCTGACTTTTATGGCTCTGTAATCTCAGCCTGGCCCATGTTGGGGACAACCTGGCAGGTCCTCCACCAGCCCAGGCTGCCCATGAGGGTGTGTTTGGAGATTTGGAGGTCTGTGACCTCCAGGTACCTCTGTCAAGATGTGCAGCTTGAAATGTCCCCAGAGCGGCCATGGCCATTTGTGAGAAACCTTTTTTTGATTTCAGCTTTTTGGTTTTCAGCTGCCCACAGCCCAGGGACCCCAGGGTGATCAAGCACCTGTCAAGCTGCTGCTTGACCTGAAAACCTTTTCCTGTAGGAACACGGAGCACAGAGAGCAGGGCAGGGCTCGGCACTCTGCTCACACCCTCGGCAGGATGGAGGGAGAACCAACCCCGAGCCTCTGACTGGCTGCAAGGCAGAGGGGATGCTTTTAATAAAGTGCAAATCACGTGTTTGAGATGAAACAGAACCCCTCCCCTCCCCGGGATTTAATTGTGTGCCAACCACAAAAGAATGGCCATTAATTTTCTCCCAGCTCATAACAGAAAGTTTCCCACTTTGTGAAAGCTTTAATAAGATTACCCATAAACTTTATGTGTTTCAGAGCAGCCCAGGAAATTACAATTAACTCGTGCTTGCTACAGAATAGGTAATGCCATCGACAGGAAAAATGTCACCGCCTGCAAAGGTCCCCAGCCCAGAGGCGTCATTAACGCGCCGCGTAATTTGCTGCTCTGTAATTAAGGCAGAGCCGTGCCCGTCTCGGGGAGGGTTTGATGCTCTACCGAGGGATCGGGGTCCCGAGGGATGGGGGTCCCGCCGGCTCGAGCAGCGCCTCGGGCACGGTCCCTCCGTGCCCAGCCCGGGGCCGGGTGCCCGCGGTGCCACCCCCGAGCCGTGTCACAGCACAAACACCCCCAGCTCCGGCCTGGAGCTGCCCATTTAGACGCAGGGTTTTCCTCCCCTTCCCGTTTTCCCGGCGGTTTCCCGGGAAGCCGCCCTGTCCCTGCCTTTCACTAGGTGGGGATCTTTAGTTGTCCGCCGGCGCCGGGCTCTGGATTCCCGTTCTGCGCTCTGGATTTTCATTCTGTGCGAGCGGGAGCTGCCGCAAAACGCGGCTGATGAAGTTTCAGATGCTCTCTCAGATCTTTAATTCTCCCGCGGGACGCACAGCTCTTCCTGCCGGGAGCGCATGGGCTGACAGGGAACAGGACTTTCTGCGGCTCCGCTTTCAGAACCCCCCGTGTTCGAGCTGTTTTATTTAGTGGCTGATGAGAATGAAAACACTTGAAAGGAGATTTGCCCGACAAACTAATGAAAAGTAAACGAGAGCGTCAACAACGGGTGTGAGCAGCTCTCTCCAACACCGTGTGCTGGGGAGCTCCCGATTTCAGCAGCTCTGCCAGAACATCCTCCCAGCGGGCTGCTCCCGCACAGCCTGACCTCAGCACGGCTAAAACCCTCTCAAACGGAGCTGTTTCAGAGTTTTACCGCGTCATCTCCAGCAGAAATGGTGTTGCTCAAGATAAAGCTCTCTCCGAGCAGCCTCAGCGAGCAAAGCAGCACCAACCCCGCTGTTTCCTTTGCGGGGAGATGGGAGCTGAGATTGGCAGGGCCAGCAGGATTAAACATCCCTCTGTTGCAAATTTCCTGCCGGCGAGAGCAAAGGAAAATGAGCTCCCAGGGGTGGAAGGGCAATGTTTCTCCACAAGAATTCTCTCCACTGCAGCCAGGCACTAATTAGGAGGCCAACTGAACCCTGAGTGTTTCAGAAGATGAATAATAAACGGCCAAACTCACGTGCACACAACGAGGCGCCTCAAACCTGACAATCACATTTCTGATAAAACAAAACAGGGAGGCCAAAAAGATGGGGCAGCAACACAGGGCAGGTCTCTGGCCTTTTGTTTAGGCACTCACATGGAAATGTGGGTGAAAAATGAAGATTCAGTTGAGGAATGCTTTACTTTTTTTATCACGAGGGAGCATTGAAAAGTGTCTTGATCTTCACTTGAACGCAGATGTTCAGCTGGAAAGGAGCATTTTGTCAAAAACGGTTTAGAACAATGTGGATTCAGGGGCAAATCTGTGCAACTCCCTGCTGAACCATCTTCAAGTCCTTCTTTCAAAGGATGAAAAATATTTTGCAGGGGGATCTTTTCCAGGTAAGAGTTATCCAAATGCTGTTGAGTGGCTCATGGAAACCGATTTTCCCTGGACAAGCTGTGTTGGGAGTGTTTTTCCTCTCACCACACTGACCTGCACAACACTCGGATGCATTTCTCACTTAGGAAAGGAAAACGTCTGTGGGTAAGGAAGAAAAAAAAGCAGCGGAGCTGTGAGCTGGGGTCCCGGGGGTGTGGCAGTGTCCCCCTGAGGCTGTGGTGGCTCTCCAGGTGTCCCGGCAGCTGCAGGAGAGGGACTGGGAGGTGGGAATGCTGCAGGACAGGAGTGCAGAGAGAAGGAGCCAAGGGAAGAAAGGCGGCAGAGCAGAGAGGAAATGAGGGGAACTGGAATAGGGGGCAGGAGCTGGGTCTGGGCACAGCTCTGATGTGTGAGGGGTTTTGTGTTGGATCTCAGGATGGCAAACCCTGCCTGGAGCGCTGCTCAGCACGGGGGGAATGGAGTGCTCTGCAAAGGGAACAACATTTGCTTGGGAATAGTTCCTTGTTTCTGCAGAGAGTCACTGGAAGCTACAAAAAAGCTTTTTTTTGCCTTTTCCCTTTTCCCTCCCCTTCCCCTTTTCCCCCTTCCCCTTTTCCCCCTTTCACTTCCCCTTTTTCTTTTCTCCTCTCCTTTCCCTTTCCCTTTTCTTTTTCCCTGTCCCCTCCCCTTCCTCTATCTTTGCCTTTCCAATTGCCTCTTTGCCTTCATCTTCTTTTCCTTTTCCTGTTCTTTTTCCTCTCTCCTGGCCCCAGCTGGGACAGCTGCACTGAAATCCCCAGACAAGGCAAATGCGTCTCTGCTCTCTGCACCGCTCTGTCAGCAGGACAGACGGACGTGCGCACATCAGGGAGGGCTGAGAGGTTACCTTGACTCTGTGCCACAGATTTTCTCAGGAGCTGAGGTGCAAAGTGGCCTCTGGAAATACAGGGCATTCAATGGATGGGAGAGGAAAGGACTGGGATATGGAATTCAAGGAAGAGGAGAAGGACAGGGAAATGCAGCACCTCAGTGAGGGAACAAACCCAGGGATTCTGCATTTCCTTCACGCTTAGCTCCATTTCCATGCAGGGAAGAGATCAGGGACCCTAGGCATTACCTTTCCATCTTCCTGGAGGATCTGGGCTGCCCTGTGGCCTCCGGGGAGAGACTCAGCTCCTTCCAAGGGGTCATTCCTTCCTCCAAGCAACCTTTGTACGGCCAGATTCGTTCCCTGTGCTCCTCCAGCGACTGCAGGGGGAGCCTTGGCACCAGAATTACGCTGCACAGCTCTAAGGGAGGGGAAAAAAAGCCCTTTCGGTTGGAAATACGGAAATCAAGCCCCAAACGGGGCATTTCCAAATCCAAGGGTACAGTCACTGCCGGTGCTTGGCTGCTCAGAGTGGAGCTGCTCCCAACACTCAGTTGGGCACATTTTGCAGTTTGCTTGGAAAATAAACTCCCAACACCCTCAGTTAAACCCAGCTGAAATGTTCCAGCCCTGGGAAAGGGGTGTGGAAGGGTGGGGGGAGAAAAGGGCCACTTTTAATTCAGATTCCAAGACCCCACAACCAGAGGGGTGGTTTAGGAGGAAAATCTGGTGGGAGCCACGCTGAGGGGGAGCTGCCCATTTGCAGGGTTTCTGATGCCCAAGGGATATCTGTCATTTTGGTGACGGTTTCTTGTGCTATCCCAATAGATGAGAGCCTGGAGTAAAGCTCCAAGAAGGAGCAAACCCAGCTTGTGTTTGAGATCCCGGCTGGTTTCCATCAGCAGAGTTTATTCATTTTGGGCTGAGCAGGGAGGTGCAGAAAAAGCAAGTGAAGCTGCAGAAATCAGTTTGGTTTCTGAATAAAGCTGTGTTTTAATGAAGAAACAAATTCAGTGCTGAAAAACACCGAGTGAGAAGAGTTTCTTTTACAAACTTTCACACTGAGAAGCTTCTGTTCTCTTCAGGCCACTCCTTTCTTGGGAAGAGCAGGAGATTGTGGAAATAAGGCACCAGCTTTAGAAGGCTTTTCTGTGCTGGATGGGTTCCCCTGCGGAGCTGTGCTCTCCTCAAACCCTTCCTGGTGCTCCTTTGGCAATGACAAGGCCAAGGTGCTGAACTCAGTCCTAAGGAGCTTCCTGCTGGCTTTGAAGCCCTGCTTGGCTTCTGCAGCAGTCAGGACGCAAACACTCCCCTGGAGAAATGCACCTCGTGTGATCCTGAGGCTCAAACCAGCTCCAGAGCCAGGAAATGGCTGAGAAGTGACTCTGGATCCATCCAGGATGGGCCTTCCCAGATCAAACTACCAGAGGAGAAACATCAGCATTCGAGAGCAGACGATTTTCCTTCCTTCTCTGGGGCAAGGACATCTCAAAGATCACCTTACAGCGAACAGAGTGGATTAAGGTGACAATTTGGGTATAAAACTGGCTGCCAGACTGAATTGAAAGGATTGCAGTCCCTCTCACACAGCACAGCTTGTGGCTGCCTCCCTGCAGCGTCCCTTGGGCCGGCCCTGGTGTCAGCCCTGCTCAGCATCTCCATTAAAAGCCTGGCTCAGGGAAGGAGAGCATGGGATGGATAAAAGCAGCCTGGGGAGCACTCAGTGCCCTGGGAAGGGCGGGGCTGCCCTTCGGATGAACCTCAGGAGCTCCAGCTCCGGCATGTTCCAAGCTCAGTGCTGGGAATGCTGGAAGCACCCCTGGGCTGTGGCAGCCAGGGTGGCACCAGCAGGGACAAGGGGTGATTATTCCCTGCACTGCTGGCAGGTGACCCGTCTGTTCCTGTCTCCATCAGATGCTCCAACCACCCTGGTTACCTCGGCTGGACTTGCACCAGAATATCCAGGACTTTCCTGCAGGAACGGGGCTTGTTGGGTCCTGGGAGGAGAAGGCTTCAGCCTGGGAGAGGAATGTTCTTGCTGTCTTCACCTCCAGTGGGAAGATGTAGGGAGAAGAGCCCCTGACTCCCTTTGGAAGTGCCTGGAATGGCTAAAAGGCAGCAGGAAACACTGATTATAAATTGGGGAAAAAATATTTTAAGCCTGAGAATGCTCAGACCCTGGAACAGGAGCCCGGTGTGGCTGTGGGATCTTCATTCCTGAAGGATTGTAGAGTCATGGAATCATGGAATGGTTTGGGTTGGACGGGACCTCCAAGGTCATCTCATTCCAACCCCTTCCACTGTCCCAGACTGCTCCAAGCCCCAGTGTCCAGCCTGGCCTTGGACACTGCCAGGGATCCAGGGGCAGCCACAGCTTCCCTGGGCACCCTGTGCCAGGGCCCCCCCACCCTCACACGGAAGAGTTTCTTCCTAATATTTAATCTAAATCCACTCTTTCAGTTTAAAACCACTGCCCCTTGTCCTGTCACTCCAGGCCCTTGCCCAAAGTCCCTCTCCAGCTCTCTTGGAGCTTCTTTAGGTACTGGAAGGGGCTCGAAGATACTCAAAGCTCCACTGTCCAAGGCCAAGAGCAAACTGCTCAAATTCACAAATCTGTTCATAAGCTCAGGTTTTGATGATTCTCATCCTGAAGCATCCAGCAGAGAGCAAACATCAGGAGGAACAGGAGAAGGGGTTTCTGTCCCTGCAACAGCAGGAGCTGTTTGTCAGTCAGCTGGGTGCCTGTCCTTCCCAGAGATGATATTCACAGCAGATATCCTGAGTGAAACTTGCAGAGAAGATGCACCTGACACACCAAGGTGAGGCTTTGGATGACTTATTGTCATGGTTGTCATGGCCTGGCAGATGCAGAACAGCTTCTTCAAGGCAGTATATTCAAACTGAAATACTTTTGGATGAGAAAGAGCTGTTATTCCTATGGAAGAGTCGGACTAAATTTAAAAATGTACTTTTCTGGTAAGAAAACACCTCCAGAATCCCTGTTGAAAACTCTCAGCGCTCTCTGAATCTCCCCTCCTGGAGATGAAACAAATCCAAGAGCCCAACAAACGGCACTTTTCCCTTGTTCTCAGCTGGCCTCAGGATGGGCTGCAGGGAGCTGGGCGAGGTTTCTGTGCTGCTCCCCCAGCAGGGCAGGATGTGTGCTGGGAGGATGCAAAGCCCCCATCCTGCTGCCCAGTGTCCCGCAGGGATGCTGCTGGAGGAGCTGAACTAAATGTTAATCTGTGTCTCACTCAGCCTCAGCCTTTCTTTTATCCTCACCCCCAGCAGGCTGCGTTCCCGGAGTGGGCCAGGCCCCCCTGTCCCACTTCAGCAGCTCTGGAAGAGCTCTGCAGGAACTCCTGATGCTCTGCCCTTCACCCTCAGATCCCCTCTCTCCTCTCCTGCTGTGTCCCATCCACTGGGCGCAGGGACAGATTTGTCCCTGTGCTGTCTCTCTGCACACAGGGCTGTGCTGCCTGAAAGAAGGGGATTTTTTCATCTGGGAGGCAGCTTTAATGTGGTGGCTGTACCTGAGCAGTGCCCCTGGCAGGGAGGGTGTTCAGGAGTCCCCTCTGCCTGCAAAGGGACCCCTGGGATTTGTGTCCTTCAGTCAAAGCTGTTGCTGTGACTCGGGTGCAGCCCCAAACTGCCCTGTGCAATGAACCCCTGTCATTCCCTGAGTCTGGGAATGGGATCCTCTGCTCATGGGGTGATTCCATGGCTCCCCCAAGGTTTTCCTCTGAGGGAATCCCTCTCTGGGGTTCTTTGCACGAGTCCCAGCAGCGCAGCCCCTCTCGTCCCTGCTGTCCCTCAGCCCCTGGGCTCCAAGAGCAGCCCAGGGCACAGGACAGGAGGCAGGAGCTGAGGTCCCAGGAGGCAGAACTTCACAGCCCTGGGCTTTGTCCTTCCCAGGGTAGGGGGAGCTCATCCCCTGAGCTCCCTGGCCTGAGGTCTCTCCCCCATTCTGCCTGTCAGGTGGCTGCTTGAACAACTCTTCCCCCACAGCTCCTCAGTGCCATCGTGGTGGTGTTTTGCTGTGCTGGAGCTGGGGCCCTGCAGGGAACGGGCCATTCCCACCTGCAGGACACCAGTGACCCTCTCTGGCAGAGCTGGGATGGCAGCCAGAGCCCTTCCTGCAGTGTTAGCTGGGGACCTGCACAGACCTGCACTGCACAGAGAGGAAATGTCCTCAACTGCCCCTTCTGGGTTGGAACAAGCACCTCTCACCTCCCTGACACCGTTTGGGAGACACCTCAGTGCCAGGGGCCCAGGAACAGCCTGTGCAAGGGAAAGTGGAGAGACTTGGCATGAAGGGCGGTTGTTTTCTGTGTCACCTCTCACTTTTGGGAGCAGATTCTTCTCAGCTCTGTCCTTGAGGCTGAGGAGGATCCCCTCAGCCCTGCACAGGGACAGCAGCAGAGGGGTGGCTGGAATTCGCTCTCCTTCCCTGTGTGTCCCCAGCAGGGGATGCAGCTGCTCCCCAGCCCAGAAGGTCCTGTCTCAATGACAGTGTTGGCTTCCCCAGGGACAGCGTGAGGCAGTGTGAGTGTCACCCACAAGGTGTAAATTCAGCCCCGGGGTGTGCCCTGGTTGGCCAAAAGCCCTGACAGGATCTGTCTTGGCTGGAAATTGCTCTGAAGTCTGAGAGGGGCAGAGCCCAGCAAGCTGGGACATGAGGACACCAGGAAAGAAGGGGCCAGAGCTGGGTCCACTTCTCGAATTTGCCCCTCCCTGCCAAAAGTCCCTGTCACTGAGGAAGAACCTGATGTCTTCAGACACTGCCATTCCTGCCAGCATTAATTTTCTGGTTGGCAGAGAAGGCCAATGACAAAGGCTTTTGCCAGGAACAGTGGAGAGCAATTTCTGGGGTGGTTGATCTCCTGTTCCAGTCAGCACGACTGTCACAGGTGGTGGGAAAAGCAATTACACTGCAAACCCCACGGCTGGAGTGGAGCCTGCGGCCCTGGCAGTGGCCAGGCAGGGACAGGGCTGGGCTGTGTGGCCGTGGTGACAACACGCAGCTCCCAGCCCTCAGCACAAACAAACCTCCCCGGTCTGGGGCAGGCTCCCACGTGTGGGAAGGGCCCAGCTGCTCCCATGGCCTGTAGGAATCTGGAATTATGCACAGGGCTGGCTCTAGGAAGGTGTTTTCCCATGCACAGCCCCTCTGCTGCCTGGTGCTGTTATTGGGAGGCTGCTGCTGCTGCTGGCAATGCTGGAGCCGGGGATTTGCATGGATGTGGCTCCACTGGGGCTCTGCCCCGCTGGAAGGGGGCAGGGGAGGGCAGGATGTGGTGCAGGAGAGCAGAGATCAGACTCCAGTCTGGGGCCCTGGGATGCAGTCTGTGCAATCTCTGTCACCAAACCCCGGCTGCTTCTTGCTGCCCATTTATGCTCGAGCACAGCAGTTCTGTGCCACAGGTGAGGGCTGGTGACACCTTTGCTCCCAACAAAGGTCCTGGAGGGACAGGCTCACCACACAAGGGAGGAGGGGATTTCCTTCCTGATGTTGTAAAGACCAAGCCAGGACCTTGTTTGAGTTGATCCCTGCTGGGACCCAACCACCAAGACATTTCCAGGGTGTGAAGGAACACCCAGCCACATCACCTGAAACTCTCCTGCTCTGGGTCCTACATGCAGAGGTCGCTTAAATCCGAGTCTGGGACTTATTGAAGCCTCTGGAGAATCCCTCTTCCAGGCCCACCTGTCCCCTTGTGTGAGGACTCAGAGAATGCAGCTGGAAGTCTCAAACCCTGGCAAAGAAGGAAGCTCCCGGAAGATAAATCACCACAACAGGGGCTCCAGATAAGCACAGATGGCAAAAAGGAAGGTTCTGGTTCCAGGCCTAAGTGGAGGTGGAGGTTTGGAATGAGCACACAGGGCAGCATTCCAGTGTGCAGGCTGTGGGAAAGGAGAGCACAGCCCAGGCTGTGGGAATGTCTGTGAGCACCCTTGGGTGCCTGCAGCTGGGACTGTACAAAGGGGGTACCCCCAGCACAGCTTGGGGACCCCCGAGAAGAGCAGGGTGAAGAAGGAACAGCTGTGGGATCCATGGGGTGGTGATGGATTCTGCTCAATCTCCCTCACTCTCTTTCTCTCCCCTCCCTTCTCTCTTCCCATTTCTTTCTATCCTTTGCCTCACATTTACTCTTCAATAAAATCCCTTCTATTGACTTTGGCCCGTGGGCTCCTTTGCACCTTCACTTGGGCAGAGGAACCTCAGAATCAGACCATGACACTTTGCTCTTCATCTCCTCCCACCCCGTCCCTGTCCCTGTCCCTGTCCCTGTCCCTGTCCCTGTCCCTGTCCCTGTCCCTGTCCCTGTCCCTCTGCTCAGGCTCCCCGTGGTCTTGTGACCCAAATGCTGAGGCCACTGACCTCCTTTACCTCCTTTTTCTCTTCTTCTTGCTGCCCAGTTCGATATTAGCTCCTGGCCAAGGAGAAAATAGGGCAGCTTGCTTGGCTGACCTCAGAGCTAAGACATCTGTACAGAATTAACTTCTTTGGAAGGCCCAACACCTCCTGTCTGCCTTGGGGGCTGGAGCACGGTGGGGCTGTGCTGAGGGAAAGGCTCAGGGTGCTGAGATGCTCTGCTGGAAGGAACAGAAGGCTGAGGGAGGCTCCTGCTGTTCCTGGGGGAGGCTGTGGGGTGGGTGGGGCTGGCTCGTGGTGGAGGTGCCTTGCTAAGGACACGAGACCACAGACACAGCCAGCAGGAATCTCACTGAATGCAAGGGAAAATAAAAATTCCAAAATGAGGCACACCCAGCCTGGAAGTAAAGGTGTGATCTCCATCCTTGGATGCTTGAAACTTGAGACCCTGAGCAACCTCCTCTGTCTTTGCTGGCAGCTCTTCCTGAGCAGGGCTGGGACTGGAGACCCCTGGCGCTCCATCCAGCCATGAATTATTCCATGAATCTGTGATTTTAAGACTGTCTGGGGAGAAGAATGATACTGGAGATCTGATCCCAGCAGGGGTGAGGCCACTGACCAAAGAGGAATTGCTTCCTTGGTCTCCTACCCCAGCTTTGTACTTAATCTGCACCTTGGCTGCAGGAGATGAAAAATAACTGATTCATCCATAGAGGAAATTCAATTAAGCAGCAGCCCCAGCCTCGTGAATATTTAAAGGGCTGGAGATGTGCTGTGAAGGGCACTGGTTGGGCAGCTGTGCAGAAAATCCCTGGTAAGTCTTTAATAAAACTTTATGAGGCAAAGAGCAACAGAGCACCAAGGAGGGAGAGCTGCTGTCCTGCAGGAGAGGGAGCAGAGCCTGTGGCACACCTGGGCTGGGGTGGAGGTCCCTGGCACGGGCCACGTGCTCAGCAGGGCAGGGATGTGAGTGCAGGGCTTCCAGCAGGAACTGCTTCCTCAGAGGCAGCCTGACTGCAGGGCAGCTCCTGCCTGTGGAGAGCAGGGATCCCCCAGCTCCCAGCTGCTGCTCCCCAGTTTGTCTGGATTTCAGGCATTTTCCTGCTGTAACTGAGGCGGCACCTCGTACTCTGTAAGGTCAGGGACAGGACAGAGTCCAGACTGGAGCACGGTGGTTTTTGAGCTCTTCATCAGCAGAGCCAGAGAAAACCCTGGTCCAGCTGCAGCCCAAGGGTGGCCTTGAGCCCCCAGCTCTGCTGCCCAGGGCTGCCCAGAGGGGCAGTGCAGGCTCAGCTCGGCCCCACCAGGGGTCCCTCAGGTGGGCTCGGCCAGCAGGGGCTCACCTGCCCCCAGGTGAGGTCTGCCAGCCCCACTGGAGCCAGGGGCCTGCTGAGCTCTGGGAACAGCCCCCAGGCAGGCACGGACTCTCTCTCATCTCTCCTTCAGCTCCTCTTGGGAGTTTCAAAATTAGGGTTTTTCCTGAGCTTCCCAGTCTGTCCTGCCAGCCCAGGAGCTCCCCAGCAAAGGACAGAAGGGCAGCTCTGCAAGGACAATGCAGCAGGGCCTCCACTGTGCTCCTGCCAGCTCCAGCTCCTCTGTCCTGCCCTTGCCACCACCCAGTGACCCAGAGAAATCTGCCTCTGGCAAAGTGAGAAGGGCTGGGACACATCCAGAGCCTGGGGAGCTGAACTTCCACAGCCAACACGAGGCTTCCAGCTCCCACAGGAGAGACTGGAGAGCAGAGAGTCCCTGCTTTAACATTTGCCATCGGTGACGTCTGTGAGCAGCCAGGATCCCGGCTTCCTCAAGTGGCACCCACTGTGGTGGCACTGGTGGCACTGGTGGCACCACTGTGGGCTGCTGTGATTGCTCAGAGTGTTCCTGGGGGGACACACAACCCTTAGCGCTCATCAGTCATCATTTAAACCTTGTTCAGTAACTTAGAAAATGTTTTTTTCAGGCTGCTGGGGTGATGGGAAGGGCACAAAGTTCTGCTGCAGGGCAGGAAGCAGCACCCACCGCACTCCCCTGGGCTCCTGCTCAGGGATGCAGGGACAAGAAGGCAGGAACAGGGCTCACAGTGACCTTCCCAGTGTCTGTTTGTCTGTCCTTGTCCTCTGTTTTCAGCCCTGATGCACTTCTGCTTTCAGAGGGGGCCTGGCACCAGCCCCTGTGATCGATGCTTTGTGCATGTGGGGTTTCGGGGGTTTGTTGTCACTGAGGATTCTCCCAAGGGAACATCCTGCCAGGCAGGGCTGGTGCTCCCGGCTCTGGCCACACCTGAGCTGACAACAGCAGCAGGTACCACTGCCAGGGGAGGTCAGTGACCCCTGTGCTGTCCCTCGAGTGCCCAGGACAAGGACAGGACAAGGTTATAATTCCCAGAGCACTTTCCCACCTCCCAAGGCGGAGTCCAAGCTTTGTTCCAGTCCGGACTTCCAGGACAGCTGCATTTCTTGCCCAAATGAGATTTGCTGTCAGTGGAGAAGATTCCATCACGCTCCAAGAGCAGAGCTGTCTGCTGGAATGCTCATCCCAGCAATCCGAGGCTCTGAATTTGATATGACAAAATTCCAATTAGCTGTCTTGTTCCTTCCCAGAGATGCCACGGTGCATGAAGTTCTGCCTATGTTCATCCAGATCCACTGGTAGATCTCCCTGTCAAAGTCCAACTTTTGAGAAGGATCCTTTGGGATGAAAGGCACTGAATAATATCATTATTACGTATCTGCTCCTGAAATTAAAATCAGGTGCTCCAGCACTTTGGAGAGTTTTGCTGTATTGGCCTTTGAAGAATCATCTCCAGGGCAAATCCTTCTCCAGTTGAAATCTAGGATTTAACACACGAATGCTGCCCTTTGCTGGAGGAAGGGATGTCTAGGAAATGGACCTTGAAGCAATAAGTAAATGCAGCAGTTTCTCCTGGTGTGCAGCTGCTGAAGCAGTGAAAGACAGAGAAATATGAAGGACAGGCTGCTGTAACATATGAGCTCTGTCAACAAAAGAAATGTCATGTCAGCCTTGGATGAACACCCTCAAATCAACAGCGGGCATTGGATTGACTCAGCCGGTGTCAGGATGTCCTATTAAGAGATGGATGACTTCAGAGGGAGAATTTCTCAATCCATTTATATGAAGAATTTGCCTCTAAATTCAAAAGGAGGTTCTCAGCAGAATTGCTTTAAAATTTATAACCCAGCGTGTGTATCTCTTTTGTTTCCCCGGCGAGGCAGAGGCAGGAAGGTGAAATATTCCCAGAGCGGGTCTGGGCCTCACACTCCTGCCCAGGCCCTCCACGTTCCCTGCTGTGGGACCCATCAATTCTTCTCTCTCCCTGGCCCTGGCACTTCCTCTGGTTCAGCCAGTATAACCCAGGGCTGGATCACAATTCCCATTACGGGTCTGGGCTCCAGACTGCTCTGGTCAGAGGCTTTGGGAAATGCCAATCCTTTGTTTCTCCTGTGGTTCTCCTGTCCTGAAAGCTGCAGTCAGGAGAAAATAATTTGCACTGGAAGACTGGGAAGGAGGATTGGGAAGTGCCAGCTGTCCCTGACCCCTCGGACTTTCACATGTGCTCTTTATTTTTTCCAAGACCCCAGGCTACCAGATTGGTCTTCCACTCTTCCCCTGGTGAAATTCAGCAGTGGCTAAAGGAAACAGGCTGAGTTCAAATGGCATCTAAACACCTAAACTTAGGCATCAGTGGCACTCCTCCATCCTTGTTTAAATCCCTGGAGAGCTGGGCTTGGAGCAGTCCTGGAGATCCCTGCTGGAATAGGTGTCCGTGGTGAGGAGATCACGCAGAGCTGTGCAGAGGCTCTGTGCTCACAGCACCTCCCACCTGGGCAGGAGAGGGGGTGCAGGGGGTCACTGAGGGCTCATCTGGACTGAGGGACCCCTTGGTTCATGTCCCTGTGAGGCTTTAACCTCGGATGGCCTGGGGTGGCTGCATTCCTGCTCCTTTCCATGGGAGAGGAGGGGAGGGGAGGAGAGGAGAGGACAGGAGAGGAGAGGACAGGAGAGGAGAGGAGAGGAGAGGA
>VZTJ01006417.1:480248-497839 GCA_013397795.1 Orthonyx spaldingii | reverse complement strand
GGGATGGGATGGGATGGGATGGGATGGGATGGGATGGGATGGGATGGGATGGGATGGGATGGGATGGGATGGGATGGGATGGGATGGGATGGGATGGGAGGAGGTGACACGGTTCAGGATTAAAAAGATGTCACTCCCATGCTGGCACAAAGGCTGTTCCTCTGGCCAGGCCCATCACAGCCGGTGGGGTGTGAGTCTGTGCAGGGAAAGTGGGAGACTCTGCGTGTCCCCAGATCCTGCAGGGCCTCGGGCCGGGCCTTGGCTGCAGTGCCACAGTGCTGGTGGGCAGCTGTGCCAGCCAAGCTGCTTCCAGTGGAGAGAAAAGCTGGCACTGATGTGCCCAGTCCCTGCTAAATCCCACCCTCAGCCACTTTGGCAGTGCTCCAGAGCCAGGACCTGCCCATATCCTTCAGATTTCTGGATCCGTGTGCTGCTCTTGGTGCCCCTCAGGCTGTGGTGACTCGTGGCAGCTGATGATCCATTGACTCCAGGCCATCACGAGGTGCCCACAGGGATTCAGGACCAGGAACCAGCCTGAGGTTCCAGGGGCTGTTAAAGCAAAGCAGCTGCACCACGTTGAGACTGATCCAGGCTCAGGAAAAATGACAAAAAGGGAACATTTGCCAGGAAAGAATGCAGAACTAAGTGGGGAAAATACATTTTAATGAAATGCAAATATGTTTCCTGGCATCTAGGAGAGAATTAAAGGCATAAATAAATAAATGAAAACCGGGAGTGAGCGTTTAGCACCAGATTTGAAGCTTTGCTTAAAGGGCCAGGCCCAGCTGATGCTGCTGGGGCAGCCCCTGGCTCTGCTCAGGCCACCACACCTCGCAGGGAGAAGGAGCAGCTGCTGGCTTGGCAGGGTCTCTCCACATTTCTGAGCACTCTGTCTGTCCTGGTTGAGTTCAGATGGCTCCAAAGTGACTTTAAAGCCTGACTGGATTTCTTTGGAGGATCAGTCAAGAAGAGGAAGTGCCAATGCACATTCTCCTCCCTGAGCTCACCCTGACAGCTCCTCCAGCTCTGTTAGCCCTGCTCTGGGGCTTGGCTGTGCCTCAGCAGGGCTGGTTGTGCTTCCCCAGCTCCACACCATTCCCAGAAGAGCTTGGCAGGCACCTGGGATGAATCCATTCTTTCTTTTAGGCCTGTTTAACTTCCCTGACAGCACTGGGTCACACCCTGCCCGTGTCCCGGGGCAAAACCACAGCTCACCCCCATGG
Organism: Orthonyx spaldingii; assembly: GCA_013397795.1. Taxonomy (NCBI): domain Eukaryota; kingdom Metazoa; phylum Chordata; class Aves; order Passeriformes; family Orthonychidae; genus Orthonyx; species Orthonyx spaldingii. The sequence goes on along the minus strand of VZTJ01006417.1, from coordinate 496,616 downwards.
AAGGGGCAGCAGGATGCTCCTGTCCCCAGGTATTGCTTCCATCCCCATGGATTGCTCCCATCCCCATGGATTGCTCCCATCCCCATGGATTGCTCTCATCCCCATGGATTGCTCCTGTCTCATGGATTGCTCCTGTCCCATGGATTGTTCCCATCCCGGTGGATTGCTCCTGTCCCATGGATTGTTCCTGTCCCCTGGATTGTTTCTGTCCCATGGATTGCTCCCAATCCCAAGGATTGCTCCCATCCCCATGGATTGCTCCCTGCTCCCAGACAAGGCCAGGGATGGAGGAGGGAGACATCCTCTCCTGCAGCCCGGGAGGGCATGTTGAGAGCCAGAAGTGCCGATTTCTCTGCGTGGCTCCTGTGCAAATGTTTTGACTCTTCTGCCCTGATTCAGCACTTCTGCAAAGCCCACAAGGAGCCTGTGGGGAACTTTAGGCCCAAGTAACTTTGCAAGTGTTATTTTCCTGAGCAGCATTATTCTCGTTTAAGACTACCCTGTGAGCATAAAAATCTCTCATAATGATTTCCTTGTCAGCTGCTTCTTTTCAAGACCTTTTTCTCCTTCCTAGAAATGCATGACACACCATGGCAATTATGTAAAGCTCCTGCTCTCTGTGGCTATGAATAGTGTTTTCTATTCTGTATTGGTTTATATTTGGGTTTGATAATCACACTCATATTTTAAGTTTAACCAAGGCACAATTTCTCTAACAAGGGCAGCAAACAAAGCAAGGAGTTTAAGCTGAGCAAACGAGTGCAGAAGTGGATCCTTTACTTTCTTAATGCTTCCCTGCTTCAAATTATTCCCTGCGCGTTCCATTTAGACGAGGGATACAAATGATTTGTAGGCGTTTTCCACCCCCAAAACATAATAACACAGCAGGGCTGTGCTGCTCCCAGCTCCGTTCCTGCTCGTTTCAGAGCAGCTCCACGCTTTTGTGTGGCAGCCTGGCCCATTTGTTCTTTATTAAAAAGAGAATTAGCGTGAAAGCCAGGCTCTCGCTTAATGGGCTCCAACGCCAACACTCTTGTTAAACCAGTCCCGATCTCTGCTGTAATTCTGCTTTCCCAAATGGAAGAGGAAATGGAAATGCGGGCCGTGAGCAGGGAGAAAAGCAGGGAAGTGTGCTTGGAGTGTGTGTTCCTAGTGCTGGGCGTGACACGGCTCCCCGAGCTCATGGAACAGGGAGGGAGCGAGGAATGCGGCTGGAAAACGGCTCTGCCAGGCCCCGCTCTTTCTACTGAGGTTTTTGGGATTTTATGTGTGGGCAGGGAGCATTTGGAGGCAATTCAGAAGGGGTTTACCATGAAAATGACCCTTCTCCAGCAAATCCACCTTCAGCTCTGAGTAAATCTGGAGACATCCGTGAGTCTGGGCCGAAGGTTCCTTGCACTGAGTCACCTGGAAGGGAAAACTTCCAGTGGTTTTTCTGTGAGGGCAAAAAAGGCCCGGGGAAAGCAGGGCAGCAGTTTTGGAGCTAAAGCATGAAGGATCCGCTTACATGAGGTTATTTCATATGGAAAATGGCTTGGGATGCTCCAGAAACCCATGGGATTCATCTCCCTGCACCCCCCTGCAAGTCTCAGCTTTGCCCTGAACACCGAGAAACCATCATAGAATATCCCAAAATGGAAGGGATCCACAAGGATCAGGAAATCCAGCTCGTAGCCCTGCACAGAACCGTCCCAAGGATCCCACCCTGAATCTGAGAATGGAAATTATTCTTTGAATCCTAAATGTGTTCTACCCAAGGCTTGTAGGGCAGAGAATAACTGCCCACTGTGAACAGCCTGGGCATTTTTTTCTGGGAATTCAAGTTCCAGAAGGAACTGCCTTGTTGAAGAGCAAGAGTTTGATGAAAAACTACTTTCATCAAGTTGGTTTTTCTTTCTATTTTTCCCATAAGGAAATTCAAACTCTGAGAAAGAGCTTTGTGTTTTATTGGCCAAAGTTGAAAGCCAAATGTGATTTGGTTGGGCTTTTTTTGATGATTTTGGTCAAAAAGTGACCAGTTGCTTTCATTAACAATGAAATTTTCAGCTGGGCCTTGGGGGACTCGCTCTTCTTGAAGATATTTTCCAAGGCTGAATCTCTCAGGACCTAATTCCAGGTATTGATGCTGCAAGACAAAGTATTTGGAGCATTTAACTGCCTCTGCTGCTTTCTGCTTGGGTTCTCGGCGTGGTCAGACAAATCCCGTTAGAAGGCAGTGCCCAGACAGGCTGTCTGTCTGTCTCTCTCTTGCCTTGACACAAAGTTGACAGAGGATCTTTGAAAACCCATTTTGGGCAGCCTGATGAAGCGATTCCTGATTCCTCCTGTCTGGTTTAAGGGCAGCCCTTCCCCTTGGGATGCGACCTTGGGGGTGAAGTTCTGGACTCCTGTCCCTGCTGTGCTCTGGGCTCAGGGTGTTGGCCTGACCTCTGCCAAGTGCTGAGCTCTGGCTGGGGTGGAACTGGGTGATCTTCAATGTCCTTCCAACCCAAATCATCCTGGGGTTCTGGGATTCCCTAAGAGGAACCAGCAGCTGCTTTAGTGGCTGTGTTAATGACAGGAGTGTCACCATTCCCTACCCAATGCTGGATACACGTTTCAGGTGTCTGGTTTTGGGGTTTGCAGAGCGCTGGGGGTACCTCAGTGCACAGGCTGAGTAGGTGGGGACAGCGACACATCCTGCAGGTCCCAGCTCTGCCCAGGGTGCTCAGCAGGTGACAGGGACAGCTGGATCTGACCTGTGCCGAGTAATCTTCTCTGTTCCAGCCCCAACTCTGCTGCTGCAGGCGTGGTAAGAGCATGGAGAGGGGCAGATGGACGTGGTGACAGTGAGTGCTGAGTGCTTTCATCTCCCTTTGGGGCTGGAGCTCTTCCAGTTGGTTCTGTGGGAATGCACGAGGCACAGCAGAGGTGAAACCCCCACTGCCCAGGTCCAACCTGGTGCTGGCTGGGACATGTCAGGCAACCAGGTCCCTTTGGGCCATGAGCATGTGGATGTGGTGAACAATCTGTGGTGAGGCAGCACCCCAGGAAATCCAGGGACGTGGAAATTCTGTGCTGCCTTTCCTCTGCCGGCTCCCAGCACTGAGCCCTCGGCAGGAGAAGGGGTCTGCTTGATCTCAGCTGCTTCCCACTGGGCCAGAATGTCCCACAAAGCCTTTGAGGGCGGCCCAGGCATCACCAGAGAGCTGCTGACATTTCGAACGCACACACAGGTCCCCCCTGCCCTCGCGTTTCTGGGGGCTCGGCTCTGACCCATGGTTCCGCCTCGCCCTGGCTCTCACCAGAGGCTCGGTTTGGGCAGACGTTCAGCAGCTGCCTGCTTCTCATTATTTACTGACTGCAAGCCAAAGGGCACAAAATGTTCCTCTATTCCTTCACAACAGGCAGGGGAGCTCCTGGCTGCTCTCAGAGTGAAGGATGTGATCACCAAACCCATTTCCCCTCATTATTTCCCTGAGTTTTGTGCTGTAGCAGATGGATCTTCATTAGGCCGAACAGAACTTTTAGGTCGAAGCTGCTTTCATTGTTAAAGAGCTCTCGTGGTAACCCCGGCTGTTTCATTGAGATTTACAGGAAAGTGGCTGAGAAATACAATGGCAAAATAAAGATGCCTTTAACCAGATAATGGGAAAGCATTTCCCTCTCTGGAAAGGTCGTGCATGGCAAGTGGGAAATGGAGCTCAAGTGGCTCTGGGGTAGGTTGAGTGTCTGAGTAGGGATAGGGAGGATAAATCACAGCCAGGCACCTCTAGAATGAGCCCAGAAAATCACATTTACCAAGTTTGTTGTCAGGATAGAACCCCCAGAATTCCCAGCTGTTTGCTGAGGTGCCAGGGCTGGCGGCCAGGAGGGACAGGCAGCTTGTACAGGACTTCTGGAAGGTCAGACAGGACCTGGAAAATGCCTGCAGGAGGTTGCAGGTAAGTCTGGGGGGCAGGGGGAGGGAGAGCTGCTCCCCACCACCTCAGGGTTCCCTAACCCACCTGGACTCTCTTTGCAGTGACTTCTCTCCTCCAGGCAGGGCTGGGCTCAGCCGTTCCCTCAGTCACAGTAATTGCTGAGCAGCCCAGACATGGGGCTCCTGCTGTGCTTTCCATCCCCTCCCTGAGCTGCTGTGGGTTTTGTTTCCATTCAGGAGCCTTTGGCAGCCCTGTTATTTTGTGCTCTGCATGTGTCACTCTTTATAAGCTGGAGCTGCTCCGTGTTGAGATAGACACTGATAAATGCTGTAATCACATGGGGCTGTCTGAGCAAAGAGATTTGAAACCATTTTTTTTCCTCCTTTTATTTCCTTTTTTTCCCCCCCCTAAGTGTCACATCTTGTACTGTTTTAGCTTTCCCTTTTACAGCCTTATTCCTTCTCTGGAAACATCTGCTGAGGGAATAAGGAGGGGGAATGAGGATGATTTGCAAGTCACACACGGCTCTGAGGACAGAGACCATGACAGCAAGGATTCTCTATAAAAAACTGTGTCCTGGAGTTGGGAAATTCTCGTCCTGAAGGACATTCCTGAGGTGTGGAGACCTGGGAGCTGCTTTCCAGGCCAGGGCTCCCCGGCTGTGTCAGTGGAGGATGGGCTGTGCTGCTCTGGCACCTCCTGCCAGGGCTCATCTCCTGAGCTCCACCTGAGCCAAGGATTCACTCCAAGCACCTTCAGACTCACCTCTGCCTTGCTGAGAGGCTGACCCAGGAGCTCCTGTCCCGGCTGCCACCTGCACTGCACCTGGAGAGCTCTCAGGTCATGTCCTCTCTCCGACCCCTCTGCTTTCTCTTACAGAATATTCAGGCTGGGAGAGCTGGGGCTGTTGGGGCTGGAGAAGAAAAGGTTGTGTGGAGACCTCAGAGCAGCTCCCAGGGCCTGAGGGGGCTACAAGGAAGCTGGAGAGGGATTGTTTATGAGGAACTGCAGTGACAGGACAAAGGGGAATGGGTTCAGACTGACAGAGGGGAAATTTAGATGGGATATTGGGAAGGAATTGTTCCCTGTGAGGGTGAGGAGGCCTTGGCACAGGGTGCCCAGAGAAGCTGTGGCTGCCCCTGGATCCCTGGCAGTGTCCAAGGCCAGGTTGGACACTGGGGCTTGGAGCAGCCTGGGACAGTGGAAGTGTCCCTGCCATGGCAGGGGTGGCACTGGATGGGCTTTAATGTCCCTTCCAGCCCAACCCATTCCGTGATTCTGTGATTACTTGTGCCCTGCTTCATCTGTGCCTCTTCTTTCCTGCCAGATTTCTCTCAAGGCAGAGCAGCAAAACCTTTCAGACCATGGAAAACGACGATTTCAGATGAGCTGATCCGACCCATCCTGGTTCATTCTGGTCTGGGCTGTGCCTGCAGCCGCAGTGGGACAGGCCTGGTGTGACACTGGCAGGAGCCACTGCTGAGGGAGAGACCTTGCTCCAAGGGGATCATTCTGGGGTGCTTGTCACAGGTTTATTATCAGATATTTTTAAGCTGTCTGTTATTTTCGTGCCTTTCCATAATCCCAGCAAAGCCTCTCCACTGGAGTGATGAGAATTTCTGGAAACAGGCAATTTCCATTCCTTTGGGTGCAGTGAGAAACGGAGCTTCTCATCGAGCTCACACCTCTCAGCCTCTGCAGGAAACCCCTCGAGTTCTGCCCATCCTTCAAATCCAGCTCCCACTCGTCCCTGGAGCTGCAAACTCCTCAGCACTTCCACCCTGCTGGGTGCCCAGCCACACACGGGGTTTTCTCCAAGATTTCCTTGCCTCCATGATTCTGCTGCCTCTTTGGGATCTGTTTTCTTTGGTTTTCATTGTCTGCACATTTTCTTTGCCTGTTTCTCCCCCCTCAGTGAGAAAGGAAAGCCTTTGAACAGGGTGCTGACTAAATACTTCTGGGTCTTGTGCCTTTGCCTGCTTTGTTTTGATCCCATTGCGTGCAAGGATCAAAAGGGAACACGTTTTCTCCTGGAAGATGACAGCAACGATGCTGAAAGTGCAGGGGATGTTGCCTCAGAGGCACCACCTCCCTCGGGGAGCTGTAAACATCCCTTTCAACTCCCAAAATAATAAAGGTGCCTGCCACCTCCTTGTCCTCTTTGATCTTTGCCAGCTCTGTGTGGGCTGTGACTGTCAGAGGGGGAATCAGGGAGCAGGTGGGAGGAGATGAAGAGCCCTGTCCGGCTCTGGGCTGCCCCTGGAAGGGGAGAATCCCCCAGGACAGAACTTCCCTGGTGTCCAAACCTCAGACCAGCGGTCAGAAAGGTCCAGGCTCACCAAAGACACATCTGGAAACATCCCAGGCAAAAAAAATGAAGTAACACCTGACCACTGGTGCTGCTGGGTGCTTTGGGGATTAGGAAAACTGGTCAAAAATTAATATTTTCTCAACGATTTTTCTTTCACAATGTTCAGAGCCTTCAAATCACCTGTTGGAGGATTTCTTCTTGGAGAAGTTTTTTACGTTTTTAAGCACCACAAAATGCTTTTTTTTTTTTTTTTTTTTTGCACCTTTTTGCAGTTTTTATTTCCACTGTTCTGTTTTCCTGCAAAATTTTGCCAGTGCTGGCAGAGTGGCAGAACTGAGCAGTTGCAAAGCTCTCTTGTCACTCTGCCACCACACAACAGCCAGGATTTGGAAAAGGCAAAAGGAGGGAAAAATATGGAAACACTTCCTGCTAGCAGAGTAAATGGGGGATGAAAAGATCAAAAAATTAAAAGAAAAAAATGCAGCTTCAAAAAAAAAAAGCAGAATTAAAAATAAATCTAACAATCCTGCTCATTTTGGGGCAGTTTTGCACTGCAAAATCTGCTTTTCAGCCTCAGGAATGTTCTCCGGAAGATCAGAGCCCTCTGCAGCTCCCGGCAGGTCCTTTGCAGCTGGGTTCCTGTGTGGGCTTGGGAGAAGGAAAAAGCCTTGGTGTGCAAATGGTGGCTGCAGTGTCTGCAGGGGCCACTGCATCCTCGGGAGTGGGGAAGGAATAATTCCAACTCCCTGAGCACTTCTGGGGTATCTCCCCAGCTCCTCTGGGATTCAGGGCTGGAGGATTCACCTTGTCATGCTTGGCTCAAGTGCAGCGACAGCATCCCCTCTAAAACAGTAACACAGCACCACCTCAGCTCTGAGCTGGCTGTCACCCCTCAGGCTGCTTCCCCAGAGCCCTTCTTGTGCAAAACACCCCCTGTAAACCCCCACTGTTCACCCACCCCTGGGAACAGGGAAAATGATGGTGAGAGCAGCAGCCTGACTGCAGCAGATCGTGCTCCTTCTGCAAGGGGCTCTCTCCTGTTTTGTTTGAAATTAAAACAATGCTTAACCTCGCTAATTTGTCATCTAGGCTCATAAGGAAATAGGCTGGGGAAGAGCTGGCTTGCTCCAGTGGGAAATGGAATAAATTTGAGTTGAATCATGGAGTGTTACTTCCAGAGTAACAGCAAATGGAGTGTGTGGCTTATTGTTAAACAAGAGCAGAGATCCTGAAATCAGGTTAAGAGGCATTCTGTCAAGGGTCTGGTGTGCAGCTGTTTCCCTGGCAAAGGAGAAAACTCTTCCAGAGGAACTAAGTGGGGAGCATTTATCAATTATTGATGGAAAATAAGCCCTGCAAGCCCAGCAATATCAACGAGGAGATGCAGTCAAGGGGCAGGATCAAGTTAAAAAAATAGAGACAAGTCTCCAGAGTGAGAGGAATCAGAGAAATTCCAGCTTCTGGGAATATTTGCACAACTTAAAATCTGTGGGACCTCTCTCCATTCTCCTGGTACTTGAGCTCCCCATGAGGATCAGATTTTCTGGAGCACTGGGGAGCCAACAACACAGAGTGAGAGGGACAACAGGAAACTGTGGGAGCTGAGGAGGTCTGAGAGCATGGCCAGAGCCTTGGGAAGTGAGACGGGGATTTCTGGAGCTGTGGATACAGCCCCTGGAATGCAGTTACACTGCTCTCACTGAGCTGGGAGGGGAGGAGAGGGAAAGGGAAAGGTTTCCCTGCTCTCCCCAGCAGCCTGTGTGTGGCTGCTCCATAAATCAGCTCGGAAGTTTCGAGGCTGTGCCACACTTGGGATGTGAGCAGACTTAAAAGGTCTTCCAGGAGTTTTCCAATAGGATTTTATAGGTTTTCTTCCACCTGAGGAACAGCTTAATGCCAGCCCTGCCTGCCAGGGCTGGAAGGGAGGGGGCAGAGCTGGCAGTGGCAGCAGGGTTTGGGTCACACGGTGACTCCTGCCAGCGTGACACCCATGGGAGAGCCATTCCCTGGCAGGGGCTGAGCCCACACCAACAGGAGACCACGGGGCACTCCCTCGGGAGAAATGCCATGGATCCAGCCAGAAATGCCACTGTGGGGCCCTGCTGCACCCCTCCAGCTTTGGAGACACATGTGGGGCACAGCAGGGACAGGGACAGCACCCCCGGCCACCTCAGGCTCCACTCAGGTCCTCCTGCACACCGAGTTCAAACGTGGGGCAGGGAGAGAAGTGGGCACTGCAGGTCCTGTGTCTCAGTGCTGGAATCCTGTAACTCAGCCCTAATTCCTGGAAAAATAATTCAGGAAAGTGGTACCTGGAAAATGCGTGGAGGTGAGTAATAGTCAGCCTTGATCATCAGAAACAAATTGCACAAAACCCATTTAATTTCCTTCAGAGCCTGAGTGCAAAGGCAAGAGATAATTCCTGCTCTGGTGCAGCAGCACTTTTAACTCTCCTGGTCATAAAATCTCCATGAACAAGCTCATGAAATATGGGAGAGATGAATGGACCAGATGGGGATGCAGAGCTGGGCAGCCAAGCAGGATCACACAGCAGAACCAGGAACTTTTCCTGCCTCTGGCAGCTGATCCATAAGGCCTCCCCTGGGCCTGGGGCCATTCAGCATCCCCCATGCACAGAACACAAGATGCTGCTGTCCCTCACATTTGGTCAAGGGCTGGAAAGGACTTTAAATGGCCTTGAGACTGTGGAAAAGATAAAAAGAGAAAAAAAGCCTTAATTCAGAACCCAGTAAGGACAATGTAAAACCCAGCTTTGAGTTGTGATGCAGCTGGGGATGCAGAGGGGATCACACAAGGGTGTGACATCCCCAGCACCGAGGGTGGGCACTGCCCTGGCTGCATGCAGGGCTCAGGACACCAGGGCCTCGGCCAGCAGGGGCCCAGCTGGGACACCCTGCCCAGTCTGGACTGGTCCCAGCATCCCCAGGAGCTGCAGGACAGAGAGGTGACCCTGCCCTGACGGGCTCCTTTCAGAGGGTGAGTCCCCGTGGTCTGCCAGGGAATTCTTCCCAAGCACTCACCTGCTGAGCTGCCCTTCTCACTGAGGTGTTCTCTGCTGCTCTTCTCACAGAGGGAGGCTCCAGGAGTTTTCTGCTGTCCCAGGGGTGCTCCAGGCTGGACACCTGCAGGCAGAACCGTCCCTGAGCTGTTTGCAGTTGCCGTGGGACGCTGGGCACTGACCCATGAATGCTGTGCAGTCCAGGCATGGCCAGACTGCTCCAAAAGTGACAGAAAACACGACTTCCCTGTCCCTCCCAGGCGTGTCCCGGTGCCATTCCCACTCGGAATGCTCACTGAGCTGTTGCCGATGGCTTCAGCTTAAATTTGTGCGATTTGCTGTCCTGTCCTGCCTGATCCCCGGGGAGAGCTCAGTGTGCTCCTTCACGCCACATTTGCTGTTTCAAGGGGCATCCCAGGTAATTCTGCCCTTTCACTCCTTGGATAAATGTGCAACCACTTCTCCTGCCCACCTCATTGCCTTTAGGTTAACACCGTGCTGCAGGCCATGGAATAAGTGTGGAAATTGTTTAAGGGGCCGCAGGGGTGGCTGGACAGGTTGAGCTGTCTGAAATAGAGCTGGCAACAATCTGCAGGGGAAAATAACCATTTTCTTACCTCATTCCCTCTTGACTATGAACAAGCCTTGTGCTGAATCTTCCCTAAAAATTGTTCTTCTGGGTTTTGGCACAAATAGAACACAAATATATTCCGGGCAGTAGAAATCATGTGGAAATTGCTGCACAGGTACTTCTGTGCAGTGTGGCTTTAAAGAGGGCAGAGCTGTGAGGGACTGGCGTGGTCAGGCTGGGTGACACCTTCTGTGCAGGCACAGCAGGGCTGTCCCGTGTCCCTGAGGTGGGGATGTCCCAGGTGTGACACCTTCTGTGCGCGCTGTGCTGTGTCCCTGAGGAGGGGGCTCCTCCCAGGGGCCCTGTCCCACCAGTGACACCGTAACACAGCACAGTGTGTGCCAGGGGTGTCACTGCACCCCGCTCAGGGGCAGAGGTTAAGGGTGACACAGGACAGTGTGTGACTGTTCAGACTCCAGGCAGTGCCACTGGTGCAGCTGGACACCCTGCAGGGCTGTCACTGTGCCACGGGCAGTGTGTGACCGGCTCCAAGCCCTGCAGGATCCGCTGGGGCAGGGGATCAGCCAGCCCGGCCCAGCCAAGCCCAGCTCACAGCCCCGGCTCCAGATGGATCCCAGCGGTCTGGAAGGAGTCGGTGCCAATGCCCCGTCCCTCTGCAGCCTCGCAGGTAGGGCTGAGCGAGCTGAACGGGCAGCTCCTGCCATTTGGGATGCCCTGGGACATCCTGCTGCTCCTCCAGCTGGCTCTGCAGAGCCACAGCCTCCTGCACAGGCTGCGTCCTGTCTGTCAGCCTGGGGCTGCTGTCTTGCTGACTCCAGGATTCCTGAAAAGGCACCGAGCCCCTGTGGGAACCCAGCAGCTCAATGGCTCTGTCACGGCACAGGGGTCAGGCCCCACTCCAGGGAAGCAGATGTTTCGCCCTGAAGTGCCTCCTGATCACAAGTGTTTATCAGATACCTTATCTGGCCCTTTCGCTGCTCGCTTTTACCAGCAGAGCTCCTCAGGGGTGCTCCTGACTCTTGTTTTTCAGTGAACATCCTGTGAGCAGCCTGAAGGCAGCGAGTGCTGGGGAGGGGATGCTGAAATCAGCACCTTTCCTCTTCTGTGACCTTGGAGGTCTCATTTAACCTCTCTGTGCTCAGGTCCTGGCAGGGAGGATGGAGGTGAGGAAATGCAGGACTTCCCTACCCAGGTGCTTGAGCTGCTGCAAAGGGAGGGAAGGGTCAGCTGCGGGAACAAAGCGGGTGGCAAACGGAGGGTTCACCTTCGCTCTGCTGCTCTGGGCAAGGGTTTTGTTCCTGAGTTGTCCAGATCAGCAGGAACGGCCAGGAGGGGTTCCCTGTGGCTGCAGCACCACTTTAACTTGGACAGAGCACACCCTGATCCCCCGGTGCTCTGTTCCAGCACCACCCAGACACTTGCAGCAGCTTTTCATCCCTCCGAGAAAGAAGCCACGAGCGCAGTCCAAAGCTGGATGGAAATGACAGCCAGAACTCTCTGAGCTCGCGTTTGGGAGCTCGTTTGCTTTCTGCTGATGCTGCAGCCAAACCCCCCTCCCACAGGCAGAGGCTTCAGTTCTGTTAGGTTGAGTGACCTCTCACGTCTCAGAGAAACATAAATACTGTATAAAACACTCGTCGGAGCCCAGGGTTTTGAGGCACACAGCAGCCTGTAAATGAACAGGGTGTGTGTGCACAGCTCACAGGCAGGCACATCCTGAGGGCCCGGGGCAGTGGCTGAGGCCAGGCCTTGGTGGGGCACAGAAAGTGGGAAAATCAAACAACAGGGAGCTGGACAATAGAACAAGATGTTTTTACAGAAGTACCAGGTGTGAATAAACATCTCCATGTGACTCTGAAGTGCACAGAGAGGAGGTGGATTGCCTGCACCATGTGCAGTGCCAAGATTATTTGCATTTCTGTCTTCTAGGAAATGTTATCATTTTAGTGGTTATCTCTTCCTAAAAGGACACTTCATTTACTGTTTGAAGAGTTCTGAAATTACCCTGCTCACAGAGCAATGAGCTCTTGCTGCCACATCCACCTCAGCTGCCACTGTTGGGGCTGAAAGATTTTGTTTTGTGCCTCAACTTCAGCGTGGGAGCCAAGGCCAAAGCTGGAGCACTTCAGGAATTGATCTACACAGTACCTTAGACATACCCATGAGTGTCATGGAATCATGGAGTGATAGAATCACAGAGCCATGGAATCACGGAACGGTTTGGGTTGGAAAGGATTTAAAAGCTCATCCAGTTTCAACCCCATGCTATGGGCAGGGACACCTCCCACTGGAACACCCAGAAGATGATGGATGTTTTCCCAATGATTCCCTGGCAGCTCTCAGCCAGCTCACCCCAGTCTGGCACTGCAGCCCAGGGTCTCAGGTGCCCCAAGCCTGGCTGTGAGCTCCAGATGTGCCCTCTGAGCTCCAGATGTGCCCTCTGAGCAGCTGGGCTGTGCAGCCCCTGTGGGACAACCTCCCACCCAGCCCAGGCTGGGGCTCATGTGGCTGGAACAGGACCCTGCCATCATCACTTCTACCTCACTGCTCGTTAACACCTGGGCATTTCTCGTTTTCCGGTGAGTAATGTCCCTCCAGAGTGACCCTGACAGACCCACAGCGCTGTGGCAGAGCACCACGCTCAGGGCAGGGGGAGGTGGGGATGCAGAGCTTCATTAAGCAGTCAATCCATTAAAGCAGCCCGGAGCAGCAGTGCAGGTGAGGGTGGTGATGGAAGCAGGCTCCCAGTGCAGGCTCTGGCTCGATGCTGAGCCTGACCCAGGCTCCCAGACGTTTTCAGCCCTCCCAGAGCAGCTGCCCTGCGGAGGGGGGCTGGGCAGCAGGAGGAGCCCCCAGGGGCAGTGAGGTGCAATGCCCTGAGCTGGAGCTGAGCCCTTGGCTGACATTTCCAGCCATGAAGGGCAGGAATGAACTGTGGGGTCCCGACCGCTGCCTTCAGTTGGCACCACCCAGCCCAGCCCAGCCCACTGCCGTGCCCGGGAGGCTGATGCTGACACCTGGGCCTGCCTCCCTCCTCTTCCTCTGCCCTCCCAGCCCTGGAGAGCCCCCCACCCCCGTGTGCAGCCAGCTGTGCCCGGGAGGATCCCAGCCCCTTTGCAGCGCTGCTCTGCAGTGTCTGCACCGCTGATGGGCATTGATGGGCTCTCTGAACTCGGCAGGTCCCTCTCAGGGATGCAGTTTGCACTCATCACAAAGCTGGAGTGGTGCACAAAGGGCCAGGGGCAGTTTGCCAACGACACTTTCTGCTCGCTGAGGAACTGGGAAAAGTGGGGACAAATAAATCTTTAACAACCACCTGGCTCTCCCTGCTCAGCCTTTTAGAACCTGCTCTGAAGGCAGCTTTGGTTTCATTGCTCTTCCTTCCTGTTGGTTTGTGTGCAGCGTTTGTTGTTTGCTGGCCTGTCAGGAACAAATGAAGATGAGGCAGAATTGAGTTTGTTTTGTTGTTTACACTCAACTTTTGCACAGATGGCACAAAGAACTCCCTTTTTTCTTGTATTTCATGATCTTACCCATCTTCCTGAGTTAGGAAGTTCAGCATCTGCTGAAGGTCTCCAACCCTTCGGAATGAAGCAGCAGGATGGGGCAGAATGAGACATTTTGGTAAAGAAACTTCTGGATTTCCAGTGTGCCTGGAGTGGGTTTTGTGGCTGATCCTGCCTGACTTGAGAATCCCAGCAGCAGCCAATATCTGCTTCCTGTCCCAATAACTTATCAATTTACTCTGTCAATAAACCAGAAATTTGTCAAGAAGAGGCCAAAAAAAAAGTCCCTCTTTTAAAAAAAGGGGGGGAAATGCAGGAGCAAGAGAGTGTCAGTGTCCCAGCTGTGGACTTGCACTGCTCTTGGCTGTCACACGCCTGCTTGAGGAGTTATTAATCCCATTAAACACCGAATAAAGACAGGATCTGCCGAAGGACACGAGCCGCTAATAAACTGTAATAACTAATTACATTTATTTTCGCTTCATTTTAAACTGTCTGGGACACTTAATTGTGTCAGGGACTCTGTGGCCGCAGGGTGCCAGGCAGAGCCCAGGCAGCCCCGGAGTGCTGGGAGTGCCCCCAGTGCCAATTACCTGGAGAGGCTTCACCAAATTAACTGCAAATGGCTCTTAAAGCCCTTCAAATTTCCTCTGTCTCGAAGCCATGGAAAACGAGCTTTGGAAGTGTGCGGGAGCCTGGGAACAGCTCTGAGATGCAGGGGACTGCTTGGTTTTAAGGAAACCCCTCCCGGCAGCAGCAGAGGGACCCGAGGTGCTTCTGGTTTGCCAGGAGGGTTCAAAGCCCACACAGGACCCTTGGGAGCCTCCCCTGCCTCGCGGCTGGAGCTGTGCTGGGGAAACCTCGGCCAACAGCTGTCCCCAGCCCCGGGACAGGACAGCCCCGTTCCTGCTGTCCCCCAGCCCTCCTGGAGTGCTTATTGAATGACAAACCTCTGCAGTTCCCCGCCAGAGATGGGAAGAAAGGATCTACCCCTGCTGCCAGGGCCTCCAGTGCTCCAACAAATTGTAATTTCCAGACCACCCTCCCGAGGAATCTCCTTCCCACACTGGGTCCATCGGCCCCAGGGAGTCCCTGGAGCTCAGCTGGAGCCGTGCCTGCTCTGGTTCTGACGTGGTTTGTCCGTCCTGTCCAGCTCCTGGACCCTCCTGCACCGACCCTGCCGCGGTTCCTGTCACTCTGAACTCCCGTGATGGTCTCTGGAGCGCTGACTGAGCCTGGACCTGCTCTGCTCACCCTGCCTGGCTGCTGTGGGACTGTGTCCCCCCGCCCAGGGCACCCAGGACCCCATCCCCACCCGTCCTGTGCCACTCCTGGCTCCCAGATCGTTCCCCTTGTGGGACTGCCCCATTCTTGCTGACCACAGGGTTCAATCCCCATCTGGACCATTCCTTCAGGAGCTGGACTCCAAATCCTTGTGGTCCCTCCCAATACTCCCCAGAATATTCTGTGATTTTGTGTTTTACTTGCAGATGGCTCTGGGCTCCAGGACACTTCTGGTAAATCTTACCCTGCTGCCTGAGCAATCAGCACCCTCCAAAGTTCCTGAGGTGGCCTTTCCTTGTGGGCTGTGTCTGCTCATCTGAGTGTCACCCTGAGGTGAACATGGAACGTGGAATATGGGATGGGGACCAGGGGAATCTCCCAGGGTGCTGGGGAATCTCTGACCAGGGTGCTGGGGAATCTTTTGGGGTCACACAAGGGACCTCAGCATTGCCAGGGTGTGATTGATCTGATCTCTAAAGGCAATAAATCCGTCCATGGCTGTTGGTTTGTGAGTCAATGAATTCCAGCCTGGATTTCCTCCGGGGCTGCTCCCTGTGACAGGGCTCTGCTCACCCCCAGTGCCACAGGGACAGATAGGGCTGGTGGCAGCGTTGGCAGGTCCCACCTCCAACGCAGGTTTTGAGGGATCCTGTGACACCTTTGTGCTCAGAACCTGCCGCGCTGTTCCCCGCTGTAACTCCCGTCACACGGCATTAGCTTCCCGCGAGCCCTCAGTTGTGTGCTGTGTCTGAAAGGGAAAGAGGAGAGAGCACGAACTCTGGAAGGATCCTTGGGAAATCGTCATGAAACTGGCCAAGAAATATTTCGAGGAACAACTTGCTAACTGTAAAGAAATACCAACAAATCCTTCTGAAACACAGCAGCAGCAGGAACACTGCCAGAGAGGCTCCAAGGCCACTAAATGAGTGAGGCATGAAAGGCAAAGCTCAAGGAAGATAAAGCTGGAGCAGAAAATCCAGATGAATTCTTCATATTGATGTTTGCTGGGGAGGAACTGAGGAAAATTCTGTCAGTGGAGCTTTTCTTTATGGGTTAAGAATTGCAGGAAGTGTCTCAAATTAAAGAAATGAGCAGTTTGAAATCCTCACTGGGGTTTGGAAGTGGAAGGCTCAGGGATAAATAAGATAAAAGGAAAGAATTGGGCATGGCATTTATCAGGGCTGGGGCTGCCTTGCACACCCATTAGGGCTCTTTAAAGGAGGAACAGAGCTTTTGCAGGAGGATGACTTGGCTGAAGCAATGGATTACCCAAAAACTTGCAGCAGAATCAGGTGCAGAACTGGAAAAACAGAGGGAACAGCAAGAAGGATGTTCCAAAATGCACTGTGATCTCCAGAGGGGGCAGATGGAACTGAAGGGAGCTGCTCCATCAGAAAAAAATATCCTGGGAGATCCAATAACAGTCCTAAAGACTGTAAGTGGCACCAAACAGGTGAAAAGGGCATGGAGAGCCTGGTTTTTATAACCCCAAGCCAAAAAGAAATAATTTGTAACACACATCAGCACCTTAGGGGGAAAAGAAAAAGGTGCATTTTCCATTCAGCTTCCAATTAATTAAACTGTGCAACTCCTGGCTACAAGATGCTTTGAGTTCTGAAATGCGGCATGAATTCATGAAGCAATTAAAAACCTGTTAAATAGGAATTTATAACCTCTTGTTCAAAAGCTTCCTTCCTTCCTTCCTTCCTTCCTTCCTTCCTTCCTTCCTTCCTTCCTTCCTTCCTTCCTTCCTT
>VZTJ01006417.1:468001-479904 GCA_013397795.1 Orthonyx spaldingii | reverse complement strand
TCCCTCCTGCCTTCCTTCCCTCCTGCCTGCCTGCCTGCCTGCCTTCCTTGCGTTTCCTGCTCCCTGCTCCTTCCAGGGCAGGATAAGAAAGCTTCAGTGATGTTTGGGCTTCATGGATAACAATTAAATTTTGCACAAGAACTCAGAGAACTGGAGATGGGCCCAGGTTTTTTGCCACAGAAAACCAGGACTTTTGATTCAGCTCTGGGTTCTTCTGTGGCAGGACAATCATTATTCCGGTCGTGTGCCTCAGTTTTACTACGGCTGAAAACCTCCAGTTCAAGGTTCCTTTTCCACCACCTTTGCAGTGTAATCCACTGACAGGTGTCTTTGAAAATCCACCGTGGAGTGATGGAAGCTGAAACCCAGCATGACTGGAGCCTTCTGGAGGGGAGGAGCTGTGATGGGAGTCCTTATGTTCGCTTTTCCTCCCTGAGTGAGGGGGATGTTGCACTGCTGAACAATTCTGTGTTTCATCCCTTCTCAACAGACTACTCCCATTTTGGTTTTGGTTTTTTTTTTTGGTTTTTCTTTTTAGCTGCTCTTGTTTTTTCTACGTATCCTGAGCTTTGCTTCCCACACAGAACATCCACCTCGAGATTTTTGTCTGTTACTGGCTACTCCCCATCGCCCCCAGCTCCTGCACACACAGAAGTCAATCCTTGTCCATCTTCCCTCGGTACCTCTGGATTCAGTGCCTTCCCTGCAGCCTGTTCCCTGCCTGGGAAATCCCAGGAACTCAGGTTTGATGGATATTTTATGGGTTTTATGGTTTTTTTCTGCAACGGGGTCCTTGTTGGCTTTGCAGCCCCCAGGCTCCATCAGTGCTGCTCTGCCAGCCTGGCTTTGGCAGGGGTTGGTAACTGTTATTTCACATTCAAAAACTTAATTTGCCACATTTCATGCATGTGAGAGTGGAACGTGTCATTAAAATCAATCTCTGGGACAAAGGGTGTGAAACAAGCCGCGGGTGGGATGTGCCAGGAATCGATTCCTGCCCTTTGTTGGTGACAGAGCAGGGAGCGGGGCCTTTGGTGTGTGACGGGGACAATTCACCACCAGGGTTGTGAAAACCCCTCCAGGAACAACTTGTCAGGGAATGTTTTAGCGATCTGAGAAGCTCGAAAAGCGGAGCCGAGTGAGAACTGGGAGTTTGTCCCCAGGGAAATTTCTAAGTGAGACAAAATTGTCATTTGCTCTGCATTTAAGTTTCCAGGCAGCAGCTTGAAACCAAACCAGGATTTTCCCTTTTTTTTTTTGTCAGCTCTGTTTTCAAACGGAAAAGTTCCGTTTTTGCGTTGCCTCCTCCGTGTTTCCCTCTGTGAGAAAACCACAGAAACAACAAACAGGGAGAGCAGCTGAAGAAATAACAGCGTTTTCCCTCATAAGAAGGAAGATTCCCAAAAAATCCTCAGCCCTTTTGCTCTGTGGAGAGCCCGTTGCTCTCTCTCTGCAAGAAATACTTTCTTCACATTGTCATGGCCACAGAAAGTCGAGGCAAAAACTCGTTTTCCAGTTGAAAAAACTGGACTTCTCCAGTTTCAGATTTGGAGAAAAAGAGAAAATCCAAGAAATATTTCGCTTGGCTTCTTCCCACCAGCGTTTTCACATTGAGTTACATAGAATGGAAATTTTCATTTGTCACAGTTTCTGGAGAAATTGTTTTATAACAAATCTCCCAAACCTGAGCAATGACAATGAACCCCCAGAAGTCATTTCACACAAATAAAATCTCCTCTGTGCAAGGAGCTGGGGTGGCAGCACCAGAGGAGCTCCAGCAGAGGATACCTTTGAAAACAAAACAAACCCAACAAACCAAAGCAAAATAAAGCGCTGAGAACTTGCTGCTGGTGTTGGAGCCCAGGAGGGGCTGGGACAGACCCTCCTCACCCCGGGGCCAGGGTGTGGGGCTGGCTGGGTCAGCTGAGTTTGTTGAGTCAGCTGCCAGAGTGCAGCCCAAGAACAGCTTCCCTATCCTTCACAGCTTCACAGGGAAAACTGGAAATTCCATAGGAGTGATCCAAAAACTCACCCCCACAAAAAGGCAAGGAGACCAAATCCATAGAAATATACAGAGGTGTGTGTATTTATAAAACACTTATTAAAAATACATATTTTTAAAGATATGTTTAAAACAACCTTGTAAATTTGCAGCGAATCCAGGCATGGCAGGAGAAAATGGGATTATGATACACAGGCTCTGTGGGAAATAATTCTGCTTTGTGTTTCCAATAGCCCACAGCAGAGGAACAAAACATGAGGGGTTTTTGGGGTTTAGTTGCGTCCCCCAGTCCCACGGACTGTGTCCCACGGCCAGCACTGCTCACAGCCACTGCCTGGGCTGCACACTTGGTGAAACGTGAAGTTTAGCAGGCACAAAGGGAGCTGCTGAGGGGTGGAAAAGATTTCTCTGCAGTTGGCCACCCTGGCCTTTGGGGAGGGGATTTGCTCTGCTGGGGTCCCTGTGCGGGGTCAGGGACTCAGCTCTGGTGAACCAGAGAGGGCCCAAGGCTGAGCTTTGGGTCGGGTTCCCCCATCTGAGCAAGGACTGAACTCAGACACCTGAGCCTGGGCCAGCCCAGCCCCCGCCAGGGGAGACCCCCCAAGGGAGCAGATCCCCTCGGAGAGGAGGAGATGGATCCCCTGAGACCCCCAGCCCTCCCGAGGGCACAGCGAGCGCAGGAACCTCAGCTCTGCTGGGAGCTGCCTCACTCTCAGCCAGCAGGAGCTCCGAGGGGAGCTCGGGCTGATTTCCAAGGCAATGAACTTGCTCGGTGCTATCAGATCAAGAATCTGATCACACCCGGTATCGAGCTGAGCAGCTTCGGGACTGGAACCACTGTGGCTCACGAGCTGTGTCACTGCACTGAGCCAGAGTAATGAACTTGTCACAAAATGCATTTCCCTCGTGGCAGCAGGGATTAAACCTCTGAGACCCGAGTGATTCATAGCCCTGAACCCACCGGAGAGGGGGCACAGCCTCGGTGTAACAGAGCCCTCCTGGAGTCACTCTGGGAATTGTCATCCTCAGCTGAAGGGCTAAAAGGGAAACACAGCCCCCTTCGAGCTGAGGATGGTGTGTGGGTCAGCGATGGAGGTGGTTAAGGCAGGGCTGCTGCGTTTGTTGGGCTGCTTCTCTGCGTTTGGAAAGAAAAATCCCGAGCCAGGGCAAAGGGATAAATCTCTCGCTCTGTGCAGGGAGCAGGGACCGGGTGCCAGCTCGCTCTGCCTGCGAAGGAAGGGCTGCAGCTGAGCTCCGAGCTGAGCCAGGCACACCAACACCAGCAGGCTCCTCAGGGACAGCCCTGGCCCGGGGTCTGCGCTGTGCCAGCTGGGCACCCTGCCCTCGGCCTGCCCCCAGCCACGGCAAGGGCAGAGGGGCACGAGGGGCTCGCAGCTGAGCCCGGCCTGGTGCCACGCCAGGGACAATGTCACAGCCCAGGCTGTCCTGGTGGGCTGGGCAGGGCTGGGCGCCTCTGCCAGGGCTTGGGGCAGGGCGGGCA
Source organism: Orthonyx spaldingii (assembly GCA_013397795.1). NCBI lineage: Eukaryota > Metazoa > Chordata > Aves > Passeriformes > Orthonychidae > Orthonyx > Orthonyx spaldingii. The sequence continues at coordinate 476,401 of VZTJ01006417.1, read as the reverse complement.
TCTGCATGGAGCAGCTGGAGCCAGCACAGGGGGCAGGGCCAGCAGAGCCCCTTCCTCTCCCAGGACATCCAGGCTGGCACTTTGTCCCTCCTCCAGGCAGCAGGGGCTGGTCAGGGAGATGTGGCCACAGGCTGTGCCCACAGCACTGCTCAGGGCTGCAAATCCTTTCAGCTTCTCCCCCACAAGGGACCCGGCAATCCATGGATGGAAGCAGTGGATAAAGCTCCTGTGAGCTGTGTCCAAGGGGAAAATCCAAACTCCTCCTGTGTTCTGGGGGTGGCAGCAGTGACTGGGGCTCACGGGCCAGTCCCCCTGGGAAGGTCAGTGGCCCTGGGTGGGTGGCACATCCAGCCCTGGTTCATCCCTGTGAGAGGCAGCTCCAGCCCAGAAGTGCGGGGCAGGGGCTGAGCTCTCTGCTCTCAGTGTGGGCCATTCCCAGGGCTGGCACCCCTCAGCCAGCGACAGCCCAGGGGTCCCTGGAGCCGACATCTGCTGCTCCTCGTCACCTTTGCCTCCCTTCTGTCTTCTCCACTGCCAAAACCCTTTCTGTCAGAAATAAGGACAATCTCCAGTCCAGGATCGAAAGCAAAAGTAAGTTTATTGGCAAAAAAAAATAATTGTCCAAAAAAAAGGAAGAAGAAAAACCCAGGTTACCAAGATCGGAGACCCTAGGTGTCCAAGATTGGCATAAGCCCCAGTGGCAGGGGACTGCAGTGTTGGAGCTGTGCTTTAGATGGAAAATTAGAGGCCTTCCTCCAACACCGGGCTTTCTCCAGGCTAGTCCAAGGAGAAAATGGCAGCTCCAGTCCTGAGACAGGGCTTTTTATGGCCTGCTATCCCCGCCCAGGAACGCCCCTGCCTGCCCCCTGTCCAGCCCCCATGGCCCTTGGCAATTGGTAGATTTAAATGGTGAGGTCACTCCTGCCCACCAATGGCTGAGTCGTTGTCTAGGGGGTAGCTTTCTGGCGGGAAGGAGCCTCATTAGTATTCATGGTTGCCATGGAGTCAAGTGGCAGAGGGACAGTGAAGTTACTATTTTTAGAAACTGGCAGTTAGGGATCTTAGTTAACTGGGGGAGCCCCAAACCTTTTCCAAAGTAAAACACATTTAAAACATACATTTAACACCTTAAATAAGTACAAAAAAGACATTTTCCAACCAAAAAGAACACTTATATACAGGGAAAGTACAAAACAATTATCATTTTCAACTTATTCCAAGGGAAAACCAAAAGGCATAACTTAAATCATTATTAGGGAATTGGAAAAAAAACAATACAACAAATACAACCTTTAATAACTATTCCTTTTAACACTAAACCTTTCAATAATTAACTGAGAACTTTGAGTAACTTTATTAACCTTATAATGAGAACTTAATGAAGCAAAAGTCAATTGCCTAATTTTATTTATAACACTTTCCATCCTCTCCTCTGTTTTCCAGCAGGCCCCAGAGTGCACTGGAGCAGGGAGAGGGAACTGCACCCGCTTTCATGCAGGGGATGGCACCCCAGGCTGGGGACTGCACCTTCCCCGTGCCAGCACAGGGGACACCCGCAGCTTCCAGGACCTTTCTCCCGTGGTTTCAGTCCTGCAGTGCTGGGGAGCTCAGGAGTCCCAGAGTGACCCTCACACTGTAAGGACAGGGGAGGGATTACACACAGGGTGTGTGGGTCCAAGGGGTCAGGACTCAACACATTAAACAGGGAAGGGCTGAGTGCTAAAAGCAGCAGGAATAATGACATTGCTGTGTTGTGAGGTCTGGCTGCCTCCCATCTGGTTGAACAGTTTAGGAACTTGCCATAAAGAGAATCCTGAGCTCCCAAGTGTGTGGTGGGTGTAACTCTGGACTCTGAGGGATGCTTGCAGCACCTACAGGTTTAGAGTGTTCCTTGGGTAAAGAAAACCTGCGCCCAGAATCAAACCTGCTGTTCTCAGACCTGTGCCATTGGGGCAGGCTCTGAGAACTGACCTCCCTCTCACTTCCCAGGGCTTTGGAACACTCTGCTCTGTTACCACTGCAGCTCTGATCAGGACACCACAGTGCAAAGAGAGAATTTTAACTCCAGAAGTAGAAAAAACCAACATCAGCTGGAAAAATGAGATATCAGTGAGAGGGCAGAGTCCAGGAAAGAAGTCAGGCACCCACACCCAAGCTCTGAAGGAGGCAGGGCAGAGCTGCAGAGCTCCAGTGCTCCCAGAATTCTGTGAAGGACCCGTGGCTTGTATTGAGCCATTTTTACTGGCTCCTCTCAATTCCTGACTCCAGGAAACATCCAGGTGGGTTGTGGCTGCTGTCTGTACCTCGGAGGTGAGGAGAGAGCGAGAATTACCCAGGCTGGGATCTCCCTGCTGCTCGTGCACACGGCAGCGCTGCCGGGAGCACCTCGGGCACAGACGGAGCCAGAGGGAGGATCTGTAATTCCAGCTCCGAGCAAAACCCACCCTCCCCTTCCCCCCGCCCCAGCTCTCTCTGAACACGCCGCAGGCTGTGAGAATGATGAGGACAATAAAATGTGTGGCTCAATTATCCCGTAGAGGAGCTGCTGTAATTCCAGCCCACGATCCCAGAGCCCCCCGTGCCCCGCGGATTAGCACAGCGGGCATTACACTTGCTGGGAAGAGGATTAGGGAAGCGCAGGAGGCGGAGGGGCAGCTTTTATTTCATCTAATGGTTGTTCTACCCGATTTCCTGCAGGCTCTTCTGATTTGCAGCGAGCAGGCAGTGGAGATCAGCTGGGTTTTTAAAGCCTTGCTGACACAACTCCTGATAAATAAAGATGAGCTGCTACCAGCGAGTATTCTCTGGGAAACAAAGGATTTGTACCTTGGGATCTTTTGGCCGGGGGCACAGGAGCGGGGAGAGCGTGGCAGGGAGGAATTAACATGCAGAGCCTGGAACTGAGTATTTCCAGCCATAATAAGCAACAGGAAAAATGTGGAGAGCTGCAGAAGATGAGTTTAGAACTCAGACCCAGAAAGGATGGGAGCCCCTCACTGCAGGGGTGATGTCTCTTGGGGACACAGGGCTGTGTGGTGGCTTCTGCTCCTCCTGTGTCACCAGAGGAGCCCCAGGGAGGGTCCTGCTGCAGAGGGACACAAGTTCAGCGTGCCAGTGTCATTGGCTCCCTCGGGGTGTTCCCAGCAGCACAAGGAGAGGCTTGCGGGAGCTCCTGGGGTGGGATCTCACCGTGACCATGAGCTGACCGCGCCCAATGCCGGTGGCGCTGTCCGGGCGTCTCAGGGACATCGCCTGCCGCGGGCTGCGCGCCCAGCTCGGTGCTCTGCGGGTGGGAACGCAGATTCCTGCGATCCCCTGGGCAGCTGTGGTGCCCAGGCAGAGCCGCTGCTGTGCCCAGGGGGAATCCCAAGGCTCTGGGAACACCTTGCTGGTTCCCCCTAAGGCAGGAGCAGCAGGGAATGAGCCAGTGGGATTCAGGGCTGAGTGCTGATGGGGAGAATTCCTCTGCTCCAGGCTGGGCCCCGGCTGGGCTTTTCCCCTTCCCCTGAAGTCTGTGTGTCCTTCTGCCAGAACTGGCTCTGCTGTTCATCTCCCCTCCGAGGGTGGCGGCTCCTGAAGGGCGCTGGCAGGGCCATTTCCATGGAAAAGGACAGGCCCCTTGGAAATCCCTAAGCCAGGCAGGAAGGGTCTGGCTGTCCCTGCCAGGCTGGTATCCATGGGACTGGCACTGGGCACACAAGTGTGATGGCAGAAAGCCACTCTCTGTCCCATCTGCTGCTCAGGCATGGACAGGGAAGGGTCTGGGGCAGGGGTCTGGGGATTGTCTCACATTTGGAAGCCCCAGCTCACACAAGAGGCTGCTCATAACTCATCAATCACCACCTCTGAGCCTCCTCATTTCCTTCCCACAGCAATTCAGCCTCTCAGGGATCACCACTCCTCTGTCACTGCACGACCCCAGTGAGTGGAACCAGGGATTCCCACCCAGGGGCCTCAGGCACAGCCGAGCTGGGAACCCACGAGCCGTGGGGCAGCCCTGGATCCAACTGCTTTGGCATTCCAGGATGTGCTTGGTAATTACACCTCTGCTTTGAAGCATCCTTCAAGAGCCGAGGGAACAATTTCTGATTTATGAAATAATATCTTTGCCTTTTCTAAAGTAAATATTTGGTGTCTGCTGAGGTTAACTCTGATTCATATCTTGCTGCAGGGTGAGTTCTGTAATAATGTCCCTGTGTTTGTGATAACAGACATCGGCTTTGCTATAAACGATGGAATTCAAGTACCAACCAGTGTCGTAGCGGAGAATCCCAAAGGAGAGGAGCCAGGGAAGTGGCTCCTGTTTATTACTGCTGGAACATTAGCAGCAGCTGAGTTAGGTCACCTAAAGACTTCTGTGCTGGATGGTTTCTATCTGGCCATAACTTTCCAAAGCTTTGCAATTTTCTGCTTGTCATCACTGTTTCTTTATGTGTGATCCTGCCTGATTCAACCCTTTTACTTATTTTTTTCTTGGAGAGGATATCTTAGGAGCAAACACAACTCCTGCATCCCCTTGGATAAACCAGGTGTGATTGACCTTCCCTGGTCAGCAGAGCACTGCTGTCCCACACGGAGTCATTTCCCTGCTCCCAGGAATCCCAGGATCGCTGAGGTTGGAACAGATCTCTGAGGTCATCGAGTCCAGCCTGTGCCCAATCCCCACCTTGTCCCCAGCCCAGAGCTCTGAGTGCCACCTCCAGGAATTCCTGGGACACCTCCAGGGATGGGGACTCCAAACCTCCCTGGGCAGCCCCTGCCAAGGCCTGACCACCCTTTCCATGGGGAAATTCCTGCTGATGTCCACCCTGAGCCTCCCCTGGCCCAGCCTGAGGCCATTCCCTCTCCTCCTGTCCCTGTGCCCTGGGAGCAGAGCCCAACCCCCCCGGCTGCCCCCTCCTGTCAGGGAGTTGTGCAGAGCCACAAGGGCCCCCTGAGCCTCCTTTGCTCCAGGCTGAGCCCCTTTCCCAGCTCCCTCAGCCGCTCCTGGGGCTCCAGCCCCTTCCCCAGCTTCGTTCCCTGCCCTGGACATGCTCCAGCCCCTCAATGTCCCTCTTGTCCTGAGGGGCCCAGAGCTGCCCCAGCACTGGAGATGCCTCAGTCCCTCCTCCTGTGGTCCCTCCAGACCTTTCACCACCTTCGTGTCCCTCCTTTGGTGTCACCAATTTGTTCACCTGTCCCCGTGCCTGTCCTCGGGGCAGTGAGGTCCTGGCAGGGCTGAGGAACAATAAAGGCTGGAATAGGAGAGGCTGGGATGACACCATGGGAACAATCCCAGATGGGTGCCTGGGAGTCACACAGAGCTTGGATTCACTCACAGAGACCTGCACGATGGGAAAAGCTTGGACTGGTTGCTGCTGCTGTTCCCACATTCCTCATCCTTTGTATGTGATAATATTCCTGCATCTTTTCCTTATTTGAAATATCTCCATTTTCGAGCTCATTCTGGGAAGAAAAGGAACACATGGCTTAAGCAGATTTTGGTGTGAGGAGGCAGGAGCCTGGTGGCTGCTGAATGAAGGCGATTTCCCTCTGGCTCTGCCTGCAGTACAGCAGTGCCCAGCTCTGTAGCCATGTCCCTCATCAGGTGACCCCAAATTGCTCCACTGCCATGGTCACAGCTCTTGGCAGGGGTAGCAGAACCCACAGTAAGTTAATTTTAAATGCATCGTTTCTCTAAATTTCCGATATCAGCTCCAACTTGCATCTTATTTGTCATGTCTGGGCTCAGCGAGAGCAGAGTGCTTTGTCTCCATGAGGAAGTGTGGAATTGGACAGGCTATTTTTGAATTATGGAGAAAACATTCTGCATTTCCCTTTCTTGGAAGCCTGCAATAAAGCTTTGATGCTGTTGTTGCTTATTTATCAGCAGAATGCCTTGGAGCAGGGAGTCCAGCTTGTAGTCACTTCAGGAATAACTCACGCCCGAGATGGTTTTGTCCTGTTAAAATTGATGGACTTGGTGCTGGCTTAGAGGATCCATGCACAAAGCTGGAAATGAGCACAGACACAGGCTGGATGAGCATCTGCCTGAACTGTTCCTCGTGACCGAGGCAATTAACACAGGCTGCCCCTCTCGCCTCATTCGCATCCCAGGGAAGCTCAGGCCTTGCTCGAACAAGTAACTCCGTAACATTTCAAGTGGAAATGGTCACAGGAAGCAGAGGCATGGAATGGTTGAGTTTGGACACGAGCACTGTGATGGCCCCGCCCAGTCAGGCTTCAAATACCTCCAAGTATCAGTGCAGTGCGAAGTGTAATTAGGAAGAACCAATCCCAGGGAAGAACCAATCCCAGAAAAATCAATAATTACCCCCTGATTGTGCAAATCCAGGGATGGGGGGGGGATAGATGCTGTGGGAGTGGTTGGTCTGGATGGCTCCCGGGCCCCTCTGCACTGAGACAACGCTGGCTGAGGCCACTGGGACCCTCTGCCTGGAGCCACCGGGCAGCTCCCTCGGGAGCTCTTCCTCACGGGAGGAGAGGTGTCAGTCCTGTCTGCAGCCTGTGCTCAGAGCTGGGGGCTGGGGAAGCCTGGTGGTGCAGGCTGTGGAACACTCACACATCCCGTCCAGGCTCCAGCAAACAGCACCTGGAGCCTGCCAAGGGAGGTTCCAGCATTTCCTCCAGGAGGGGATGTGCTGGAGCTCTGAGGAGAGGGTGGAGAAGGCTGGAATGTGCAATGCATAGTCCTGACAGAAAGGAGAACACAGTCAAAAACGTCGACCTTGCCAGAAAAGTCATAAAATTGTTTTCCAAAACTGAAATTGTTGTGGAGGCTCATTTTTCTCCTCTCTCTGCTCTCCTAAAGCTGAGTTTCCCACTGGCCCTGCTGCTGTGAGAGCCACAGAGGCCTGGTTTGTGCCCCTGGGGACTGAGAGGTGCTCAGGCTGCTCTTCCTCCCAGCAGCTGGAGCTTGAAGGATCGTCCTGGAACCCCAGGGCTCTTGATAAAAGCTTTGCTTCAGCTCGGATCGTGTAGCAGCAGGAGCTCTGCTCCCAGGCCACCCTCACGGTGACAGTCACGAGGGGCTGTCCCAGCAAGGGCCAGCGTCCCTTTCCTTGGACAGGGACATTATAGAAATGAGGAAACGCGAGACTGCAGCTGCCTGGCCCGGCCGAGCGCTCAGCCGGTGCCCCTCGGCTGCAGGGAGGGATGTCTTTAACACCAGCACTGGAATGTGACTCATCAGGGCACTTTTTTATCTTTTTCCAAAGGAAAAAAAACCGGCAGAGATTCTGCTTTGTGCTCTGTCACCAGGAGAGGGATGGGATGAAAGGTAATTGGATCCTGTTGCTTCCTAAACAGCTAAATATTTACATACAGGCCGGGCAATTAATCACGGCCCCATATGGCAGCAGAGCTTTGCCGAGCGCTCCTGGGAGAGCTGCTGGGAGCAGCGTTTGTCTCCCAAATGTCTCCCTGACAGCTCCACTTTCATCACAATCAGCGGTGACACCATAATTACAGATTTGGGGAGGTTTGCAGCCTCCCGGTGATTGATTGTTTGATACACACAATTTCCAAGATAGATGTTCTTATTTAAATCAGCTGCTTAGCGAGGGAGGTGGCGACAAACGGGAGCATCCCGGGCTGCGCCAGCGGCGGGACCAGCCCCGCGTTCCCGGGCAGCCCCGCGGCCTGGCCAGGTCCTGGCAGGTACAGAAAGGTGCTGCTGCACGTTCAGCCTCTGTCCCCTCCTTGCTGGTGACACCCCCACACTGACTCCTCCAGCTGTTCCCGGGCCTTGCCAGGTTTGGGTTGCCTGGAAAGGCTCGTGCCAAGAGGAAAAGGGGAAGAGGGGAAAAGGGAAGAGGGGAAAGGGGGAAAGGGGAAAAGAGGAAAGGGGAAAAGGGAAAAGGGAACAGGTCCTGCCTGCTGTGGTTCTCACTGGCCTCTCACTGACTGCTCTCAGCCCAGGCTGGCTCTGAGCTCCAGCCCAGGTTCAGTAAATCCCCAGGGGCTGTAAATCCCAGGGAGGGACAGGCTGGATGAGGTTTCTTTCCATTTCTTTCATGTTTTCCAGCTGCCAGTTTTATGGAGCAACAACACCCAGCGTCCAGCTCATGTGTCAGGGCTGGGGGTTTTCCATGACCTTTTTTATGGCCTCTTTTGTAGATCCCAGTGACTCATCCCGGCTCTTCCTGCGTTATTCCATGCAGGTCTGGATTTACAGCGTCCCTCCTTTGCCAAGGGCATGGCAATGGAGGGGAGGGAGCACAGGGAGGGGAGGGGGATCACACCAGAGGGATGGAGCTTTGCCAAAGAGCTGCTGGAGAGGTTTTCATGCTGCTTTGGTCAGCTGCAACTTATCACGAGTGGCTCTCACTTCTGAAAAGAGCTGCTTGAACAAAACCGAAATACAATATTTTATTTTATTTTATTTTATTTTATTCATTT
>VZTJ01006417.1:399695-467961 GCA_013397795.1 Orthonyx spaldingii | reverse complement strand
TTTTATTTTATTCATTTTATTTTTTTGGTATATTATTTCTACTATAATTACTATTATATTTAGGATATTAGTATTTTATTAGTAAATATGATTATTATATAGCATATTAGCATAATATTAGTATCTATACTATTAGTATGTTGTAATATTTAGTATTATATTCATTTTTTCTCTACCCTGTGCCATTCTGGCACTGCAGCTCCTCTCACCCAAAGCAGACACAAATCCTTGACCTGGAAGAATGTCCCATTTCCCACCGAGTGACACCTGACACATCCTGCTCCTCTCCAGAGGGCTCTGGGAGAAACCATTCCCCTCCTCCCTGTGCTCTCCCCCTCTCTTTGGGATCCTTCCTGCAGATTCACTTGCTCAGATCCAGGAGTTTTGTGTTGCTTCCTTCCCAGGGGAGGATGGAGAAGAACCAGAAACGGAGCAAACAGGACGAGATCTGCCCCACACACACTCGGCAGTGGAGGATCCCGTAAATCCCTCCTCTACCCACTGAAAACCCTGAATTTCTTCTTTTTGGGGGCTGTAGGTGCCCCCCTGCTTGTGTGAGGAACAACTTCTACCCAGGGCCCCAGAGCAACCTGAATTAATGGCAGAGCTCCAACAACCTCTGTCTCACTAAAGCTTATCCCAGTCCATGATCCTTGAATTAATGCCACCACGGACAGGGAAATGCTGACAGGCAGCAAAGGCTCTCCACTCCAGCATGTGCTTTTCAGGATTAATTAAAGGCAGACAATTTTAACATCCTCCATCAGCAAATCCCTGCCTTAACTGTTTGAATTTTGTTGACGAAGTGCAAAGATTTGTGAAATTTACATTGTAGGACAGTTAATATGAAGTAAAATTAGTAGCCAGTATTTGTATTTGAAATGGGCCGTTCAGGGAACCTTTCCCCGTTTAGGAAATCTTTCCCAAAATGCAAGGACAAGGTAAAGAGGGAGATTTTAAACCTGCTCTGTGTGTAACCCTTGCCTGAGAGCAGAATGGTAAATTTTAATTAAGCAAGAAAAGATTGGCAGAAGTTAGTGAACACTTGGAGTTTAGAGAAATCTTTAGGTCTGCCTTGGGATGGGCAGGAGCAGCCTCCCAGCTTGGGCTGGGGCTGCAAATTCTCCCTGGAATTGCTGCTCAGCTTTGGTTGGGGTTGTGTAAGAGCTGAACTTCATCCTGCTCAAGGGACATGGGGACTTCACCCAGAGCCCTCATCCATCCCTGCCATGGCAGGGACACTCCCACTGTCCCAGGCTGCTCCCAGCCCCAGTGTCCAGCCTGGCCTTGGGCACTGCCAGGGATCCAGGGGCAGCCACAGCTTCTCTGGGCACCCTGTGCCAGAGCCTTACACCCTCACAGGGAACAATTCCTTCCCAATCTCCCATCCATCCCTGCCCTCTGGCAGTGGGAAGCCATTCCCTGTGTCCTGTCCCTCCATCCCTTGTCCCCCATTCCTCTCCAGCTCTCCTGGAGCCCCTTCAGGCACTGGAAGGCCACAACGAGGTCACCCCAAAGCTTCTCCTCTCCAAGCCAAACACCCCCAGCTCTTCCTCCCAGCAGAGCTGCTCCATCCCTCTGATCCTCTTGGGATGTGACTCTACCACCTCCTTGGGCAGCTGTGCCAGGACTTGCCCACTCTTTCAGTGAAGAAATTTTTCCCTCTAACCAACCTGAGCCTGCCCTGGCCCAGTCTGAGGCCGTTCCCTCTCCTCCTGTCCCTGTTCCCTGGGAGCAGAGCCCGACCCCCCCGGCTGCCCCTCCAGTCAGGGAGTTGTGGAGAATGAGAAAGTTCTCCCTGAGTTTTCTTTTCCCAAACTTCTCTGCTTTTACCAAGGTTACCTCCTCACTCAGCCTGGCAGCAGCTTGTCCGTGTCCATGCAGAACTTTGGATGTTATGGCAACATTTTGAAGAGCGTGGTCCCAAATTTCACATTGCTCCAGTCCCATGTGACTCCTCCAGCCCCTCACTTCCACATCCCTAATTCCAGTGGATTCAGCAAAGCTCCTTTGGATTTGCACCATCTCAGAGGACAGGAAAGAATGAAAGTGAAGTCCAGAGTCAATTAACGATTTCTCCACAGCTCTTACAGAATTGCCTTGGTAATTAGATGCTCAAGTAGCCCCTGGCTGTGCACAGACATGGAAATGGGGTTTGTAAAGTTGTCTGGAGTTCTCAGAATGTAGCTGTGAATGAGCAGGGTTTTCAAAGTGTTTCTCTCTCTGTAGACGCCAGAGACGCTCAGAAATGGCCTCTCACTGCTGTGCCAGTTTGCAGTTGTGGGGGGCAATTTGAAAACCTGAATAAATATTATCTGTAAGAAAATTGTGTGTGTGTGTGTGTGTGTGTTAAACAGGATTTTTACCTTGATGCATTAATCTGAGGTAAGAAGAAATATTCACCACTTCCACTAAGGAACAGAACTTTTATGGCAAATAGACCTTCCCAGGGTGAACTTTGCAATAGGCTTTGAGCTCAATTTATCTTCTGGATGGCAAAATTTAGCTTGTTTTGCTGTAAAAAGTCCAGGTGAGACAACAACAAAAATAGGGTTTTTTTTTTTCTTTTTCTTTTTTTTTAGAAACCTCAAGACAAACATGATTTAGTGGTGGTGATATTTGTTCTTGACAGAGCTAATGCTTTGGTAGCCTCTCCCTTGACCCCTGTAGATGGCATAGCCAGGAATATTTAAAATGTGATTTATGATGTGTTCTGTGCCACTTTCCCAGATGGAGCTCAGAGATGGATTTGGGGAGAAAAATCCCTCACTGAAGGCTTCAGCTGCCTGTGCCCTGTCCTGGGCAGGGGAGGGACTTTGTCGGAACAGGCAGTGAAGGAGGAGGACAGAGGATTTCCCAAGTGGGATGGGAAAATGAGAACCCATTTTCAGCATCAAAGAAAGGCCAAGTTAAATGCCAGAGAATCATAAAACCATGGAATGGTTTGGGTTGGGAGAGACTTTACAGATTGTCCAGTCCACCCCCGGCCACAGACCCAAACCCTGGAGTGATCTGAGTCAATCTGCACAGGATCACAGGAGTTTGGGATTGAAGGGACCTTAAACCCACCCAGTGCCACCCCGGCCCCGGGCAGGGACACCTTCCACCATCCCAGGCTGCTCCAAGCCCCAGTGTTCAGCCTGGCCTCGGGCACTGCCAGGGATCCAGGGGATGCACTGGAGGCACTGGGAGCAGGAAAAGCCAGGAATGAGGGCACCAGGACAGAGCCAGGAGCTCCAGGCTGTGTTCAGAGACCACCAAAGACCTTCAGCTGCATTTCAGCTCCTGCCTTTGCCTCCTGGCTCCTGAGTGTCCTTGGACTCTCTGCCTGAGGCTTCTCTCCATAAAATGGGGGTGGCATCAGTCCCTGGCCACGGTGCTGTGTCAGGAGGACAAATCTATTGATGATTATAAAGTGTTCAGGTAACTATGGCAACAGATATTCTGCCTTTTTGCATCTCACAAGAGGAGACAAGCACAGAGCCCAAAGCCTCCCCAGCACCCCGAGCTGACTCATCACTTCCCAGCCCCTGCTTCCCCAGAATTATTCCAGCAAAGGTCGCTTCTGTTGGGTTGGACGCAGCGGAGTAAATTTTTTAAAAGCACCTTGCTTTATTGCTTGCTGGACAGATTATTCCCAACATCACGGCTTCAGCTTGGAAAGAGTCCATAATGTTGGCTGGCAATAAAACAGCGAGCTGAGGCACAGAATTTATGGCTGTGAGCTAATGAAGTGCAGGATGAATGTTCAGCGTAACCCTGCTCCCTGCAGCAGCTCCCAGTGTCCTCCCAGCTCCTTGCAGGGGGTTTGGATGATCCAGGAGCCCTGAGCCTCCCTGGTGATATCCGGCACTTTCACTGAATCAAAACAACTTCATCCACTGCGAAAAGGAGCCAAGCCAGGGGAGAAATTGCTCCATGAGAAAACAGTAATGCCATGAAGAGGGAAAGCTTATCCAAACTCTGGGGAAATAGGGGTGGCTGTTATTTGTTATATTGGTGAGAGATGGGAGCATTGCAGGGAGAGGCTGAGCAGCTCCACTCACTCTGTGCATCCCAGGAAGGTGCTGCATCTCCAAATCCAGGCCTGGGAGCTCTGCAGGAGATGGAAAACGTGGTGCAGGGCATGGGGAGGGTCCTGAGGAGTTCCTGGGAGCTTGGCCAGGCTCAGCTGGGCACTGACATCAATGCCACGCCTTGATTTTGGGGATTGTCTGTCCTCCATGGCCATGGAGATTCCCTGCCCAGCTGGGGCCATCCTGGTGGGGCTACTCCAGAAGGGACTGGAGGTCTCTGTGCACCTGTCAGGAGCCAACCCCACCCTCAGGAAGTGGAGGTGGAAATCCCAGCAGCCCAGGTGGGTTTGTTCCCTCCCTTTTCCAGGTGGGAGAAATGAGACCTCATTGCTTTTGTGTCTGAATGAAAGACCTGGTGAGGTCTGAGTTGTTCCTGTGGCCACCACGTAAAAATCCAAGGAGCTGCAATCAGAGCAGTTAAACATTCACATGAAGCTTGTCCTTATTCCTTCCCCTGCTCCCAGAGTTCCCCAGTAATTCTCATTCCCTGTGGATTCCCCCTGGCAAGATGAAGGCATTGGAAGCCAAGTGTGCTGCCCCTCTTGCCAAGGACACTTGTCCAGCTGCACCATTTGGGGACACTGGGGTGGCACCCGGCCAGGGATGCAGCAAAGCTGAGGAATGAGTGACCTTGGCTGCTGATTTGCCTCTCCTGGAGGGCAGGGCTGGCACTGGAGCATCTTCTCCCTCGCTGGAGATGGAGGGAGCTGAGCTGAGACTTCCCAAAGTGCTTGAATTACACCTTCCTCATGTTATTCCTTCAAATTCCAGAGAGGTTTTGTGGCCTGAGCACCTTTCCCTGTGTAAGCACATTCTAAAAAGCTGAAAAGTCTCTCAAATGCTTTAGAAATCTGGTTCACCTTCCCTCTGGCTGACAGGAATGTTTGCATTTCACAGAGAGGCAGAGTCCAGGTGCTGTTTTCACTCAAACTCCCTTCAAGCCATAAACTGCTCTGGACACGTCTCCAGGTTAGACTCAGCCCAGGGATACTCCCAAACTCTTGTGCTTGGCTGGAAATGAAATGCAGGAGAGAGCAGCTGATTGATTGAGAGCTGCTGGAAACCCTCTCAGGGCCACTTTGAGCTTCCTGCAGGAAAAGCAGCCGGGTGATATTTAATTGTTTTGTCTGCCCAAGCTGCTCTGGGTGGGGGTTACGTTCCTGTGCTGCCCAGAGTCACAGGGCTCTGGAGATGCTGTCACACAAACCTGTCACATTCTGGAGTTTGAGCTGCCCCAAAAGCATTGCAGGAACAAGTTCCTGCAGTCCAGAGGAGTTGGCTGAGGGCGTTTTTAGTTCACTCATCTCAGAGTAACCCTCCAGCTTTTGCATTCAGGGTCTCCTTCCCTTCTCAGCTGTACCAGGGGTAAAAATCCTCGTGCAAAAACCCCAAAGGTCTCTCTGTTCCTCCAGAACATCCTCTCCATCTCTTGGCAGCCTCACCTGAAACCAGACTCTTCTTCCTGTTGCACTGAAATCGTTTGAGGGGGCAAGACAAGACCCCAGACCAGTGTCCTTGGAGAGAACATCTGCCCAGATGTTTGAGGACAGATGTGGGTGGGCTTCCCAGCACATCTGGTTGAGCCCTCACGTTCAGCAGTAACTGAGCTCGAGGTGCCAGGGCAGCCCAAGGGCCAAACCTCTGCTGGAGGGTGTGTCCCTTCTGCTGCTCATCCCAGCTCCAGGTTCCGGCTGTGCCAGGCCATGGAGCGTGACCACAACCCCTGGGATGGGATGGGCACCAGCTTCTCCCTGGGGCAGGGGCTGGAGGGACCTGGCAGAGGGACCTTTGCTGTGCATGTGGGAATTTGCAGGGAATGGGGCCTCTGACAGGGTTCAGGCTGTCCCTTGGCCCCACCACAGGGACAGAACCAGGGCAGAGCTGCCTTTTCCCAGCTGGGACCAGAAGCCAAGGAATGAAACCGTTCAGCTCAGCCACCTGAGCAGTGCTGGCTGCAATTTGGGCACTTCAGGCATTGCTGGAGGCCACAGATGTGCTGTGCCTGTGCAGGGAGGGGCTGCATCCCCCTGACCCTCTGAGGTTTCACCCCTGGGCTCCCCCTGAGCTGCTCTCCCTGCAGGCACCACCTCCATCCCTCTTTATTTGATTTATTCCATGTTTGGCACCAACCCAAGCAAAGCCTGGTGACAAAGCAGCCCTGGAGGAGCCACACATTTGTGTTTCCAAGGACTGGCTTTGCTCTTGGATCTGTTGGCTCCAAGGAGAAGGGAAGGACCCTCACATCTTGTTCAGTGCTTTATTCCCACACATGCAATTAAGATCTCCTGTATCTACAGCTCGGCCTGCCTTTAATTAGAGACATCTCAGCACCACGAGCGCTGGCACACACAGATAATGGAGCTGCCTCTGTGCACTGCCAGGAGACAAAACCCATCACATTTCCCTGGGAATTAACTGTGCACTCTGCCTTGGAACTCACTGCCTGTCCCCCACGAGGCTGACTGTTTTCCCCAGTGGACAATATCTGAAGAACAGCTCATTTTCCCACTTCTTCTGAATGCAGAGGAGCTTGGCTGCTCTGTGCCTCATCCAGAGGATCCCTGGGCCAGCCCTGCCCTGGATCTGGGGCAGAACAGGCAGGAGGAGAGGGAATGAGGCAGCACCAGCAGGAGCTGGGAGGAGCAGGAGCAGCACACAGGGAGAGAATCACAGAGTCCTGGAGGCTGGAAAAGGTTTTCAGGATCATCAAGTCCAACCACACCCCAGCCCCACCATGGTCACCATGACACCCTGTCCTCAAGTGCCACATTCACACAGTCTTTGAACCCTCCCAGGGATGGGGACTCCACCCTGGGTAGGAAAAAGGGTGACCTGGGCTGTGCAGGATTTTGTGCAGAGTTTTGGACTGAGAGCAAGGCTGGGAATGGGCCCCTCTCCAGCTTCCCACAACTGAGGGTGTTGGTTGTGCCATTTCCAGGCAGCTGTTCCTTTCCATGGGGCAGAACTTCTGGGATTCAAGTTCATTTTGCTGTTTGTTTTTGTTTTCTAATTTATATTCAGAGGAGACAGAGCTCAGAGCTCCAGGAGCGTTTTGTTTGGTTTGTGAGTTTTTAAGAAAAACGTGTGGACAGATCCATCCCAAGTCCCTGGTTTAACGGGAATGCTGCTCCATTGGCTCAGGAATGGGCTCATCTCAATCAGCTCTGTTGATATTTCAACCCTCTGGCCACTGAATCTCCTTTTTAGTCAGCACAGAAAACTCATTTCAGCTTTTCCCCTACAACTTCCCTCAGAAATCTGCCACAGGATAGGATGAAGGGCACTTCTTTCTCCCAAAGGAATATTGGAGGAGCTCAAAGACATGGATTTAAGTGGGAACCCACAGCTCAAACTGCATCCAGACAAAGAAGATGTGACAGATTTAGCAGGACAAAGAATTCCTCACTAATAACACAAATCTATCCTTGCTTCTGGTGACGAAGGCAGCAAACAGCTGCAGCCAATTATTGAGGGGGGAAAAAAAAGTCAATCTAGGGCTAAATTAAAAATAAAGAAATTAATACAATTTAATGAGCTTTAACTCCACAGAAAGTTGAGGAAGGATGGGATATTTTGATTTTGGACTCATTACAAACAACAAAGTGGTTTGACAGGAGATGCTGAATTTCCCAGCAGACCACTCTTTAATTAATTTAAAATCATAAACCAATTAACATATTTAATACTAAATGCCCGTACAGTTAATTTGGCACTCAGAGATGTGTGGTATTTAGGGAAAGGAAAAGAAAAGCCGGATTTCTCGGAGATAAATAAGAAGTTGATTGTCCAGTGCCACCCCTGCCATGGCAGGGACACCTCCCACTGTCCCAGGCTGCTCCCAGCCCCAATGTCCATCCTGGCCTGGGACACTGCCAGGGATCCAGGGGCAGCCACAGCTGCTCTGGGCACCCTGTGCCAGGGCCTCCCCACCTTCACAGGGAACAATTCCTTCCCAATATCCAACATAAATGTCCCCTCTGTCAGTCTGAACCCATTCCCCTTGTCCTGGCACTCCAATTCCTGATAAACATCCCTTTCCAGCTTCCCTGCAGCCCCTTCAGGCCCTGGAAAGGGCTCTGAGGTCTCCACTCAACCTTCTCCTCTCCAGGCTGAACATTCCCAGCTCTCCCAGCCTGGCTCCAGTCCCTTCATCAACTCCATGGTCTCCTCTGGAATTGTTCCAGCAGTTCCTTGTCCTTCTCGTGCTGGGGACACCAGAGCTGGGCACTGTTCTGGGTGAGGTCTCCCCAGAGAGAGAATCCCCTCCCTGGCCCTGCTGCCCACAGCTTGGATATCACCCAGGATTTGTTTGGCTTTCTGGGCTGTGCCATCTTTTCCCCAGGATTTGTGCCCAAACAGCTCAGAACACAAAGTTTTCTGGGAACTGCTAAACTTCCTCTGGCTGTGGAGTGAAGGAAAAGACACCCAGCTATGAGAATTCTGTGTCTGGGTCTCACCTCCTGTCTGGTTTCGGGTGACTCTCCCAGGAACCCCTGTGGATAATTTGTGTTCTCCTTCCTCTCTCTTCCTTTGATGGAGAAGTGTTTATTTTCTTATTTTCCAGCCTGAGCAGGGAGGAATGGAAGATGCCTGGAGCAACAGTTTTCCAGGTCATTAGGAAGCCAATCAGAGAGGGGCTGAAGCTCTGGGTGATGTTTTTCACTGGCGTCAGAGAAGGAGGCCATGGCCTGTCCTATTCAAGCAGTTCAAAGAATTCTTCACATGGAGGAAGGAGCACCAAGTTTAAGGATTGGGAGAAAAATAAGGAGAAGATCAAATAAACTTTCAGACTTGGCTGTGTGTGATCTCAGAAGCCTTCTGACAATAACATTCCTCATCATTACTGAAAGACAGAATTAAAACTGTTTTAGTGCTTAAAAGTGCTTTTCTGGACTGCAGCACGCCAGTGTTTCTCCTACGTGGAGCAGGAAAATGGGAATTTCTGGGTTTACAACAATGGTTTGGAAGACAAGGAAAAGCTCCCCCAGGTGCAGTTTCCCTGCAATTCCTGCTGGGAGCAATCCCCAGCCCAGCCCCGGTGAGCACAGCCCTCGTTCCTGAGCACATCCCTGTGTGCTGGGCTCTGCTCTGAAACTCCTGTAAGCTGGGACTTAATGGGAAATCTCAGCTTTTCCTGAGGTTTTAGAATTCTCAGTTTTTAGAAGGCTGAGTGAACAGAAAAGAGTTTGTAGGGAAAAAGGGAATTTTGAACTAGTCCCGATAACAGAGGCCATGCCTGAGTGTCTGGGGTACAGGGGAGCTTTGGGTCAGGGATCATGGAATCACAGAATATCCTGAGTGGGAAGGGTCCTAAAGGGATTGGATCAACACCAGCCATCCCTCACAGGGACTTGTTTAGCCTGCCCAGGGCCCAGGGCACTCAGCTCCCAGCCTGGGATGCAGGAGACAGCAGGGATGGAGCCTGACTGCTGCTACAGCCACTTCTCGCTTGTTATGTTTGTTTCTTCGGGAATTGCCTCACTTACTCAAAATAATTTAAAATTTTGTACACAAAAACTAATCAAGAACCCAAATTATCTCCTTTTTAAGCAAGGGAAGAAATGCAGATTCAGCCTGAAATCATTTCGAAAATAATAAAGGCAGATTCAGTGACAGACTAAAAAGCAGAGCCAAGTACAGCTGTGAGCTGGTCTAGGTTTATCTCAGCTACTGAAAAGCAGACAAAAGGTATTGGTCTATCTCAGATTTAATTTTTTTAACTAACACTCAGTTGCATAGAGATTGGGGGAATAATGAATATTCTGCTTCAGCTGCTGCACCAAAAAATTCAGAAGGAAAATGGCACATGTCACATTGAAACAAGATTGGTGCTGCTTCTTTGTAAGTGGGATGAAGACTCCCTTTAAAAACACTATTTTTAGTCAACTTAAATTTGCCATTGACATGAAGTGAAATGTTTGTCTCCTTTTCAGAACTTGGGCCTCCTGCTCGGTGTTTTTCCTTCACTGGGAGGTGGGGGTGGAAATTTTGGAGCATTTCTTTGCCGCTTTCAAATGGATTTTGCTCCTGAGAATTTCGGGGGCTTTGCACTCTCAGTACTTGTTAAAACAAGAGCAATACATTCTGAGTGTGTTTGAAGACGATGTGGGTCGGGTGACCCCGGTCCCCAGGTGCCACCATCTCTGGTGTCACAGCAGCCCAGGACAGCACCAGACATCCCCAGCAGGAGCTCCAGGCTGTGGAGTTCAGTTCCCTTCCCAAAGGTCCATCCTGACCCGTTGGGGACCGGCTGGGACGGGCTGTCCTGGCAGGACCCCCCTGTGAGGGAGCTGGTGACAAACAGATTCTCTGATGTGCCAATTGTTTGAAGGGTGCGTCCTTCCCCCAGAATGCAGCCCATAATCACAGCAATTATACATGGCAATCATTAATAATTGCATTTCCCTTCAATCAGTTTTTACTAAAATATGGCTTTTGTGCCAGATTCCAGTTAATTTTTCCCATAGATGTGTCTCAGGCCTTGGCAATATTCCTGTGGGAAGATCAATCAGGACCCAGGACAGGATGACATGCTACATTTCTTGGGGGATCCAAGTTTTAATTAATTGTTATTCATAAACTAATTACTGGATTTACAAATGAGTTCTTGGGAAATTCATTAGCCCTTGGAAGCTGCGTGTCAGCCATTTGCAGCAGGAGGTGAGCCTGCTTTTCTTCGGGAGATGTAAATCCATGCCTTGAAATGCAAAAGGATTTTTTTCCCTGGAGCTCTGGGGCCCTGGCCAAGGTCATCCCCATCCTCCCCCTGTGAGGTGCTGGCATTTGCCTGCCTCAAACTCGGCGTAAGAGCAGCTTTGGGAGAGAAATTGTGAGCTGAACAGCTCCAGGAGAAAGTCAATGAAAATGTCCATTGCTGTTAGCCTGGACTCCTTCCCACAGGGAGTGACCCAGAGCCGGGTGTGGGGCTGGGGCCTTTCCACCTGAGCCGAATCCCAGCCTGGTTTGGGTTGGAAAAGAACTTAAAGATCATCCTCTGTCCATGGTGGGGACACCTTCCACTGTCCCAGGCGGCTCCAAGCCCCGTCCAACCTGCCAGGGATCCAGGGGCAGCCACAGCTTCTCTGGGCACCCTGTGCCAGGGCCTGCCCTCCCTCACGGAAGGTTCTGAACGGGAATCAATGGAATTCCGAGGGGCAGCTCTGAGCTCTGCTTGCTGTGACAGGGACAGGACCCAGGGAAGGGCTGGAGCTGTGTCAGGGGAGGTTTCAGTTGGATTTTAGGGAAAGGCTCTTCCCCCAGAGGGTGCTGGGCACTGCTCAGGCTCCCCAGGGATGGTCCCGGCCCCGAGGCTGCCAGAGCTCCAGGAGGGTTTGGACACCGCTCCAGGGATGCACAGGGTGGGGTTGTTGGGGGTCTGGGCAGGGACAGGAGTGGACTGATGATCCCTGTGCAATCAGGAGATTCCATGATTCCACAAATAAAGGAACAGCCCACTCCTCCCCCTAAAGACAACCGAATTCTCATTTTTGGTGTGCCTTTGTTATTTTGCCTTTTTACCACCTCTCTCCACCTTCCAAGATTTTGCCTCACTGCTGGAAACTGCCAGCTATGGAGGCCAGATGAACCTACATCCTTTTCAGCAAGCAAAAGAGAGAAGAAATGTTGATTGCAGGTTGATTTGGGGCCTGGATCCTTGTGCCAGCGCCTCAGGAGTGGGGAGAGGCTGCAGGGGTGCACCTTGCAGTGAAACATCGCAGCCCTGCTGTGAGCTGTTCTTTTCAGCAGCCTGTCCTCAGCCAGGGGTATTAATTGTTTTCAAATATCTGAGATGTCTGAGTTGTTCTTGCCTGAGGTGATAGGGAGTTCTATTAAATCCTGTCAATTCTATTAAATCCTGTCAATTCTATTAAATCCTGCCTGTTCCAACCCAGGCACTGATGCAGAGACACCTCTGACTCGTGGTTTGTAACTGAGAGGGTTCAAAGGTGCAACTGCCTGAAACCCTGAAAAAAGGGGAGTCTTTGAAGCACATTTATCTCCTGACCACATCACCTCTCAACCTGGCACTGCATTTGGGAATTCAGAATATGCTGGGATGAATGTTCTGAATGGAGCTTTCCAGAGCCCTTCCAGGCAGAACCAGAGCTGTAGGAGTCAAAGGTTGTATCACAGGGAAAATCCCAGTTCAAATGAAAATCAAGAGTTGCTCTCAGTGCTCCCAAAGTGGATGACAAATGTCCTTGTTTATCCTAGTGGAGCTTGCAGAAGCAGCAGAAATCCGTGTGCACTGCAAACCTCTGTGATTTGTCAGCTCTCCCAGAGCCCAGCACGTAAAGGATGGGAAAGCAGAGCTGGCTTTTGTAATCTGGGTGTTCAGGGGAAGGAAATGTTGGCTCTGGGGCATCTGGGAATGGGCTGGGGGTCCAGGCACTCTGCTCCTGTCAGGGAATCTCCTGCTCTGCCCGTGGTCCATCCGGGCAGTTCCCACATTTCCTTGCCAGGAGTTGGATGTTGGAAGGAGGAAAACGGGAAGTTCTCAGGGTGCTTCCCTGAGAGAAGCCTGATCAAGAAGGTGTCAGAAACTAAACAGAATCCCCCCCTGTCCTGGGCACAGAGCTGGGACTCCACCTGGAATATTTGCCCCCTTCCCAGGAAGCCCTTGGGAGCTGTACCTGGAGGGCAAGGCTGGTTTGATGCAGAGACAGCACCCCAGGAAACAAATCTCCCACCTTGGAAATGCCAGGTTCCTTTTCCCTGCTCTGTCCCAGATTCCTGGTCTCAGCTGGGATGCCTTGGAATAGAGCACTGAGGTCCAGGAGAAGGGTGAACACACTCGCCACACCTCCTCACCTCATTGCAATTAACCTTGATGCTTTTCATTCTTTTCTCCAATGATAATTTACAACCAGATTTCCAAAACACATGGTCTGTCTGGCAAAAAGTTGGAATTAAATTATTTCGCTTTAACTTGGGCTGTTTCATCTCTCTCTCTTTTATTTTCTTTTTTTTTTCCCCAGCTGAAACTATTTACTGATTCACAAAAAGTTCTGAAACTACATTTTTAAAGCACATCCACTATTTGTCAGGGGGGAAAAAAAAAAGGAAAGCCACAAAAGCAATGCAAAAAACCACCAAGCCTTTGGTCTCACATTCTGCTTTCAGCCCCTACCTGGAACTGCCAGCTCTGGGACAGCCACCACCGATATCACAGATTTTTGGGAGGGTTAATGTCACATGTGGCTTCTGTGGCCAAATCCCTGAATCATCTGAAGGTCAGATTTCACCCTGTGATCGATGCTCAGGTCATGGGGATGGTTTTTAATCCCTGTTTGGCATCGACAGGTGCATTTGAAGAGCGGGATCAGCAGCTCCTGGTGATCCCAGGCTGCTCCCATCCCTCTGAGCCTGACACTGAGCCCCTCTGATGGATGGAGACTCCAAGGGAGATGCAGAGGATGCTCTGGTCCTGTTGGAGACGGTGCCCTGAGGGAGATGCTGCCCACTCACACCCCCAGATTAATCAAACAAGGGGGTGCAGAGGGCCACACATCTTGGGGACAGCCAGGGCAGGGGTGGCAGGAACAGAGAGAGGGGGTGGTGGCACTTCTGTTGGAAAAGCTTTCCCAAAATGAGGGAATAAAGCACTTTTTTAGAGGGAAAGCCACACGAGGAGCAGCTGAGGGCACTTGGTCTGTTCAGCTGGAGCAGAGGAGGCTGAGGGGGGACGCATCCCAGTCACAACTTCTCGTGGGGGGAAAGGCAAGGGCAGGCACTGAGCTCTGCTCGCTGTGACAGGGACAGGACCCGAGGGCCTGAAGCGGTGTCAGGGCAGGGTTAGGTTGGATTTAGGGAAAGGTTCTTCCCCCAGAGGGTGCTGGGCACTGCCCAGGCTCCCCAGGGAATGGTCCCCGCCTCGAGGCTGCCAGAGCTCCAGGAGGTTTTGGGCACCGCTCCAGGAATGCTCAGGGTGGGGGCACTGGGGGTCTGTGCAGGGACAGGACTGGACTGGGTGATCCCTGTGGGTCCCTCCCAGTTCAGGAAATTCCACGCAAACAGCCTTGAAGCCGGGAGTGCAGGGAGGGACCCTGCACTGTGCAGCTCCTTTAGCCTGAGCTTGGGAGGGTTCTTTAACTGCAGTTGATTCCCAGCCCTCCCTCACACACCTGAGGCTAAAGCTGCCTGCAAAAATGGATTTCTGTTTCAGCACAGGCTTGGAGAAGCTCTGTGCTGAATGTTTAATGCTGCAGCCCATCCATAGCCAGGGCCACTCTTGCCATGAGTGAGAAATCATTGCTAAGCAGAGAGAAAGCCAGCAGGGAACAGTCCTGCACCCTCTGCTGATGCCTTTGACTCCTTCAGAAGTGCTGTGAGACTGCATCGACCCTCTCTGCTGCACAAACCCACAGGGAGGAAGGAACAACAGCAGCTAAAATGGGCTTTTTTTTGCATAGCTGACCTAAAACTAGCAGCACCCAGTGACCTGCTCTGCTTTGAAACAAAAAAAACCCTGCTCTGGTTGAGCCCCCAGGCCTGGGAAGGTGCAGATGTGGTGGGAAGAAGCCTCTTGTTGCTTTAATAAGAATTATTATTTCTCTGAAAGCAGCAGCTCTGCTCTGAAAGTCATCGATGACAGACCAACCTGGGATCCTGCAATGGGATTTTCTATAAACACCTGTCCCAGTGCTAGCAGAGCTCTGGAAGAGATCTCCAGGAACAGAAAAAGTCAGGACACATTGCAGATGAAAGGGAGCAGAATTAGAAGAGATGGATGAAAATACTTATGCAAATGAAGCTTTCAAGCCCGTCAAGAAACTCACCACGACACTCATTTATTACTTTATTAAGACAGCAGATGGCAAACTGCTAATGAATGTGGAAGCCATCGAGAATTTTTATAAACAAACAGAAGGAGGAGGCTGGGAGGGAGGAACAGCTGGGTTGGCTCCAGAGCTGTGTGCAGGCCCAGGTAAAGGCACCGGGTCTGGGAACAGCAGGAGGCTGGAGGGGCTCAGACCTGAGGAGGTTTGGTGGTGGCACTTCCCAAAAAAGGCTGCTGGGATGAAGTGATCAGTGCCCTGCTCCGGGTGGGGACAGAGCAGGGTGGGAAAGGCTGAGGGAGGAGAGGCAAACCAGAGTGCAGGGAGAAAGCCCACAAAGGAGTTTAAGGGTCACAAAACACAAAAAAAGGTTCAATAAGAGCTGAAATCAGGCCTCAGGCAACTCCTCCCTGTGCTCACCCCATCCAGGCAGAGGCTGAGCAGTGCCACAGACATTGAAGGTGCCCCCAAATCACCTCCAGGACAGGACAGGCTCTGCTGGCCCCAGCCCTGCTCCCTCCTGCAGCATTCCAGCCCCATTCCACACAGGACAGGCTCTGCTCCCTCCTGCAGCATTCCAGCCCCATTCCACACAGGACAGGGACTGCTCCTCAGCTGGGCCACTCCCTGCAGGTTTTCAGCTGCAATCACCTAAAGGCACATTAAACACCACTCCCATATCAGCAAAATCCTAAATCCTCTGAGGATCCTCAGCTCTTGGCCTGCAATGCAGATTTCCCTCATCTGACCACTTATCTGCTGATTTAATGCCAGATTTCCTGACCAGTTTATGCAGGGGGATACCATGGATATCATGCAGACCGACATGCACTAAAAATCTCCATGGAAGTCTCCATCCTGGAGAGGGTGGGCTGTAAATCCTTCAGCAAAATGAGTCCTCTCCTTTTCCACTGCAAATCAGAAGCACAGGCAGGCCTTTGAATCCAGCTGAGACCTCCCTGTTTAGCGATAACCCCAGGGAGGGCTGGATGGCTTTACAGCAAATATAGTCTGGGATCCATAATGAGCATAATAGGTCTCAAAATATGGAGAGAAAATCAAAATAATGAAGGAAAGGTGCATTTCACACATTTCAGAACACACCCTTCCCCCTGTGACAGCTCCAATGCTCAGGAACACCAAGGGAGGCTTTATCTGATTTTTCTCTGGCTCTTCTTTGTCACCAGGCAGGTGAAGACAAAGCACTTCTTGTGGTAGCACAACATGAGATGCAAATAAAACAAAGATCAGCATTAGCAACACAAAAAGCCAAAAGCCACAACTACAGAAGGCACAGGACTATATGAAGATGGAGATTCCATGGAGAATAATTCTTAGAGAAAAGCCACCACAGCGTGTTGGTAGCTTTAAATCACCCTCAGAGCTCCTTAGGAGAATTCCAGACAGGAAAACAGAGACCTGTAGCACATCAGCAGCCCTTTAGGGATGCCAAAAAATGCACATCTGCTGGAGAAATCTGAGTCACTGTGGTGGGAAACTTCTGAAATGTAAGGGAGGGAATCACCTCTACACGGCATCTGTGAATCAAACCTGTAAAGGGCAAAGATAGAAATAAAAAAGAAAAAAAAAGGACTGAAATGACTCTTCCCTTCTAAACTGTTGGCTTGGAGAGAGAGAACAGTGGCAGCAGCTCCTTGGGAAGAAATGTGACACATTTATAGATAATAAATGTGTGTGACACGTGGCAGGAGTGGAAGTGGTGGCCAAGGTTTGTCCCCAGTGCTTGGAGACCTTCAGGCATGAAAAGAATCTGCTCTCCCAGGAGCTGGAAAAGGGCCTGGAGCAGCTCATGCAGAGGCTGCTGATGCTCCAGGAGGAGCCTGAGCCAGGAGGGATCAGTGCTCAGGAGCTGGAGCAGGGAGAGCACGGCAGGGAGAAATAATTGATATCTCAGGAACCTGCACGTGTTTTCAGTGCAAATCAGGGAATGAAAGGCAATTCCATAACCAATCCTTGGGTAACTGGGCAATGAAGCCAGGCTGGGAAGGGAAGAAGGCTTTTCATGCACTCTAATGAGCAGATCTGACATCTCAGTGCTCAAGCCAACACTTATTACTGGAAATCTCAGCTTGTCCTTTTGCCATCAGCCAGGCCTCCCTGATAATTCCCTCAGATTTCTCCCTGTCAGGTCACTTTAGAATTTCTTTGAAATAAAGACAGTCTTGTAAATAAATGGAGGCCAAGACGCTTCAGGGAGATGAGACAAGGCCTGTCAGGAGAAGAAATGAGGATTTGGAGCAGAGTCAACAAGAAGCACGTCTTTTGTTGCAATTGCTAACTAAGTGTAATTAACTTCCTGATGAGGTGCAGGATCTTAAGGACTGATTGGAGTTATAGACTAATCATTATTCATGAGAAATTAAAAGACACTACTTACAGGGAGCTGAATGCTTTAAAAAAACCTGTAAAAGCTCACTGAGGCAAACACATCCCTGATGCAAGGCTATGGATGAGCTGCTGGATGGATTCCTCCTGGCTAGGGGGGTGTGGGGAGAGGAGAGGAACCAGCTCCCCTAATTCTGAATCCCTGAGTGAAGCTCCAGATGGAGAGGGATGCAGCCACCCCATTTCAGAACTGTGCTCCGTCAGTGACCCCCTTTTCCAGGATAACATAAATCCTGTGTGGTGCTCCGGGGTTCTGTGGTTCCATTCCAGGCAGGAGAGCAGTCCTGGCTCAGAGCCCCTAGCCAGACCCACAGGAAGCAGCAGTGGCTTTGCCCTGCTCAGTGCAGAACACCCCAAACTTCATTCATCCTTCAGCACCAGCAGCATCCCTTTCTGCCCAGCAGGAACCAGCCTGGACTGTCCCTTAACTGGGCTACACCTCCCCTGGCACCGGCAGAAGATTTTTTTGCCTTCCATCCTATCCAGATTCTCACATCTCTGGGTCCCGAGGATTGTGGCATCGTTAGGAATTCCCCACATTTGTCCTTAATTACAGCATCACAAACGAAAGGCTCAGCAGCAGCAGCATCCAGAGTCTCCAGGCCTCCTGCAGCCCTGAGCAGGTCCAGGGGAATTGGAGCTGTCTGCACTTGTTCCATGCAGGAAGCTCTGATTGTTCCTGAGCTGCTCCTTTTGGGCAGGGTCTGCCAGGAGCACCAGGGAGTGGCTGAGTTCCCTGGCAGCTCCGGGAGCCTCTGGCAGCCTGGCAGGGCCTCTGGCAGCTCCAGGTGTTCACAGCAAGTGGCAGCTGCAAAAATACATCATTAATTTGCAAGGGACTGACCTAACAATGCAGGCAGGGCTTTTCTGGTCCTCCTGCCGCTCACCCAGGGAAATGAGTCAGCAAAGGAGAAGGAATTGCTTTATATGCAAAGCACCTGAGCCTGGTCACTTGGAAATGAGCTGTTCCCATGGATTCCCAGCCCCCAGGTGCTCCCTGCATCTCTGTGACTCATCACAGCCTCATCCACCAACGGGCAGTGAGACAGGAGCTGAGTTTGTCTCTCCAAGTCCTGGGGCAGCTCCCTGGGAGTGCTGCTGAACAGGAGGGTTGGAGCAGCTCTGGAATTGTGTCAAGGAGGAATTATGTCAGTCTGAAAAATACAGCCCAGTTCTGGATATTTGGGCAGATCTGTGGAGGCTCCACCTCTGGCAGTGTCCACTGGACACTCCCATGTTCCTGCAGGAGGGAACGGGTCAGAGGTGTGAGAAGGAACTGCGCAAACCAGGCCCTTCTGCTCCCGTTTTTCCAGGGAAGTCTGCTCCATCTCCCACCGCTGCTCATCAGCCAAGAGAAAGGAAGGATCATCCAAAGGAACTCTCAGCATTTTCTTCCTGTGTGGTGTTTCCTTCCTAGAACAGCAGCCCTTGGACTGAGCAGCAGTTGGGCGCTCAGGTGCTGTGAGAAGGGTCAGGCATTCCCCAGGGATGCTCCTGTGGGGCAGGAGGCCAGGAGAGCCTGAGGGACAATGGTTTGTCACTCCTTCCTTGTCCCCTCCGTGACAGCCCCTCTCTGCAGGGCCTGGCAGGAGGAGAAAGGTGAAATTCCCTCTCCAGCACCATCCCTGCCCTCCACACCCATCTCCTACAGGGCAGGGACACTGAGAGGGGACAGTCCTGCCCCTGTGAATGCAAGGACCAGGTGTGTGATGGCAGGACAGCACAAATGGGAATAATCCTGGAGCTTGCCCTTAACCCCAGCCTCTGCTGCTCTGTCCTGCTCCTGGAATCCTGTAAAACTCCATCCTCCTCCCATCCCCTCCTTCTCCTCTCTGTCCTGCTGTATTTATGGTCTCCAAGCTGAGCAGAGGTACCTGCGCTGGCAGCAGAGCACATCCCTGCCCTGCCATGGCAGTGACACCTCCTGTCCTTAAGCAGAGACAGCCCCACCCCAGCACTGCTCCCCTCGCAGAGCAGCTGAAGATGTGGAATTCCTGCCCCAAGACCCACCAGAAAGGGCTGAATCCACCTGGGAAATAACTAAATAGTCCTGTCATGCCCCATTTGGGAGGAGGAAGGCAAATGCAGGTGTGGTGACACTAAATATCTAAAATAAATGTGCTTAGTTTTGCCAAGTTGCTCGATAATGGAATGGAAACCCAAACAAACAGAAGATTCAATTCCATCCCCATCATATTTTGCAGGAGTGTATTGAGCTGGCATTTTTATAAACTGAGAGATGCCTCTGTTACCAGAAGGTATCAGCAAGTGTGGAAGCAGGTGTATATAATGAGAATGAAATTCTGGGAATGTGAAGTTTATGAAAAAAACAAAATGAAAACCCAAAGAAACCTGTGTTCAGTTCTTTCCTTCCTGAGGCGTTTTTGAGGCCAGTATTGCATCCCAGAGACCCAGAATGGTTTGGGTTAGAAGGGACCTTAAAACTCAGCCCATCCCACCCCTGCCATGGGCAGGGACACGTTCCCCTGTCCCAGGCTGCTCCAAGCTCCTGTGGACACTTCCAGGGATCCAGGGGCAGCCACAGCTTCTCTGGGCACCCCAGTGCCTCCCCACCCTCACAGAGAAGGATTCCTTCCCAAAATCCCAACCTAAACCTGTTCTCTGTCAGTTTGAAGCTGTTCCCTCATCCTGTCTGTCCTGGCCCCCGACTGTCTCTGCTGCATGGAACATTCCCTGGAAGTGCTCTCCGGGCTGGGATTTAATCCCTCTCTTCCTGTGGGATTGATGCAAATTCCATTTCTCCTTTCAGAGCTCTCCTGCTTCCACCCCTGGCTTTGACAGCTTGCTGCAGGCAGGGATATCCCATTCCACTCCCAGGGCCTGGATAAACCCCCGGTGCAGCAGGGAATGAGTCAATAGGGTGGGACAGGGAAAAGGCAGGGATGGCTGTAGTTGGACAATCAGGAAGCTGGAAGTGCCACAGGCAGATTTCCCAGAGCCAAGAGCAATCCAGGGTGGGGTTACAAAGGAGCTCCTGGAAATGGAGATAACAGATGTGGGGAGAATTCAGCCTTTGTCAGAGCGGATAATTGGGATGTTCAGTGGCTCCATGGAAGCCCTGCACTCCTAATTGCTGCAGCACCTGCGTTCTCTGGCTGGCACAGAGCTCCAAACCTTCAAGGAGATCAAAAAAATTATAAAAGGCTGAAAGTTTCCTGGCTTGCAGGCAGCTGCTCAGTTCAGCTTCCTTGGGAAGCTGCAGGGACAGTTTGGAACCGTCCCAGCAAGGCCGCCTGGCAACTGCTGTGCTGTGGGAAGCAGGAGATCCCACTGGGCACTGCTGAATGAGCTAAAAATGGAATTTTTCTTCTTCCAGTTGGTCAAGAAAGCTGCCACAGCCCCTGAGCTGCCCCAAGGGCCACCCTGGACATCCCAGGACACCCCTGGGAAGCTCCAGCCCACAGAAATGTGCCTCTAGTTAAAAAGGGAGCAGGCTAAGTCTGGTTTCAGCCTTCAAAGCATTCCCATATATCCAGTAGATCCTGAATCCAGCATCCCAGGCATGTCCAGCTCAAGATTTCCTCAGTCTCTGAGGCTTTCCTTGAGCCTTTTCTCTCGGAGCCTTTTCAGGATCCCCAGGATGTGCCAAGCACGGCCCCCTCTCCACACCCACACGTGGGCGGCTTTTCGTTTCAGGCTGTGCTGATCCCCAGCTCTTCCTGCAGTCATGCAGAGTTCAGGAATATTTTATTTATCAGAGGATTGGACTTCAAAATTTAACCTTTTTGTAGCTTGAAAGGTGTCCTCTTGAGGTGACACTTCCACACAGACCTGGCTGCCTCAATACAGGAATATTCTTCCAACTCATCAGCCTTTTCCACTTCTAGCAGCTCCCTTTTATAAGAATTTATGTGTCAGGTCATCAAGGGAGACCTGGTAGGTTCTTTCTTTTTGTTCCAATTAATTGCACTTTATGGAGGAGGTTTCTTAAATTTACACTCTGGCTTTGGATGGAGTTTTAAGCCTCTGTTTGGATCAGGTGAATCCAAGGAGACACAAAACCAAAATTAATCTGGGAAAGACTGTTAAACAATTTATTAATTTTTTCTCCATCAGATTAGGTTTTTTCCATGGATAGGCTCTTGTGAGAGCACCTGAGCTTAGAAGATCTGCGTGGCCCAATTGATGCAGTGACCAGTCCAGTGCTTGGGTGGGCCTTGGGCTATCCCAAATCTTCTGCAGATATCCCAAACCTACTGCAAATATCCCAAATCTACTGCAGATATCCCAAACCTACTGCAGATATCCCAAACCTACTGCAAATATCCCAAATCTACTGCAAATATCCCAAATCTACTGCAGATATTCCAAACCTACTGCAGGTATCCCAAATCTACTCTACCAGTGCCTGCCAGAGGCTCCCCACTGATGGCAGTGGCCGCTCTCTGGTCAGACACAGCCTCAGGAGCAGTTTGGGGATGACAGGAAATGCAGAGGGGACGGGAAGGACCCTCCAGGAGGGAGTGCAGGGCTCTCGGCTGTGCTCAGGAACGAGCCCAGCTCGGGGGCTGCCAGCTCTGCCTTCCCTCCCTGCCTGTGTGTGGGGTTCCGAGAGAAGCCAAATGTGGCTCCTGCCCCTGAATTCCGTGGGATGGAGCAGGATCCGGAGGGAAGGGCCACGGTGACTATTTGGAGCAGCTGAAGGCATGACAGCTCTGTGTGAGGAGCCAAGAGTGGAGCCCAGGTTTGTCACCCACCCCTGCACCCGCGGGAATCAGCCTCACAGCCCAGTCCTGCTGGGAATTTCCCCTCCAGGCAGAGCCCTGGACCTGCTGCTCCTCCCGGGAGCATCCCTGGACCTGCTGCTCCTCCCAGGAACATCCCTGGCCTCACTGCTCTTCTTGGCACCATCTTCCCCTGCTTCTTCCCCTGAAGGGTCTCTGCCTGCAGGGGAAGAAATGGTTTCACTGAAAATCAGCCCAAGGGCTTGACCCCAATCAACTTCGTGGAACAGAGCGAGGGAAATCCCTGGAGTCGCTGCAGAGAGCTGGGATGAGCAGGGGCAGCTCAGGAATGGCCAAGGAATCAGAGCAGTGTCACACAACGCTGAACCTGCTCCAGGCTGGGAACAGCAAAGGGACTTTTCTTCTCTGAGGCTTCATAGCAGGTCCCCAGGCTGTCTTTGTAGAGGGAGAGGGGACAAGGGGCTCCTTTCAGGGCTCTGTGGCACTCCAGGTCTTGGATTTGTGCTCCTCAAGCCTCAGACGGCTTCACCCCCCACTTCAACCCAGGGAGACACTTCCAGCAGGATTTTTTTATATTGGTTTCATTCCTCTGGCAGTATCAGGTGTTATCACATCCATCATTGATAAAGCTCCTCCCTGGCAGCCAGGGGAGAGGGGAAGGTGTTACTGGGGGTCTGGGAGGTTGTCCCATCCTCCCCCTCTCAGCTCCCGTGAAAGAGGCGGAGAGACCTCGACGTCCAGCTTTGTGTTTTGCTCCTGAAGGACATTCCCATGTCAGGGCAGAGCTTTTGTGTTTCCAGAAACAGCTTTGGTCTGGTCTCGGTGCTCCCTCAGCCTTTCCAGAGCTTTCTGGCGTGGGTTCCTGCAGGTTCCATTTTATTTCTTAGACATTTTTAAGCAGAATTTTCTTTTTTGTCCCCTTGTGAAGAAGAATTCTGAGAGCTGAGGGCTGCCTTGGCATAAGGAGTCTTCCCACATCTCCTGGCATGTTTTCCTCCTCTGTCTTAGTGAGGCAGAGGGAAGGAATTGCTTGGTTGGGAGTGCTGGGTTAACAGTTGGCCTGGATGACGAATTAGAAGTGTTTTCCAACCTTGACAATTCTGTGATTCTAAGCAGGGAGCCTGGAGCAGCCCGGAGGAGCCTCTCTGCCTCCTGGCTCTCTGGACTGCTCTGCAGGCTTGGATAGGGAAAAACCCAGAAACAACAGCTGCTTTGGGGAATTTCAGCCTGCATCCAGACTAAGGAGCTCCTTGAAGCCAGGAAATTGTCTGGGAATTGATCATTCTTGCACTGATAACTATTCCACTGCTCATCAGCACACTCCATGGTGTGGTCTGAGCTGTGCTGGCCTCGAGTCTCCTCAACAGTGCTCAGGGCTCAGCATGGACCAGAGACCATTCCCAAGGAGCTTTTTCCCGTGGAATTCAGTGGCAGCCTGTGAGGGTGGGAAGGCCCTGTGTCCCTGGAAGTGCCCCAGGCCAGGTTGGACACTGGGGCTTGGAGCACCCTGGGACAGTGGAAGCTGTTCCTGCCCATGGCAGGGGTGGCACTGGGTGATTTTTAAGTGCCCTCCCAGCCCAAACCATCCTGGGACTCTGGAATTCTGCAACACAGACATGGGGATTCCCCTTGGATTCCCTTACACTTGGCTGCCAGGGATGTTTTTTTTAAATGCAGCCAGGCACATAAAAATGCAAATAAGCACCCGGTAGGATTTTTAAAAGCACAAAATCCCTGGTAATTCTGTGGGAGGAAGGTGCCTGAATACAGACAAGGATCTGGCTGTAGGTTCCATGCATTTACAGAACCAATCCCAGGGGATGCCTCCCCTGCAGGTGAGATACCTGCAGAACTTCTCCCTCCCTGGAACCAGTTTAAACACCAGGCTCTGCCGGTCCTCAGAGATGCTGCTGGGTTTCCCAAGGACTCCCGGCACACAGAGATCCCGAAGTTTCTGGAGAGCAGCATTCCCTGTGATTGCTGCAAAGAATGTGGCTCTGCCAGAGGCACGGTAACAGCTGAAAGCTCTGCCTTTGGAATATTCAAATGACATGCAAAATGCATGCAGAGGCATTACTCATTAATTAATCTAAATAATTGACTATTTCAGAAGTGTGTCTGATCTCCTCCTGCAGCTGCCTCATTTGCTGAGCCATTGTTCTGTGGACATCCATTGCAAAGATTTGGGGAATGCACAAAATATCGAGCGTTTGACTGTGGCAGGAGTAAATATGCTTTTTATCCAAGTCCTCCAGAAGCAATTAATTAACATTATAGCCTCCAAAAAGGGAGCTCTCCATAAATCATTGTCACTAAACCAACCTGCCTGGGTTGCTGCAACAAAAAAATTGTTGTTTTATGTGCACAGACATAGCTGAGACTTCTATCCCTGGATGATCAAAGAGGGATTGAATAAATACATTCCCCAGGAAAAAAGAGCTTCCAGGCAGTTTACACTGCAACAAGACTTGGAGTGCATGTTTGCCATGCTAACAGAGCAAACATCTCCACCCTCAGTGAGATCCTGCCTGCAACGGGGGATTTGTGAGTGTCCCACTCTGCTTGGGAGGGAGGGCTGGCTCCAGAGTTTTTGTGCAGCTGATGGAGAGTTTGGATAGGATTTGTGTGAAAATGGTGAGTTTGGAGAGGATTTATGTGGAAATGGACCTATCAGAGTTTGTTACCTGGTGACTCCTGAGCTCTCCTTGATTGCAGACAAAATCCAGTCTGTTTTAAAGGCAATGATCCCAAGCACAGGCCTTCCCAATATCCTGGAGGGGAACATAAGAAAGGAAAAGATCCCAGTCCAGTGCAGTCCATGGTGGGAAGAGATTCCCAACTGTGGTCATTCAAACAACAAAAAAGGAAGAATATTTTCTTCCAAGAAATAACTCCCAGCAATGGAAGAGACTGCGATTTCTGAAGAGCTTCCATATGTATTTTAAACTCAGCCTTGGGAATCCAGCCATCTGTCCAAATATTGAAATTTCTCAGCCGTTTCAAGTGGGAGTTCATCAAGCAAAAACATCCAAGGGAGCTCCCACGCCTGCTGTGTTCCTGGGCTTGGGCCACAGCCAAACACCATTGACACAATTTTCTTGCTTTTGCATCTTAACTTTTTTTTTTTTGGCTGCAAATCATCTTGGAGTGGGAGCAGAATTGAGCTGTCAGTGTGGCAGGGTCACGTGTCCTGTGGAGCCACTGCAGGTGAGGACAGGATTGTCCATGTGCCTGTGGAGATGGAGAGAAGGAATATTCTTCACAGAGGCTCCTTGTTCCCTTCCATGTCCCTCCAGGAAGGGCTGGAGAACCTCAGGAGGCTCTGGTCACACAGGCAAGGCCTGCTCTGCACCACTTCACTGGGCTTTCTTTCATACTTTGCCTAAAAAAGTTCTTTTTTGCTTTTCTCTTCCAAGTCTGGCTGCCATTTCAAGGTAAGGAAAAGAATTAAAGTAGGGGAAGGAGAAAAGTCAGCCCCGACCCCTCTGTGAGAGGCCTCAGCAGTGTGAGAACAAAATGCTCTCCTGGCAGCTTCAGAAAGGATCGTTCTGCTCTGCAAAGGTCACTCCCCTCCCAGCTGGAGCCAAGTTTTCAAAGCCACGACTGTGGAAGATGCTGATTTCCACAGGTTCTGACCCAGAAACTGGGCCATTGCTTTTCCAGACTGATCCAAAATGCCGTGACCAGGGCTGGCAGGATGTGGAGAGCCTGGAAGGATGGGTGAAGAGGTCCTTGACACTGCTGTGTCAGGAAGGGACTGACTGGGCCCAGGATGAGGAGCTCAGGTGTCAAACTGCAGGTCTGGAGCAGGGCTGTGGCTGCTGCACCTGCAGAAGGCAAAGGATGAACGAGATCGAGGCCTGGCAGGATCCAGATTTTCAAAGCCACGACTGTGGATGATGCTGATTTCCACAGGTTTTGACCCAGAAACTGAACCATTACTTTTCCAGACTGATCCAAAGTGCCGTGACCAGGGATTGCAGGAGAGCCCAGGAGGAGGATGGGTGGAGATGTCCTTGACACT
Source organism: Orthonyx spaldingii (assembly GCA_013397795.1). Taxonomy (NCBI): domain Eukaryota; kingdom Metazoa; phylum Chordata; class Aves; order Passeriformes; family Orthonychidae; genus Orthonyx; species Orthonyx spaldingii. The sequence continues at coordinate 441,971 of VZTJ01006417.1, read as the reverse complement.
GCCGTGGTCAGGAAGGGACTGGCCGGGCCCAGGATGAGGAACTGCAGGTCTGGAGGGGAATCGTGGCTGCTGCACCCACAGAAGGCAAAGGATGAACCAGGTCCAGGCCTGGCAGGACACTTTTGTGAGATTAGGTGGGATTTCAACCAGCTCCAGATCCAGAATTCATCTTCTCCCTCAATCCTGTGTCCCTTCAGAACCCGTCAAATGTCGCTGTCCCAGGCCCTGGTGTGGAAGACTTGTCACAGGAACAGAGACTCTCACGTGCCTCGAGCTCCCCAGGAATGGCTGGGGCCTGGCACAGGAGAAGGTGGGCAGACCTTGGGGATTTCACTCAAGACTTTGGATCTCCAAAATCTGAGGTTTCAGGAGATGCTTTTGGTCAAAGCCACAGAGGGTGGTTTGGTAGAATGCAGTGGGTGACTAAGTGAGGAAACCAAGGCTGGGACCTTCAGTGCTCCTGCCCTTTGTGCAAGCCTGGCTCGGAGTTATCCATGCCATCAGCTGTTAGGCTTTTCCAATATTTTTGACCAAAAAACCTGGAAAAAGACCAAGGGATTAGTGGGAAGAAGCAAAGCAGAGTGTGACAGGCCTGGACGGTTTCCTTGGCAGAGAGCAGACCAGGAGTTCCTGGTGACACATCAGGCAGGGGGGAAATCATCCAATTAGGAGGAATGTTCATCCATGCCCTGTTCGACTCAGGAGGCTACCACCTGGGGTTTTCCAGGTGTTTTGTCCAGGGGAGATCACTCATAGCTGCATTTAATCCCAATGGTTTGCCTGGCACTGATAAACTGGCTCCCTGAAAGACATTCCCAGATTAAAGCCAGGATGGAATTCTTGTGCTTTCCCAGTTTTCTCTGCCCACCAGAACTCACTCTTCTTGCCCCACCCTCGATATTTGGCTTGATTTGTTTTGTTCATAAACTCAAAGTAAAAATCTCTTCCTTTGTTTGTTTTTTTTTTTTTTTAATCTGAGGATTTGGGAAGTTCGTAACATGTTAAATCTCTCTCTAATCTCATAAATATAAATGACAATACTGTGATGAGCCAAAGAGGTGCAGACACAGCAGGATCATTAAATCTGGGACTTCTAATGGATAATACATTCCTTCATGTGAGACTGATGAGGAGAACTTTGCTTTCTGTATTTTCTCTCTCATGGAGAACTGGGGATGAGAAAAATGAAATATCTTCAATGCTGCTTTGGGTCTGAGCTGTTCTTTCTTAACTTTCTTTAGAGAAGAAAGAGAAGGAGAAAGAAAAGGAAGAAGAAAAATCAGAGAAGGAGAAAGGAGAAAGGAGAAAGAAAAGGGAGAACAATCCAAATGATTTTCCCTCTGTCTGTGAACAGTGCCATGAACACTCACCTGGTTCTGTATTGGATCTCTCCTTGCATTTTATCAGAGAATCTGCTCTTCCTCTGCCGATTTTAGGGACTTCTGGAGATCCAATGTCCCACCCTGCCAGGCAGGGGCACATGGAGCAGGGCCAGGATTAGGGATTCAAGGGAGAAGATCCAGGACCCACCAGCTGAAACACCAAAGTTTGTGGACTGAAATCTGGTTGAGCTGTAACTTCATCCGCAGAAATATTTCACAGGACAATTGCTCTGTGGAATAAATTGCTGGGATCCTTTCCCATCTAATTACACCCCAACCCACGGTGGGATGCTCAGGGTAATCAGGATCAAACACTGCAGAGCTGTCTGACAGCATCAAAGACAATGTTTGATGGCCAGAAATCCATTCCTGAGCAGACATCTGTGTGCTGAACCTGGCCATGAGAGGATATTCATCCCTCACAGAGTGGGCTCTAGAATCCCCTCCTCCTCCTCCTGTACAAACACAGAATTTGCATTGATTTAGGAAGTCTTGCAGCCTTTGAAATTGTGTGTTAATTAAAAATGTTCCATTCACAGGAGAATGGGGGGAACTTTGAGCAGGAATTGCTGCAATTACAGCACCAGATGCAGGGACACGGGGGCGTCCCTGTGGGCACTGCCAGCCCTTGGAGCGTTCCTGGGAAGGTCAGGGAAGTGCTGACACACCCCCCAGACTGGCCCTGTGCTCAGCAGTGCTGCCTTAGTGCCACAGTCATGGAATGGGCTGGGTTGGGAGTGACCTTAAGGGTCACCCAGTGCCACCCCTGCGATGGGCAGGGACACCTTCCACTGTCCCAGGGTGTTCCAAGCCCTGTCCAACCTGGCCTTGGGCACTGCCAGGGATCCAGGGGCAGCCTCAGCTTCCCTGGGCACCCTGTGCCAGGGCCTGCCCACCCTCACAGGGAAGGATTTCTTCCATATATCCTGAATTTCCCTTCTTTCAATTTGCACCCATTACTCCTTATCACCGAATCGCTGAGGTAGGAACAGATCTCTGAGGTCATTGAGTCCAGGCTGTGCCCATTGCCCACCTTGTCCCCAGTCCAGAGCTCTGAGTGTCACATCCAGGCCTTCCTTGGACACCTCCAGGGATGGGGACTCCAAACCTCCCTGGGCAGCCCCTGCCAAGGCCTGACCACCCTTTCCATGGGGAAATTCCTGCTGATGTCCACCCTGAGCCTCCCCTGGCCCAGCCTGAGGCCGTTCCCTCTCCTCCTGTCCCTGTTCCTGGGAGCAGAGCCCGACCCCCCCGGCTGCCCCCTCCTGTCAGGGAGTTGTGCAGAGCCACAAGGGCCCCCTGAGCCTCCTTTTCTCCAGGCTGAGCCCCTTTCCCAGCTCCCTCAGGAGTTCTCCAGACCCTCCTGGAGGGGTCTCTGCTACCTTTAGGGCCACCTCAGTCATTTTGAGCCCGAATTGTACTTTTGCTTGCAAACACTTTGAATTCTTGGGCTGAGCTGTTTTCTGCTGTCAGGTTCATGGGGAAGGTTCTTTGCTGCTGATTGAAAAGGGGAGGATTTGCAGCCTGTGCTGAGGAGGAAGAACACGGTGTCAGTGTGAGGTGCAGGTGCTGAGGTCCCCAGAACAGACCTGCCCCCAGGCTGCGTGACCTTTAGCACACGTGTGAAGAAAACAAACCCTCTTTGAGCCACAACATCACAGAAAAAACGCTGCGACAGACACAAACCATGGCTTTTAGACGTGATCCACAAACCAGAGATGCCCACAAGTGTTCCTGGATATCACCCGGCTGCTCCATCGTTTGTAAAATCACTTCTCTGCTTCGTAGGGAATTAAGCCCCAAACTTTCATCCACAGGGCTGAGAGAACATTGGGTTTGGGTTTTAAGGCCCTTGTCCTTCTCCCAGCAGGTAAAACATGCTCAGAGCTCAGCTTTTCCATCCAGGACGGGGGTGAGCCAAGGTTCAGGATTAGGTCATGAGAGAGGAGCCAGGCCTGTGCCAGCCTGGTGCTTCAACTCAGGGAAGCTCTTTCCCAAAGGAGAAGAAGTTTCGGAAGCAGGACCTGGAGATGCTTTCAGGCAGCCCAGGAGCTGCCTCTGCAGGTCTCAGTAACAGTAATCATAATAACAATTCAGAATTTAATACCTGAATTATTGACAGCAGCAATTAATAATTGAATCATTGAATTGGATGCACAATTATAGAGGTTCCTGTCAGAGAAATTCCAAGTATTTTGCAAATGTTAATGAATTGATGTCGGGATCTTTTGCCAAAGGTAAACCTGAAATAAACCAGAATTTTCTTGGGCCACTCCATACAAACACAGCCCTTCAAGGTCACTCCTTGGGGCTGAGGGGGAGATTTGCCCACAATTGTTGGTCTGGGTGAGTAAATAAATCTCTACTACTACTACTACTGCTACTACTACTACTACTACTACTACTACTACTTATTATTATTATTATTATTATTATTATTATTATTATTATTATTATTATTATTATTATTTTGCAAGCTTTAATACCATTGCTTCAATAAATAATGCATTATACTAATATTTATAGCTACATACATTGTGTAGGAAATAATTCTGATTCAGGTCTCTCTGTCTAATCTTTACCATTAAATCAAATAATCATGAATTTTATTCATATAAATATATTGATTTTGGCGTCCTTAAATCTGAAAAGTTGTAAAAAGGCCCAGTTACATCCATATAATCCTTTAGATATAAAACAATAACCAAACCTGGGGTTGGGATTGGATCCAGCTGTACCCAGACCCCTCTCTGAGAAATTTGGGATGCAAAGGGGTCCTTCCTGTACCTTGTGGCTCCGAGGAAGGGTTTCCCTGAGAAGCCTCATCCAAAGCTCCTGCTCTGCCTGGGACAGTCCCTTTCCCTTTCTCATGGACCACAAAACACCAGCACTCATTTCACTGACCTCTAATTTCCCTTTTGGGCAAATAATTTCATTCCAAGACACAGGATCCTCACTTCAGGATAGGAAGAGAAGTATTTGCCCCATCTGGAGATTTCTGGCCACTTGTTTTTTCTGTTTTCCACGGGGAACACAGCTGGGAACCCGTGGGAGGGTGGGATTGTCCTCAGTCTGCTCCTCACAGGCTGTGAAACCATCACAGGGACCTGCTGTGGTTCTTAGTGTCTCTTACAAGTTAAGTCTGACTTTTCATCCCAGTTTTTAATGCTGATGCTTATCCTTTGAAACAATAGGTCCAAAAATGATCTTTCAGAGCCCTGCCCTCCCTCCATCCCCGCTGGCCTCCTTTGGATCGGGTCCGAAGGGAATCTCCAGGCTTGTGCCCTTTCTGAGATGTTCCAGTCATGGCTATTTCCAGTCTCCCAGTACAAACTCATCCCAAAGCAGCTCCGTCCCTGCTCTCTGTAATTGCTGTCCCCCTCATTCCCGCACTCTCCTTCCAAGCAAGACTTCACCTGCTTCGTTTGTGATTTCCAAGGATTATAAACGGCGACATTTATTTCACGTTGCAGGCAAACTTGTTTGGAGTAGCAACAATCATAAGAATAGGCAGCAGCTGCGAAAGACATTTTATTTTCTTTCTCAATAGCCAAAGTTTCTCATTTACCTTCCAGACGCTCTGGGAACACGCTGCTCTGGAATTAAATACATGTTACCAGCAAAGAATCAGCGGCTGAAAGGAGGGGTTGCTTGAAAATCCATTTCACCGCTTCCCAGCAAAATAAAGGACTTGGAAAACATAGCAGACAACTCTCCTGTAGTGCCCAGAATGGAATCAGCCTCTCCAATGCCACTGAGAGTTTCTCAGCATGAGAAAACCCTGGCTACTTTTCACCCTGCTGGCTCAAACACGACCCAGTTCTTCTGAAAACCACCAGATGCCACCAGGCTCCCAGCAGCAGAGTCCCTCCTGCCACGGCCCGGAGGGAGAGGTGGCACTGCAGCAGGGGAAGGCTGGGAGTGACCTGGGGCAGCCACCGGTGGGGTGGGGATGAGCAGCACATCCCTGACCCCAGCACTCGACCTGTGCTGATCCAGCCTGATCCACAGCAAAGATCTGGGATTTTAAAATCCTTCTGTACCCAGGTCAAAGGCACAAAATGACCTTGGGTGAGTCTGCTTCATTAATAAGAAAAAAACTTTAGAAATGTCTCCCTCTCTCTGAATTTCTCTTTTTCCTCCCCTATTTTGGCTCATCACAAAACCTGACAATAATTTATTACCAGAAAGTTTTTCCAGCTGCTGACAGGACCTGCTGAGTCTTTTGGGCAGCAGACAGAGGTGCTGGTGGGCCTGAAATGCTGCTTGAGCTGAAGGCTGCCCCTTCAGTCAGAGCTGTGACCCAGCTGTCCCTGTGTCCCTCTGAAACATCCCCACACTGATTGTCCTTCATGTGCTGCAGAGCTTTGCTTTGGAGCTGACAGGAAAGATGGAGAGGGACATTTTAAAAGGGCCTGGAGTGACAGGACAAGGGAGAATGAATCACAGAATGAACCAGGTTGGAAAAGACCTTTGAGATCATCGAGTCCAACCTGTGACCCGACACCACCTTGTCACAGCCAGTGCTCAAACCATGGTCACCTTCTCCTGACTGACACCCAGGGTGAGCTGCCCTTCCAGCAGGCTGAGCTGATCCCCAGAGCCCAGGAGAGCTGCCTGCCCTGCCCTGGGCTGGGAACACTTCAAACTCTGGCCTTAACCCGCTCCTGTCTCTGGAAGCTGCCTTGCACTTGCTGCCTTTCACCTCGGGGCTCTCGTCCTTGTTAACGCCTCGCTCACTTCCCCTGGCAAGCAGCAAACCGGGAGCATCCCCAGGGCAAGACCAACCTGCTCAGCAGATTGATTCTGTTCTGGAGTGGGGCTGACACCAAAGGGCCTCCTGGAAGCATTCCTGCCCATCTGCAGGAGGGTTTGGGATCCCTCTGCTGCAGCCAGAACGGTGCTGTGAGCACAGGAAACGCTGCTTACACAGAAAGGAGAGGATTTGTTGTAACTCATTTGGCAGAAGTGAAGCCCTCAGGGAAGGCATCCGAATGCCTTGGGTGCAGGGGGAGCAAATATTTCCTGTGGCAAAGTGGCAGGTGGACATCAGAAAACAGGGCTGCAGGACATGGGTGGGATGCAGAACATGGGTGGGATGCAGGACATGGATGGGATGCAGGACATGGATGGGATCCAGGACATGGATGGGATGCAGGACACGGATGGGATGCAGGACACGGATGGGATGCAGGACACGGATGGGATGCAGGAGATGGATGTGATCCAGGACACGGATGGGATCCAGGACATGGATGGGATGCAGGACACGGATGGGATGCAGGACATGGATGTGCTGTGAGCTGGGCCAGTCACACTGAAAATTCTTTGCTGTGGTGGAACCGGGAGCTCATGGAGGTGGGGACTGTTAGGCCCACACAGCAAGGGGCCCAGGGGACCCCACGGGGTGGGACAACCCCTGAGATACCCCCAAGTTATAGAAGATATAACTTCCCCCCAGGATGTTTCATTCTATTATGTTAATGTATTTGAGTTCTCCATTCTGGTTGGCCCCTGCCTTCACCCAGAAGGAACCTCCTCTCCCATTTCCCCTTTGCCCCCTAACCCCAGTCCCACCTGTACCCTGCCCTAAGGCTCTCGAACCATTGGCCCTGGACACTTCCCCGCCCCCACATCAAACCCCTGGACCCTCCCCCCAGTTTTGTCTTTGGTCTGAGTCCCTTTTGTGTGTGCACTTTGAAAATAAAGCCCCCATGTGGAATCTCTCAACCAAGGAACCTTCCTGCCTCTTTCACTGCTGCTTAATTAGAGAAGTTAGCCGGCTGTCGTGTGTCCTGGAGGGTGTTTGTCCTGCCGTGAGTCCCGGAGCGGGAAGGGTCTGTAGCCAGCTGCCAGCTGCCCACGGCCGCCTTGCCCCGGACCCTGTAGCTGCCGGCTGCAGGTCTAGAGCGGCGAAGCCGAGTCCAGCCGTGGTGCTGCCAGAACCCCCAGAGAGCCGGGCATCCTGCACCTCTCCCAAAAAGTGGACAGCGACACGTGGACACCAGGACACCCTGGTGGGATGAGGATATTTGGTTACACCTGGCTCTCAGATGTGCTGCATCAACCCTTTTTGTCTTTGTCTCTGTTTCCAGGAGCCTTCAGAGAAGGGATTGGGCTGATGCTGGAAAGGAGAAAGAGTCCTGTCTCTGTGTGAAGTTCTATATTGATTGAAGGATTTGATCTTGACTTTTTAGATGTTTATTTTTGCCCGTTGTAATAAATTCTAATTAAAATCTCTTTGTGGATTTTTCATCGGGTGGCTCTGTCGTTTGGGTCTCAGGGTGCTTTGTATTTCCTGATATTTAATCAGTTCTGCTCACAGGCAGTTCTCCCTTTAAGCTCACCTTCACAATTGGCTGTGCTGCTCACAAAAATACAAGTTTATTAAACAAGCTGGGAGCTCAGGGGACCAAAGAAACCCTGCAGCTGCTGGCTCTCAATTTCCAAGTGTACATTACCCAGAGCAGTTCATTGGAGATGCAGAGGGGGAGCTCATCCCTGTCTGCTCAGCAGCACAGAAATGGAGCCATCAATGCAGACAGGCTCAGCAGAGCTGGGGGCACTGAAGTCCACGATATCTGGAATTGTCCCCTGGCTCCTGTGCTCCAGCTGTGGGATCCTGTGGGGTCTGAGGAGCTCAGAGCTTGCACAGGGTCTGTGCTGGAGACACATCCAGGAAGGAGGATTCAGGGTGGAAATGAGCTTGGCAGAAGGTTTTGGTTGAGGCAGGAGATGGGGCCTTTCCTGGTTCCCTGTTTTTGGGGCTCCAGGGAGGCTCTGAGCTGATGTTCTGCACCTTCTACTTCATCCCAGAGCTGCTCCTGACCTTGTTTGTTTGCATTTTCCCCTTGCAGCCCCTCTGCAGAGCGAACCCGGATTGTTGGGTTTATTTTCACTCCCTTTCCCACCCCCAGCTCGGCAGAACCCTCCATTCCACATTTGCATTTTTTCCACAGGATGAAAACCTTTTCTATTTGAAAACCATCTGGGCTTTGTTGGGTTTTGTTGAGCAAAGCTTGGATTGGAGCTGCAGCCTCCTCAGCCCTTCCCCAGCACACGCAGGCAGCTCCCAGCCCTCGCTGACAGCCCAGGCAGATCCCAGATTATTTGCCAAGGGATTATTCATCCAATATGCCGGTTATTCATGGAGCAATTTTCCCGTTATTCACCACATTGTGCTGGCCCACCAGCTGCATCCCAAACCTGGCAGCTCCTGCTGCTCTCCAGTGGCCAAAAAATGATCCCATCTCCACAAACCCACCCGTGGAGGGGCCTGACCCTTCCAGGACACCCCTCTGGAATCTCGGGTCCCAAGGGCTGTGATGGGACAGCCCTGCCCAAAGTGTGTCCTCAGCTCTGTGCTCACCAGTGCTGCTGAAAATCCCAGGAATTCTGCTCCAAGAGCTCTCAGGGTTGCACATTCTGGGTTACTCAGGCTCAGCTCAGGGTCCAGCTCTTACAGCAGAAATCCTTGGTGTTGGAACCCCCAGGACATGGGGGAGAAGCTCTCCACACTTGTCTTGGAAGCAAAAAATCCCATTCCAGGTGCTCCGTGTCATTCCTTCCCCACAATATTCCTGGATATTAAACCAAACCTGGCTGCTGGGTTAAAGCACTTCTCTGGCAGCGGTAATTTTTTACTTTTTCACATCTTAATTCTCAGATTCATCTCTCGATTCATTCCCAAGCACAATTATCATGCAGCTAATGAAATAAGTAATATTTTCTCGTTCCAAGAAATCTCGTTAAGCAAATTAGCAGGCTCCTCTGGCAGCCGAGGTTGGCTTTGCTCTGTTAAATGCGTGTGGGTTTCATTTCTCTGCTTGTCTAGGCCTTGTCCCCTCTCTCCACGTGTGAGGCAGGAGGAAAGCGAGGAGCTGTGTCCTCCTCGGAGCAGGGTCAGAGCAGGGATGGGCAGAGGGCCCTGTCAGAGCCCAGGACAGAAACTCCCCCTGCTCCATGGGATACCTGAAGGGACACAGCTCATGTCACTTCTCCAGCTCCCTGCTGTCCCTTTCCCGAGGTTCTGCTCCCTCCCCAGGATTTTTGCCCGGTGCAATGTCACTCCTGCTGGAAGGGACTCTGTGTTCCTGTCCTTCCTTGGGGGTCTGTGCTCAAACCAGCATCCAGTTAGGTGGAGTTGTGTTGTTCAGCTATGCAAACCCCTGTCTAGACACCCTCCTTTCTGTCTGATTATCATTCAGCTGGGATCAGTTCCTGACACAGTGACATTAAATCAAACAGAAAAAAACCACCTGGATGCTGCTCCCTCCATCTCTGTAAATCAAAGCCAGGAAATCAATCCTGGAAATCATCACGGGGGTCTCTGACATCCTGAAATTTCATCTGGAGCGTCAAGAACCAGTTTGCAAAGGGGGTGCAGGACCCCAAGAGTTTCAAGTCTTTTATTCCAGGAAGTTCCAGCTGTGTGGAATGCAAGAGGAGCCCACAGCACCAAAGTTTGATTTGGCAGAGCAAATCCAGGGGTCAAACCTGACTCTGACACAAAACCCCAAACCTGATGAGCTGCTGGCTGCGCTGGGATCCTGCCCAGGTATGGGATGTGCTCCACAGAAACGGCTCTGGGCTCGGGAGCAGAGCTGGCTCCCACTTCACCATCTCAAGTGAAGGGAGAAAGGACCCAGAAGGCGCCTGCAGGAGGTTCAGCTTCTCCCTGATGGCTCTGAGGGCTTTGATGCACCCGTGTCACCCAGGGAGGAGGGTCAGAATTGAGGATCCAGGCCCAGCCTGTGCAGACAGCCCAGCCTGGGCGTGCTCAGGGTACAGCACAAAACGCTCCCCACAGCAGCCCCAGGTTTGTGTCCCAGCTGCTTTTCAGCCTCTCAAACAGAAGGAATAAAAGCTGCATTTTCACTGAGTACTGCGAGATTTGTCCCAAGACTTTCACAAACCTGCAGGAGAAAAGCTTTGAGCACTCTGAGACTCCACACTTGGAAGGATTACAGCTCCAATTCCCTCTCTAAGGCAGCCTGAAATTCCCTGTGTCGGTTCTCAGTGATATCCATGCTCAGGACAAGCTCCTGCTTTTTTTCTGTGTCTGTTAATTACCTCCTACCAGGACCCTGACAATGCCAGAGCATCCTGGCAATAATGCCACACCTAAAGTTGGAAAATGTCACCCTTGCCTATGGAAAACATCACTTCAAGTAAATTCCTATTTCATGGGGGCTGCAAACCTTTTCCCTTTCTCCTGAAAAGCCCATCAGTATCCTCGGAGGAGGAGCTGGGGACTCGGTGCAGAGCTGCTCCTGTCAGACACCGAGCAGCAGAGAAATTCTGTTTGACAGAATTCTGAATTAATTTGATCCAAAGCACTTCAGTCTGAATAAAGAAATGAAATCATCTGATATAGGTCAGATATTCTCCCCCGAGCCTGAGGGAAGCTGGAGTAAGATGGAGTGTATTTTCAGAAAAGTGAAAACAGATATTGGAATCACTTCACCCCCTGGAAAAGTGTCTGACAGAAAATTCCTCAGCAGAAAACTATGGTTTATCTGTGCTTTATTTATGGTTTATCTCTGGTTTATTTGTGATTTATCTATGGTTTATTTATGGCTTATCTGTGGTTTATCTATAGTTTATTTATGGTTTATCTGTGGTTTATTTAGGGTTTATTTATGGTTTACCCGTGGTTTATTTATGGTGTTACTATGGTTTATCTCTGGTTCATCTCTGGCTGTCCATGGTTCCCATGGAGCACCTGTGCCCCTCAGCCAAGCACAGATCTGATGTGTCCCCACAACGTCCCTCTCCAGCTCCCTTGGAGAGAGGTGTCCAAAGACCAAAGCCAAAAACCCACTTTGAGGAATAACTTGCTAAAGGCACCATGAACTGCTGGTAAATCCCTTTTAAATTCACGAAGAACAGAAGCTCTCCCAGAAAATGCAGCACTGAGGCAGCTGGGAAGGGAAGGCTCAACATTAAAGGCACTCAGGGCTGTGCTCACCCATCCTGAAGGCAGAAAAAACTGAGGAAAAAGTCAGGAATAAGTTTTACATAATTCTTTTAAAAATTCTATGGCCCAGGCATGAGAAACTGCTACTGAGGGCACGTGGGCTGCACTGCAGGCAGGCAGGGAGGTGATAATGAGGAACAGAATTAGCAGAGAATTGATAAACAGGATCCAGTGGTGAAGAGCTGCGGTGCAGAGAAATCCACTGGAAGATTCTGCAGGAATCAATGAATAATCGAACCAGAACTGGAATTTGGAAGAAACTTTTAACAAGCAGCTTCAGTGAAGCAGTGGGATAAGAAGGAAATCCCTTGCATGGGCTAAAAACTCATTAGAAGAGGAAGCAATGGGCTGGAATAAATGAAAGGAGGTCCCAGGGCCTGGGACTGTTCAGAATATTCATGAGGGATCTGGAGAGGGGACTGTGCCATGAAGGGCTGTGGTCTGCAGACACTTTATTATTCATGGGAATAACAAAGAGAATTTACTGGAGAAGGATCTAATTGTAGGGAATGACTGTGCAGGAAAGCAGCACTTGGAATTCAAGGAGATGCTGGGGGGAAAAGCAGGATTCACTTCCCAGATTCCTTTGAATTGCTTCCCACCCCAAGGACAGGCAGCTCAGGGCTCTGCAATGGGCCAAAATAATCTCAGTGAATGTGAGGAATTACCCAGAAAGGCGAGAGAAGTAGACAATGTTGTTTTGTCACTTTATAAATCAGCGCTCCCACATTTCAGTGCCCTGGCCCCCAACAGGCACAGCAGAACCAGGGGTCATTAAAGGAGGAGCAGAGCGGGAAATGATGTTGGGAATTCAGGTCAAACAGAGCAAGGTTGAAATCTTAAGAGAAAGTAGACCAAGACTTTTTGCAGACAGGGAGAGGAGGGAGAGAGGGGTGAGCTGAGAAGCCAAGAGATGTGGGTACAGGACCTCCCCAAAACACACCACCCCTGGGCACCACAGGTGTCACCTCCTGTGGGAATTCCTGGGGTGGGGGAGAAATGCCAGGGGTTTGCCAAAGAGATGAGCTCAGAGTTAATAATGCCAAGGCTGTGGGGTTTCTTTCCCTGTTTGGGCCATTCACTTCAGGGTTGGTCTCGATGATCCTTGTGGGTCTCTTCATCCCAGAATATTCCCTAACTCTGGAGAGCAGAGGGCTGGCACTGCCACAGGGCTGCCACTCAGCTGTGTGGACAAACCCTGGTGCTCCCTCTCAGGGAGCTGCCCGCCCTCCTCAAAGCCAGCTCTGTTTTACGGAGCACGGAGGGGATCCAGGCTGGTGGGAAAACAGCCCTGGGACCTCTCTGGGAGCAGCACCAGGGGTGCTCCCCTCTGTGCTGGGCCCCAGCAGTGAAGGTCTTGCTGTTTCTGTCATCCACTGATGCCCACCCTGCCCACCTGGGCCCAGACCTTACCTGGGTTACCCCTGTGGATTTCCTGGCCAGCACTGGGCCCTTGGCTGGCCCTTGGCCCTGTCCCCTGCCTGTTTGGGGCACGGTGGCACTGTCCCCTCCAGGGAGAGGACATGGCCCTGCCAGCCCAGCTGTCCCCTCGCCCCTGTCCTGAGAGCAGCTGTGTTCCTGTGAGCCCACAGGGCTCAGAGGTGGCAGCAGGGAGGAAGAGGAGGCTCTGTGCTTGCTCCCAGCAAGGACAGGATGAGAGGACAATGATGCTTTTCCACAGCTTTTCCCAGATTGTCACCGACCCCAGCTCAGGCAGCTGAAGGGACACTGGGCAGGAACATTCCTGCTCCCGCCTGCCTGGAGGAGCCCTCGTGGCCATCCCAGTGGGTGTTCTCTGCACGTGGACTCTGTGCTGGGCTGTTCCTGCCAGCCGCGTTTGGAAGGAATCCTCTGCACAGATTTCCTGTTGGGAAAACCTCCCACGTGCTGAACCAGGAGGGTCCTGGGGACAAACGGAGTGGCAGCGATCCCAAATGCCACAGAGCCCCTGCCAGGCTGCCCTCCCACAGCACCCCCAGCCTGACACAGCTCTGGGGCTGGCTGCTCTGTGCCAGGGGCCTTTGCAGAAAGCTCTGACTCCTGAAAACAGCTTTACCTGTGCGTCATAACAAATAACGGGAGGGTGAGGGAAACATGCACTTGGGTACAGTATTTATGAGCATTATTTACAGCAGCCCTGCACAGCCACGAGGAGACAGCATGTGTGACAGATGTGCAGGGCTCTCTGCTGGGCTTTGTCACCAGCAGAGCTCCTCTGGAATGATGAGGAGTTGTTCCTGTGAGACAGCAGTGATTCCTGATCGTCTCAGTCCACATTAACCTTTGGTGGCCTTGCCTGGGGTGCCCACAGGAGGCTGCACTGGCAGTCGTGTCCTTCTCCTGCAGTGAAGATGTGGATAATTAGTCCACAGTTACCTTCCTGCCCTACTTTGGAAGTGACATTTACTCCTGGAGTTTCTCTGGCTGCTGCTTTTTGGCTCTAATTAATTCTGTGCTTCTCATGAGGGCTCTGCTCCATCGCTGGGGGAGCCTTGGCCGCCCGTGGAGCTCCTCTCCTTCCACTCACTGAGGCACCAGTAATTGGCCTGACTCCCTCTGCCCCTTCCCAAAGATGTTTCTTCATCTGCAGAGCTTGAAGGGATGGCAAATGTTAATGTGCAATTGATGGAGCAAAGAATTTCCTCCAGGAAGCTGCTGATCCACGAGCTCGGTCAGGCAGCGGCTGCCAGCAAGGGACACTGGGTTACACTCCCTGATCTGCCAGAGAAATGCCCCAGAATTGTCACTCCTGAATGCCCTGACTGCTGAACACATCAGAGCAAAGCAGTCCTGAGCACTTGGCACATCCCAGTGGGAGAACTGAGGGTCTGACAGGGGAAATCCCTCACAGCCCAGGGCAGGCCCTGCAGAGAATCCCAAACCTCCGGAAGCCAAAGGGGGAGATTCATCCAGAGCCTTTCAAGCTCTCTGCAGGGCTTGGTGCTGTTATCATGTCCTGATAAAGAGCAGGGAAATCAAATTTCCCATGAAGGGAAATGAATGTTCTCCTGTACAGACACCTGACTCCCCCAGCAGCACTGATTTTACTGCTGTGGCTGTGGCCTCTCACAGGTGTGTGCTTACACTTTATAGATGGCATCAGTGCTGTTTTATGGGGAGGGAGAGGGAATTTCCCACCAGTTTTGAGCGGTGGATGAACAGAAGCACCCAGTAAATCAGCAGGGAGGAGGAGGGGAGCGTGGAGCCAACGCTGTCACAAATCTCCGGGGCTGTCGCGCTCCACCACACTCAGGGTTTGCCTGAGTGGCTGCCGGGCCTTGGTTTCTGTGGGCTGGAGCTTTAAATCTCCACTTTATCCCTCAGAAACTCTGGGATTCCAGCTCCAGGAGCCTGCAGAGCGTGTCCAGCCAGGGAGGGGTGGGTCCCTCACACAGAGGATTCAGGTTAGGGTTAGGTGTAGGATTAGGATTAGGATTACATTTAGTAAGGTTGATTGCTCTGTCTGTGCCTGGTTCTTAACCACCTCCCAGACATCAGACTCCTCTGAACAGGGAAGGAGCACACACGGATCAGGAGCAGGGGGCTGGAGGAGCCCTGGAGGGGCCAATTCAGGCACCCCCCATACCCACAGCCCCCCAGCAGTGCACAGGCACCACCTCATCCTGCAGGACTGAGGGGAAATCCATTAAACAAATGAGTATTTATGGTACTGGAAGGGTTCAGTCACCCAGGCCTGAATATCACATCAAAGCACACAAACGGCCACATGCTTCACTTGATATTTTGGGTTCCCTGTGAATTAAAAGTAGAGAGAGAAATGATTTTTTGAGCTTGATCATAGAATATTAGACTCCCAAGATTATTTGGGTTGGAAAGGACCTTAAAGCTCATCCAGTGCCACCCCTGCCATGGGCAGGGACACCTCCCACTGTCCCAGACTGCTCCAAGCCTTGTCCAGCCTGGCCTTGGACACTGCCAGGGATCCAGGGGCAGCCACAGCTTCTCTGGGCACCCTGTGCCAGGGCCTCCCCATCCTCACACAGAGGAATTTCTTCCATACATCCAACCTAAAGTTCCTCTCTTCCAGTCTGGGCCCATTCCCTGTTGTCCTGCCACTCCAGACCCTTGTCCAAAGTCCCTCTCCAGATGTCTTGGAGCCCCTTTAAGTCCTGAAAATGGCTCTAAGATGCCCCTGAAGCTTCCCTTCCCCAGCTGAACACCCCCAGCTCTCCATCCCCACTGCAGACCAGTTCACTCCAGTGCTGCCAGCACTGTCCTGCACAGGGAGCAATGTCACCGTGCTGTGCCAGGGGTGGGGCAGGGGGTGGCAGTGCCCAGCTGATGCTCCCCCAAGCCATGCCAGGCGTGTGGGTTTGTCCCTGCATGTGCCCTGCAGCCAGGAGGAGCTGGGCAGCTCCTTTGTGCTGCCTCCCATGCTGCAGAGCCCGCCTGCAGCCATTCTTTTTATTGCTGATGCTGCTTCCTATGGAAACAATTTAGTGCTAATAAGCTCCATTTATAATAGTAAGGAATGGTTCGGTGGGATAATTGTCACTAAATACCATTCATGGCTTTGTTGCTTTTCCTGCATGTTGCTAATTATTCTGCATCTGAAATAGCACCCAGAGAAGCCACTGAATGCCACTGAATAGGGCTCTGAGCACTCCAGGAGGATGAGGCAGGGTATGATTAGAAATATCAAGGCCCTAATCCAGCAGACAATGGCCGGCTCCCTGTGTCTGCACAAAATCACAGCCTTTGCAAAAGCTGGGAAAGGCAGCGTTCACAGCCATGGATGAGCAAGTTCCTGTCCCAGGGGCAGCACTCAGAGAATCCCAGAATCCCAGAATGGGTTGGGTGGAAAGGGATTTTAAAGATAATCTCTTTCCACCTCTGCCATGTGCGGGGACACCTTCCCAGGCTGCTCCAAGCCCCATCCAACCTGGCCTTGGACACTTCCAGCTTCTCTGGCACCCTGTGCCAGGGCCTCCCCACCCTCACAGGGAAGCATTTATCCCTAATATCCAACCTGAATTTCCCTTCTTTCAATCTGAAGCCATTCCCTGCATCCTGTCACTCCAGTTCCTGATGAAGGGTCCCTCTCCTGCTTCCTTGCAGCCCCTTGAAGCCCTGCTTCATGTCCTGGAAGCCAAGGATGCAGCTTGAACAGCCCCTGCTCTGCCCACACCTGGGGAAAGGTCCCTCCTGGCTTGCTCCTTTCAGGGACTGCACAACCACAACAGACCTCAAGCAGCAGCAATTGAAATCTGTGCCTGGCACCTCCACCTTGGCCACAAGGGTGATCCCATCAGTCCCTCAGATGATTTGAGCTGGGCTTATCTTTTTAGACCCATCCAAGCTGAGAAAAAACATTTGTCCTTGGCCCTCACCAGTTTAAGGAGCTGAGAAACCAAGTCCTGGCCCTTCCTGGTGGGAAAACAGATCCCTTGGATGTTGTAGCCATGGATCACTATGGTAACATTATAATTGACATTTCTGGGGGATTATGGAGTCTGAAAGTCATAAACTTAATGAAAGTATGTTTTTATTGCACTTCAACTTCATCTCTGATTAAATCAAATTTGCATAATGGAAAGTTATTACATTTCCACGTTTCTAATTTCCCTTCCACCCCCCCTTCCTTTTTGCTTCTTTTGCCAAGTGTGTCTCAGGTTTTGTTTGCAGCGAGGGCTCTGAAGGTCGCCTAAGCCATGGCTCGGGTGAAAAATGGTTTTAATAATTTGTGTCAGAGGAGCGCAGGAAGCGAAGCCCCGAGAGCTGGATGCTTTGTGGTGCTCTGAAAAGCCTCTCCTCTTTCTCCCCAGTAATGGGAGCGCTGCAGCACCTCTGGTATTAAGTGCTCGTTGCAGGAGAGAGGTGCTGCTGAAAGGTAATTTATCAAGGAGAGGCGAAGCGCTCTGCTTGTCCCCAGCCTCACCTTTGCCCAGCGCTTTAAGCAGTGTGTGTGTTTTTATTTTGAATAAACAAAGCTCCCAGCCCTGCCAGCAGGTGAATGAGAACGTGTTCCCTGCTGCATTCAAGGATGAACCTTCCTGAAGGCAGCTGGAGCAGAACAGCCCTGGGAAAAGCCTTGTTGGCCTTGGCTTTGCCAGGAGAGGGGCACAAACTGTTCTCCAGGCAAAACGAGTCTGCACGGGTGCCTGGGGTCACCTCCCTTCTGCTTTGGTCCCACAAAAGTCACAAGGTTGACCCGTACAGGCTACAAGGGTCTGAGGGCCCCATTGGAGTCTGGGTTCTCCAGAAGATTCAGAGTTTGTGGGGTGAGGGCAGAGAGCCCCAGCCCCAGCCTGGGCTGTTCCCTGCCCTTTGGGGCTGTCCCAGCAGTGGGATGTGGCACAGGCACTGTTCCTGTGGAAGGGGACGTTCTCTGCTTCAGGTGCCACCTCCCAAACTGTGCCTCAGACAGAACCCTCTGGGAGCAGCCAGGGACCCCCAGACCCGGGGAAGGGCTGGAGGGGACAGATCCCAGCTCCAGGGAGGACAGCAGGGGATTAGGGATCGCACATCCTCGGGCTTTTAGGATTTCTGCCATTTTCCCCCCAAATCCCTCCCTCCAGGTGGTGTTTGCTCATCACACAGGTGTGGGATGAGTGGGCTCGATTTTTAATCCCCACCCCAGTAGAAATCATGGACCTTTAGGATCTGACAGTTCAGTTGGAATCCAGCCATGTACTTTTATGTTGCTCAGATGTATTTTTGTTATGCTCAGTAAAAAGAAAGCTTCTTTGAGTTTTCTCTGTGTCTTTTTTTTTTCCCCTTAGAAAACGGACAGTATCTGCTAAAAAATGCAGCTGAAAATCCAATTTTTCTTTTCTTGTTGGCAAAATTTTGACAGGCCTTATCATGAAGCAATAAATCCACTCTCCAGGGATTAAGGGCAGTGGGGCTGGCACCGCTAATGAAAATAAACAGGCATTTCCAGCAACCTTTAGCTAAAGACCTGTCCTGCAGGGAGAAAGCCTCATGCCAGGAATGGGGAGGGAAGGAGCTGCTCCATCATTTGCCAGGCCAGCCCTGAGGGACAGTGACAGGACAGGGAGGGTGAGGGCTCTCAGCCCAGCATGGGGACGAGGAAATGCTGTTTGCAGCACGGGCCTGCTCGGGATCTCAGCCTGGGTGGGAGCCCCAGACCTCTGGTGGACCAGGGACAGTTTTCCAAGGAATAAGAAGATTTGAGGTGTGGGATGTGGTGCAGCTACCCCTGCAGAGAGCCCAGAGCAGGGATCACGGGTGTGAAATCCAGGGATGTGGGAGCATTTCCTACCAGAGATCCCAGAATAAATCTGGCCTTGTTCCTGTGCATTTTCCAGACTGGACACCACCAGTCACTGCAGACCCAGCCGTGCTTTCCACACTTTCACAGACCTCGGGAAGTTTGCACCTCCCCAGAGCTGTGAAGGCACAACTGCCTTAACTCCATCCCCTCTGTCAGAGGTGTCCTGCAGAGCCCTGGTGTCCCTGGAGTCCCTGGCCTGTCCCTCTGAGCCCCAAGCAGCCCCAGAGCTCCTGGGGAAGGGGCAGAGCTGGAGCCAAGTGCTGTAAATCCAGGCCAGCACAGCACTGCTGGATCCCCTGCATTCCCCACCTCCCTCCTGCTCCATCCCATGGCTCACTCTGGTCCCCAGCTGGTCCCAAACCATGGGCTCCTCTGGCTCTGTCAGCCCGTCCTGCCCCTCATCTCCCTGAGCAAAGGAGCTGGAGCCAGAACTTCCCTGTCTGCCGCTGTCCTCACTCCCTGGATTATCAGTTTTGGTTAAAAACCCCCAAATCTGCTCTCCTCCCCACCAGGGTTAGGATTTACTCCTTCCTTTCGGGCTCTTGCACCCCTGAGCAGCAGGGATGCAGTTCAGGGAACAGAAAAGAACCACACAATCTCCTGTTGGAATTGGGAAAAACCTGCAGGGATCATCAGATCCAACTCCAGGCCCTGCATCCATGGCAGGAATGTTGTGCTGCATGAATGCAGAGAGGAGCAGGAAGGGAATATTCCGGGCGCTACCAGAGGTGTGTCTGTTTGCCTCCAGGCAGAGAGGGCCCAGCTACAAAACACCAGCTCCTTGGAGAACACTCAAGTCAACGCTTTTCTCTCGCAGAAAAAAATGAAAGAAAGATATTTCAGCTTTCTGTGAAATTTCCAGCCCCTGCTCCAAAGCACAGAAGAGCTGGAATTATTCAAAGAATGAGTCTCCAGTGTTCCTTGTCTTATCGAAATGAGGCCTTTTGTCTCCAGCTCCGGCTCAGAAATAGCAGAGTTGTGTGGATGAAACACAGCAGAACGGTTCAGCCGCTGCCAGAACCCCGACGTGGAAAATTTCAGCCCAAAGATCCAAGTGTGGCAGAGGAGGAGGGAGCTGAGGGCAGGGCTGTGCACTGGGAAGCACTGGCAGCCCTTAAATTCCCAGTCTCACTGATCTCCCTTGTAATATTGGCATTTCCAGCTCACTGCATGCTGGAGGGCTCTGCTGGGAGGGGCCAGCCCTGGGTGATGCTTTGCCATGGATGGAGGACAAATCCCAGCTCCCCAGGAGATTTTCCAGACTCTGAACCCTGGATCCACCGAGCAGCTTTGCCACCAACACTGTCCCCTTGCCTCGTGCTGATCCCATGGGGACAAAGCCCTTTTTTGGGGAGCCAGGCCAGAGCCAGGCAGAGGGCACAAACCACGGGGGGGGCAGGGCTGGCCAGCACACGGGGCTGGGGCAGCTCCAAAGTTTAGGGAAAGGAAGACGCCCAAGTGGTTCCCCCTGAGCCTTGGAGAGCTGTCCTGGGCCTGTCCATGGCTGATCCTGGCTCCATGAGCTGGTGGTGCTGGGCCAGCCTGGCCTCCAGCCTGGGTCACCTCCTGTGAGGAAGGGGGACACTGTCCTGTCCCAGGGGTGACTCTGGCTGGAGGGAAAGGACCTCAGCTGGCCGAGCCACCGAGCTTGGAGGGGAAGGGGCTGCACCTTTGCAAGGACATCGAAGGGTGAAGCTCCTCCTGAACAGGATCTGCTGCTGTGACCTTGGGGCCACCCTGTGCCAGATGTGATGGAGGAGGGGTGGGGTGGAGAGGAAATCAGAGGGACAAAGCAAAGGTTTGAGGGATGAACCTGGTGGAGGCATTTTGGATGTGCCCAGAGAGCCGTGAGGGAGGCTGGGCTGTCACCTCCTGTGGCAGGCCCTTCACCAGCTGCATTCCCAGCCAGTCCTTCCTGGGGACAGCACTCCAGAGCTGGGCAGGGTCTGCCTGAGGGCACTGCAGAAGCTGATTAATCCCCCAGGCTGATGTTTCCCCTCCTGAGCAGTCGCACTTCTCCCTCACAGGCAGCCTGTGCTGGGACACCAGGGACACAGAGCACAGGTTTTACAGTCCCCACAGAGCCTGGCACAGGACTGGGGACGATTTATCATTCCCTGGGTGCCCCTTCCAGCAATGCCAGGGCTCTGCTGGGCTTGCCCCTCCGTCAGCATCCCCAGCCTGGACCCTCTGTGCTGGGGCAGGGAGGGACCTGGGCAGCCCCCAGTGCTCAGCCTGCAGCATGCCAGGCTTGCTGGAGGGGTGGGAGGAGGGCTGGCCACGCTGCCAGGATCTCTGCACGGAGCATTTGTCACCCAGTCCTGCCCAGGGGCCGGGCCCTGCCAGCTAATAGAGAGGGAATTCTGCCTCTGAAATGAAAAGTGGAAGGGAAATGATATTTCTTCATCCATTGTGCTTTGCTAATCGGTGGAGAGAGCTCCCATTTATAACCCAGAATCCCAACAGAAATTGCCTTGCCTGGCCCAGCCCATTCCTAATTCTCCTGGGCAGCTGATTGCTGCTGCTCACAGACTTCTGAGTGACAAAGGAGCTAAAACCTGGCACAAAGCACCTGCCACTGCCACCAGCCCCAGGAGGAGCATTCAGAGTGGGGACAGGAGGCTGTGTTGGAAGCTGTGTTTCCGTCCAGCTCCTGCCAGGGACCGCTGAGGACACAGGGCTGCAGCCAAGGGACAGCAGTGTGACACTGCTGACACAGAGCCCTGGAGCCACAGCCTCTGGAGCTGCCCTTGGCAAACTCCAAACTCTGGAGTTTCAGCAGGAGCGTGACTTGAAAATGTAAGAGCAGGAGGAGGATGGAAACACTGAAATGGGGCATCCTCTGCCCATGGGCAGGGACCCCTTTCCCTATCCCAGGCTGCTCCAAGCCCCATCCAGCCTGGCCTTGGGCACTGCCAGGGATCCAGGGGCAGCCACAGCTGCTCTGGGCACCCTGTGCCAGGGCCTCCTCACCCTCACAGGGAACAATTCCTTCCCAATGTCCAATCTACTCCCTGTCAGTTTGAAGCCAATCCCTTTTCCTGTCACTCCACACTCTTGTAAAAAGTCTCCCTGTGTCTCAAGGAGGGTGTGTGGGGTTTGGCTGAGGAACGGTGATGTCAGGGCCCACTCTGGCGTCGACCTGGGACAATCCCTGTGGAGAAGGTCACCTTGGTACCTCTGTGCCAGGAGGTTGGAGGTGCAGAGATGGTGCTGCAGCTTCCTCCTGGCACAGCAGAACTTTGAGAAGTGATCCTGTAACCCCATCCTCTGAAACAGCCACGATGGGTGGCAGCTCCCTGGCAGGAGCCGTTCCTCCTGCAGGAGCCTGGTGAGGGACAGAAGGTGCTCCTGAGGGACAGCACTGCCTGATGTGCTGAGCCTTTGTCCCAGACTCTGTGGGATGCACACACAGGCTGGGAAGTTGGGCCCGTGGTGAGAACGGTGTCCTTTGCCCCAGGGATTCCCCTCACGCGCTGTCCATGGAGAGCAGGAAATGCCCCTCCCGCCGTGCAGGACCTGACTTTGGTCTCGTTTCTGGGAGTGCAGCTGGTGCTGTGGAAATGCTCTGCCTGCCCGTGTGGGGAGGGCTCAGTCAGCCACGAGGGCAGTGCCCAGGGCAGGCGCCGCACGGGCACGGCGCTGGCAGATGTGACAGCACCAGAGCAGGGCACGGCCCTCCGAGGGGTGACTGCAGGGTCACTGCTCTCACTGAACACCCTCAGCCATCGAGTGACAGGAGGCATCCTCTCTGCTCAGAACATGCCATGAGCTTTAGGAGAGTGGCACTGCACCCAAAGGAGCAAAAAAGGAAAAATCCAGGAAAGCTAGAAGTTAAAAAAAGGTATTTTCTTCATGGATGATTGTTAAATTGACAATTTTTAATCCCAGTGAGACACAAGCCATGGTTCTGGAATCCTTCCAGAAACAAAATCTGTTCTTCCCTGCCCCTCAGCACTGAGAATTCCTACCCATCATCGTGCTCAGTGCCTGGAACAGCCAGGAAAAATGGGTGAATCTCTGGGTGGAGCTTTGGTGAAGCCTGGACAACCACAACCCAGCCAGGAACAGGTTAAAGTCTGTGCAGCTGATGGAATTCAGAGTAAATCCTTTGTGTTATCAAACAAGCTCTTGCAAACCCAGGTTCCTCCTGTGTGTTCTTAAACGATCCTTTAAGAGTTAAACAAAACAGTGACTGGTGCCTTTTAAACAAAAGTGACCTTTCTCGAGGTACTTTTTCCCAGGTAAGTGTATTTTCATGTCATTTTAAAGACTTTTGGGCTTGGGAAGTGAATATTTGGAGTGTGGGGTTTAAAAATATCTACTGAGCAAAAGTCCAATATTGACCAGAGGCTGGATTAGCACAGGCTGGGATTCCTTTGCAGGCTCCCAAAGCTGTGCAGGCTGCAGCTCATTGGAAAGGCACACACAGAGCTCATCCCAGCCCAGTGGCACCAGGAGGGAGCCCTCGGTGCCCCGGTCCTCCCCTGCAGGGCACGAGGCCACCCTGAGCTGCTGCTGTGGGGCTTTTCATGGGACACAAAGCCCAGAACGGGCTGGGTGGGAAGGGACATTAAAGCCCATCCAGTGCCACCCCTGCCATGGCAGGGACACCTCCCACTGTCCCAGGCTGCTCCAAGCCCCAGTGTCCAACCTGGGCTTGGGCACTGCCAGGGATCCAGGGGCAGCCACAGCTTCTCTGGGCACCCTGTGCCAGGGCCTCCCCTCCCTCCCAGGGAACAATTCCTTCCCAATCTCCCATCCATCCCTGTCCTCTGGCACTGTGAGGCCATTCCCTGTGTTCTGTCCCTCCATCCTTGTAAAGAGCCTCTCTCCATCTTTCCTGTAGCTTCTTTCAGGTCCTGCAAGGTCACACTGAGGTCACCTCTGGTCTCCTCTCCAGGCTGGACAATCCCAGCTCTCCCAGCCTTTCCTCCCAGCAGAGCTGCTCCATCCCTCTGCTCATCCTGGAGCCTCCTCTGGACTCTCTCAGCAGCTCCAGGTCCTTCCTGTGCTGGGCCAGGGCTGGGGCAGCTCTGCAGGTGGGGTCTCACCTGAGCACAGGGGCACAGGGGCAGAATCCCCCTCCCCTGCCCTGCTGCCCACACTTTTCCCTCAGATTGAAATTCTTGTTTGCTAAAATCTCCGCTTCTGGTTCCACGCCCTGATTTCAATGAGGAGGAGCTCCAGGTGCTGAAGGGTCACCAGGCCCTCGTCAGCTCTTCCCAGTTGTGACTGGTCTGTGACAAACCTTCACCTCTGCCTTTCTGTGTGGGAAACAGGTCCTGGGAGCAGATGGGAGGGATGTGGGGCATGGGGGAGGTCAGTGCAGGGCTGGCTGTTCTGGAAACCTCTGCTGGCTTTGCTGCTGTGGGTCAGGACTGAACTTCTGGCTCAGGACTTCTAAAGAGGTTTAACCTTGGCCGGGTGGCTCAGCGAGGGTGACCCTGAGCAGAAGGCAGCAGGGCCTCCAGGAGGACTTCTGACCCCTTTGGCTCAGTGTCCTCATCCACCCAAGGAGGTTTTGCTCCACTTGCAGCGCCCTGAGTGAGGTTTTGGGAGGACTTTCCTACAGCTTGGAACACAGAGCTCCCTCCGCCTGCTGCTGTGGCTGTGCCTTCCCGTCTCCCACGGCAAGAGCAAGAACAGTGTGGAAACAGACGTTATCCAGCTGCTCACTGAGGGAAAATGGGGATTCCTGGGGATAGCAGTCACCCACCAGGCCCTGGATGCATTTCCTGTGTGGGTGCAGCGGGACAGGCTGGCCAGAGCTGACAAGGAAACCCTTGCTGAGGTGGGAGCGATGCCCAACCCCATCCTGCTGTCCTGCTGAGCCTGGAGAGGCTCCAGGGCACCTGGATCACCCTGCACCAGGAGATGAAAGGCACAGAGTGTGTGAAGCTCCAGATAGGAGGGATGGAGAGAGAACGAACGCCAGGGAGCTTTAGCAGGAAGGGAAGCAGTAATCCCTTGGTTGCTTGACAGGGAGCTGCCAATTTTGCAGCAAGCGATGTCTCCAGCCTGCAGAGTTGGATAGGATTGTCCCGAATAACCAGGTTTCCATCAGAAAATTCCCATTTCTCTGCCCTTTGGAAGAACATGAGCCCAGACACTCCTTGCAGAGGAAGAACTCTTGCACTGCCCAGGGAGTTGAGCTGTGGGGTGGAGCAGATGCCTTAAAGGAACAAATATTTCTGGATCTGCGGTGGTGGCTGCGGAGCCTTACCCAGCTCCCCTGGGATGGAACACGCTCTAGGGTGCTGGAAGATGGGGGAATTGGGATTGAACACCCTCAAACTGGCTAAAAAATCCCATTTAGATGACAGGCCCTGCTGTCTCTGCCAGCTTTGGATCCCAGTGGGACTTGTGAGCAAAACCACTACAGAGCAGGGAAATGACATCCTTGACACAGGATTGGCATCAGGAACAGCATTCCCTGCTCGGGGGCACCATCAGAGGAGAGCACCGGGGGTTGTCGCTCCAAAGGAGTGACAGCAAAGTGGGAAAAGGGTGGCAGTGGCTGCCCATGGCACATCCCCGGTCCCCAGCAGGATTCCCGGTGCCCGCATTCCTTCGGGGTGCGCTGGGAAGGTCCCTGCTTGCTGCGGAGGCTCCAAGGCGGAGCTGAGCGTGGCCGGGTCCCCGCGGTCCGGGGGCGGCGGCAGCGCTGGNCCGGGCCGGGCCGGGCAGTGCGGGTCGGTGCCGGACTGTGCTCTTCGCTCCTGGGCGGTCCCGTTCTGTCCCGGTCGGTCCCGGTCGGTTCTGTCCCGGTCGGTCCCGTTCTGCCCTGGTCTGTCCCGTTCGGTCCCGTTCGGCCCTGGTCGGTCCCGTTCGGTCCCGGTCGGTTCTGTCCGGTCCCGCTCGGTGCCGCGGGCGGTGCGTTACTGCCCCCTAGCGGTGCTGGCCGCGGGCCGCCGCCTCCGGGCGCAGCTCCGGGACCGCCGATCCCATCCCCGATCCCTGATCCCATCCCCGATCCCATCCCCGATCCCATCCCCGATCCCATCCCCGATCGATGATTCCATCCCCGATCCCATCCCTAATTCCTGATCCCATCCCCGATCCATTCCCTAATCCCCGATCCCATCCCTGATCCCTGATCCCTGATCCCTGATCCCATCCCTGATCCCTGATCCCATCCCCGATCCCACCTCCGATCCCTGATCCCATCCCTGATCCCAACCTATCACCCCTTATCCCACCCGATCCCATCCCCGATCCCTGTTGACTCCACCCAATCCCATTCCACCCCGATCCCAACCAATCCCGTTTCCATCTCACCCAATCACACCCACTCCCATCCCGCTGCCACCCGCTCCCTCCCGATCCCTCCCACTCCCACCCAATTTCTCCTGATCCCATCCCACTCCCACATGTTCCCATCTTCTCCCGCCCAATCTCATCCCTATCCCACTCCCATTCCCATCCCATCTCTATCCCACCCAATCCAAACTGATCCCATCCCACTCCCACCTGATTGCATCCTGCTCCCACCCGCTCCCACTCCCATCTGCTTCCACAGGCTCTCATCCACTCCCACCTGCTCCCACCTAATCCCATCTCTATCCCACCAATCTCATCCTGCTCCCACCCTGCTCTCAGCCTCTCCCAGCTGGAATCTGGATAATTTCACTTCCTCCTGTTCCCGGGTCTGACAGTGAAAGGCTTTTGGAGAGGGAAGGAAGATCAGCTCCGTGCTGGGAATCATCCATGGAGCAGAGCAGCTTTGCAGCTCCAGCTGTACCAAAATCTGTCCCTGTCACCATTTTTTTCCCTCTCAAAATACAAAATCAGGGAATAGCACCATGGGCTGGCCCTGAGTGACAGCAGGAGCCACAGTGCCATGGCCCTGCCCTGGGAACAAGGATTCCCACCCAGACAGGACTGGGAGAGGAGAAATTTCCCTTATTTGGGAAGTAACGGCTGAGCCAGGTTTCCAATAGAGCATCAGGAATTCAGACTGCGATTTTCCTCCTCGAACCTGTCTGCTGAGAGAGACGGGAATGGGCCAGGACAATAAGTTTCATTCAGGAACAAGTGCTTCCTGGGCTGAATGCATTCCGCAGGGATCCAGTGTGCTGCCAGCAGCTGGATGTGCTGCAGAGCCTGCTGAGAGCGGATGGCAAAGGGAAGTGCCGGGAGTGCAGCGACGCTGGAAGCAGCCTTCCTGTCAGGAGAGGCACTTCCAGACAGAAACGAATGGGGAATGTTAAAATATGCAGGGGAATCAAGGAGGAACCAGGAGGGGGTAGAAAATAGATCATGGAGCGCTGGAGGAACAGCTGGAGTAAATTAAGGCAGGTAATTGGAGCAGGATAAGGTGGGTGAGCAGCAAAGCTGGAAGGAGCTATTCTTAGCGCAGGCATTTACTCAGCAGCACATGGAGCCCTGCCCTCGGCTGGGGCTGGCCTGGAATGGTTTTTGGCGTTTGGCTGGATGCACTCGTCACTCCCAGCCTGCGGTGATACCTGCCTGGGGCGTCCGGCCGTGTCCGGAGGTGTCCGGCCGTGTCGGAGGTGTCCGGCCGTGTCCGGAGGTGTCCGGCCGTGTCCGGAGGTGTCCGGCTGTGTCCAGAGGTGTCCGGCTGTGTCCAGAGGTGTCCAGCCATGTCAGAGGTGTCCGGAGGTGTCCAGCTGTGTCCGGAGGTGTCTGGCCGTGTCCGGAGCTGGTGACACCGCGGGGTGCAGGGAGGGGGAGTGCAGCTCTCCTGGCTTGGGGGAGGTGACAATCCCGTTTGGATGCTGTGGGAATGGTTTGGCTTTGCCTTGGAGCCCAGAGGACCAGGGGCTGATCCTTTGTTTAGTGCGTGGCTCAGCTTCTGTTCTCCAGGAACTGCCAAGGACTCCTGGGCTGTGACACAACCTCATCACCCGGGGACAGTGACCTCGTCACAGCTGCTGAGAGCCAGGGCAGAGCTGGTGTCCCCCACAAGGCTGCTGCTGCTCCCAGGGGTGTCCCCCAGGGCCGGAGCCCTCAGGCAGAGCTGGGAGGGAACAGGGCTGGTGGGGAGCTGGGACACCTTCCCTGAGCAGGGACAGCCACCGCCCCTCCTGCCGGGGGCTGGGGTGTCCCCACGGGTGGGGACCTGCTGGCCAGGGTCAGGAGGGTGCAGGACATGCTGAGGAGGCAGCACTGGCTGTTGGCAGCTGAGCTTCATGCTGGCAGCAACTTTTCCATATGTTTCCCAGTGCTGGGAATGACACCCTGGGCGGATTATTCCCAGGAGCTCTCGGACATTTCCCGTGCCCTGGGTAGGTCATGGCAGGGCTGTAAGGGCTCATTCCCAGCTCCAGGCCGTGGCAGGGCTGCCAGGGCTTGTTCCCATCTCCCTGGTGCTCATTGTTGTGGCTGCACTGAGGATTTTTTATTTGAACTCAAAGCATCCCTGTCAGTGTCTGCAACAAAATTCCTCAGCTCCATTCCTCCAAGAAAAGCCACGGACTCAGAGGTAACAACCACTTAGGCCAGTTAAGTCTCCTCCATTTGATCTAAAATATCAATTAATACAAACTACTGGAATGAAATAACAGGCTCCGAACCCTTCTTATCCCTCAACTGTAGAAGAAAATCCGGGCAAACAATTTAGAGTAAATACCTTCATTAAACACTGAAGGAAGGCAGCTGGGATTACAGCACGTCTGTAAACAAGGGAACAAACAGCGCGATATAATCTCACCAAAGAACAAAGCAAGTGTCGAGGGGATGAGGCTGTGTGTGACCAACAACGAGCTGGTAAGTAAGTAATAACGGCAAGGACTAATTAATGTCTGAATAGCGAGGCTGGGGGATGTGGGAGCTGCTGGGGACAGAGCCCTGGGGTGGGGCTGGACAGGCAGTGACGGCTCCAGCCAGCGCAGCAGCAGCGGCCTTGGCCCCCGCTGTCCCTGGGCTGGAAGGGACCTTAAATCCCATCCAGTGCCACCCCTGCCACGGCAGGGACACTTCCACTGTCCCAGGCTGCTCCAAGCCCCAGTGTCCAACCTGGCCTTGGGCACTGCCAGGGATCCAGGGGCAGCCACAGCTTCTCTGGGCACCCTGTGCCAGGGCCTCCTCACCGTCACAGGGAACAATTCCTTCCCAATATCCAACCTAAATGTCCCCTCTGCCAGTCTGAACCCACCCCGCCTTGTCCTGTCACTCCAGTTTCTGATAAAGGTCCCTCTCCCATTTCCCTGCAGCCCCCTCAGACCCTGGAAGGGGCTCTGAGGTCTCCCCACAACCTTCTCCTTTCCGGGCTGAACATTCCCAGCTCTCCCAGCCTCTCAGGATGCACAGGCTGGACTCAGTCCTTGCAGAGGTTTTGCTCCATGTTCAACCAGAGCTGGATTTACCAAACTGTCTCCTGATCCCAGGAGTTTCCCAGCTCTCAGCCTGCCATGCTCAGGTTGTTCCAGGAATATTCCCGTGTTATTGGAGAGTGTTGCTGCTTCCCAGCCTGTCCCAGGACACTCTGTTCTGGGAGGAGGGAGCAGCTGCTGGTGGCAGGATTTGGAGCTCCTGGATTGCCCCTTCCAGCAGCTATTTGTGGGAGCCCCAGGGCTGCCTCCGGGCATGGGCTGGAGGGTCCTGAGTGCCACATCTGGTTTTTCCTTGGCTGAAACTCGATCAGAGGTGGCTCACTGTGACCTCAGCCCTCGGACAACATTCCTTGGACAACATTCCTGGGGAGGCTTCCCAGCAGGATCCTGGTGCTGAAAGGATGGCAGAGACATCTCCCCGTGGAAAAAGAGAGCTCTGTCCCTCAGCATTGGGCTCTTCCCCCCACCCGAAGCTGTGTGGGACTCAGCAGCAGGGCTGGGAGCAGGATCCTTGCTGGGAATGCAGCGGGAGCGTGGATGTGCTGCCACACACCTGCCCCTCTGCACGTGTCCCTGCAGCCCAGAGGGGCAGCAGCTGTGACACAGCGCTGGGGACGAGCTGCTGGCACGCAACTGCCGGCAAATGAATTTCATAAATCAAATTACTACCTCTGCTGCGCCCTGGAGAATCCCTGAAAATTTAATGCATCTCCCTAAAACATAGAGAAATAAATGCAGGCGGGTAGAGAACAAGGCTGGGGCTGGTGGGGAAAGGGTGAAGGAGAAAGAGAGTCCTGGGAGTTTAAGGCGGGACTTTAAACATGGATAATCTGGTTTGTTTTGTTGGAGAAAAATGAAGATCATGACACCATCATTATCCCTCAGCAAGTAAAGCCAGAAAAGCCAGAAAAGACCTACTGCTTGTGCATCCTGAAAAATCCAGCTGGTTATTTTTGGGGGTGGGAAGGGAGCTTCATGCTTGCTCTTCCGAGAAGAGCAGAAACACATTGCCTGTGCTGATGGCATTTTGTCCCTGGAACTCATCCCACAGTTGATCACTCCATCACAGCTAAGATTTACTCCAATAGCTTTTGTGTTTTATAACATTTACCAACAGTCTCGCTCTGCTTGCTGAAAACTCGAGGAGTGGGCAGTGTCCCCCAGCACGGCTCGTCCCCCTTTCCCTGGAAAAGGATTTGTCAGCAGAGGTCAAAGCTTTTATTCCTGCAGGCCACAGAGTGGAAACAAATGGTCAGGCCTGGGGATGAAGAAGCCTTTTAGCTGCTCTGTCCTGGGCATGGGGTTTGTCAGGGCTGGGATTGTCTGGTGCTGACACCTGAGGAGCAAAGCTGAGCTCACCTGGGTCACAGCCAGGGTTCATCCTGTCTGATGGCCCCTTCTCCCCAGCCACTGTGTGCTCGCACCAAGGAGAGCTCACAGTGCAAGCAAATCCTCCCCCAAAGGACTCCATGGAGGTGGTGTTTGCTCTGTGCCACTCTGGCTGTGGGTTAACCCTGCCCAGAGAGGGAGGCAGGGCCAGCAGGGCACAGGGACTGAGCCCATGGTGGGGAAAAAGACCTGGGGAGAAGATCTCCAGGGGGAAAATCTCCAGCCTCTGGGAAAAGAGCTCCCAACATGGCTCTCAGGGAGTTCCTGCCCCTCTCAAAAGCTCGATGTCCCTTGGTGTCACAGGAGGAAGGGACACGCTGCAGGGAGCCTGCAGACCCCTGGATGTGCCTCGCTGCCTCTCGAGCACAAAACCCCTGGCACTGGGCAGGACTGGCATGTGGGAGAGCTCTGGGCCAAACAAATCCTGGGAGCTTTCTACATAATCCAGCTGCAGTTCTCAGGGAGAGAGAAGGAAAGCAGGGACCCACAGCTCCTCGCGTGCCTGCAGGCTCCAGGCAGGCTGAGCTTCAGAGACCTCCTCAGACAGGGCCTGCATGAGTGTCTAACAGCCCTGGGGTGCTGCTCGGGGTGGGTTTGTCTGACAGCCTTTTAAACCTGTCCATATTTCTTGTGGCAGCGAGTTCCCCACCAACGCAGAGTTCGATATCTGCTCCTGCCATGCTCAGGTGGTTTTGTTTTCCTGCTGGCTTTGCATTGCAGAGCAGACCTCAGGGCACCTCGGGACATTTCTGTGCCAAGCACCCGCTTTTCTCCTGATAAGATTCCCTTGGTCCTGGGCGTTAAGAGGGGGGAGAAATCTGAGCTGCTGCTGGACAGTCAGGGGTGGGGTCTCCCTCCTCACTGACAGCAGGACCCTTCCAGAACATCAGCTGGAGCCTCAGCTCATCTCATTCCACCCCTTACCCCGGGCAGGGAACCTTCCACCATCCCAGGTTGCTCCAACCTGGCCTTGGACACTCCCAAGGAAGGGGCAGCCACAGCTTCTCTGTGCTGGGGCCTCCCCACCCTCATAGGGAACAATTTGTTCCCAATAGCCACTCAAACCTTTTCCATTCCTAATTTGAATCTTTCCCATGATTTTTGGCTGTCATCACCCCCAATTTGCAGTTCTAAAGACTCACCAAAGCTCCTCTGACTTCCAGCCAGTGTTCCTGGTTTACAGAAGCTTCCACACAGCTGCAGCTTCAACCTCATTTTCTCGCCTCTCTGCTCCCAGAGGAATTTCTCTGGGAGAAATCCATGCTACCAGGTGAGGTGACACTGGTGAGACAGGCACAGCTCCCACAGATCCACCTCCTCCCACTTTGTTTAGGAAACATCAAAATGCCTTGGAAGGCTTGTGCTGCTCCTGAGAACTCAGATCTTCCCTCACAGACACCAAAGGGCTTCTTTGTAGTTGATAAAAACCAGGAGGACTGGGAAGACATCTTGACCCTTTTCTGAGAAGCCAAATTGTAGGAGATGTCTCTGAAACCCTACAAAGGAGAACAGGGGCTTCTTTTGTGATTTCCTGCTCAAGTTCCACAAGATTCATCCAAGCAGGGGTGTTAAACCTGGAGTTCTGGCCAGCCTCCAGCACAGGTAATTACAGATCTGCTGACCTAAATATCTCCCCCTGAGCCAATTAAAGGTGTTGTTCTTTTCTCCTGTCCTCGGTGCAGTGCCAGTGTCCCAAGCAGAGCCCTCAGACGTTTCTGTCCTTCCCAGGGCACGTTTGATGAGGCACAAAATGATCTGCACTGGTCCCTCCGTGGCAGCTTTCCTGGGGAGGTGCAAAGGGCAGTTCTAGGCTGGAGGCTGTGGAGCTGTAGCCCTCCCTCAGCTTCACCAAGATCAAATCCAGCCACACCTCCCTGGATCCTGGTGGGATCCACCCAGCTCAGGATATTTCATGATTTTCACGCAGCTCAAAGCATTCCAGCTGTTTCTTCTGGGGAGACAGGGAATGCACAAACAGCTCCAAAGGCAAATTCCCCCTGTGCCACTGCCTGGGTGCTGCCCAAAGGCCACGGGGAGAGGCAGAGCTCTGGGTAACACCCCAGGGAGGCCAGTGGGGAGGAGAAGCCACTGGTCCCAAATGCTTTCCCTGCAGTCTCTGTCACCCCGAGGCTGGTGACCCCCAGCTGGAAGGGACAGCCTTGAAGAGCCAGGGCAGCCACGGCTTCCAGGCACCCCAGAACCCGAGAGCAGCAGCTCCCTGTCCCCAGGACACCACCACCAACTGATGCTGAGGTCTGGGGGTGTCACCTCGAGTGAAGCCATGGAGAGCACACGGGGACCCTGCAGCCTCCGGGCTCTGAGCTCCCCTGGGCCAGCAGCAGCTGCTGCCTCTCCGAGGCTCCTGCATTTTTAAAGGCTTCCTCCTCCACCCAGGGTGTGAATTCCCAGCCCCGAGCCGGCTCTGGAGCCAGCCCTGCATTCCTGGAGGGCACTGCCCAGGGCCCCTGGGAGTGATCAAGGATCAGCCCCCGGGTCTCAAAGCTGCTGCTGCTTCTCAGTCATCGAATCACAGAATCCCAGACTGGTTTGGGTTGGAAGGACCTTGAAGCCCATCCAGTGCCACCCCTGCCATGACAGGGACACCTTCCACCATCCCAGGGTGCTCCAAGCCCCAATGTCCAACCTGGCCTTGGGCACTGCCAGGGATCCAGGGGCAGCCACAGCTTCTCTGGGCACCCTGTGCCAGGGCCTGCCCGCCCTCACAGGGAACAATTCCTTCCCAATATCCCATCCATCCCTGCCCTGTGCCAGTGGGAAGCCATTCCCTGTGTCCTGTTCCTCCAGCGCTTGTCCCCAGTCCCTCTCCAGCTCTCCTGGAGCCCCTTTGGGTACTGAAAGGCTTCAATAAGGTCACCCTGGAGCCTTCTGTTCAATTTCCCTCTTATTAAGGAATTCAGTCAGGTGTTGTGGTCAGGTTCTGTGCTACTCTGAGCCCTCAGCACGTGAAGCAGGAGGAGGAGGAGAAGGAAGAGGGGGACAGGCAGCTCCTCCTGCCCATCTGCAGGGACAGCAAACCGGACTCTCCCCTGCCACATCCATGGATGTACAGGCTGAGGGATATTCCAGTGCCCAGGGATTGCTCTGACTGAATCGTTTTCTTTCTGCCTTTTCTGTAATTGTATCGATGTAAGAAAAATGTAAATAGGAATTTTAATAAAAGTATAGCAGTAAGCAGATCTAATCTCTAACCTTTTGAAATATGAAGAAGCTGCTTTATCTGCGAGGAAGCACAATCTCTCCCCAGCAGAGATGGGAATTTGTGGGAGTTAAATTAACTAAGGCAGTGCTCCCCTCTTGCTCGTTGAATGTAAACGAAGCATATTGAGGATTATTGCAAAGGGAGAATTAATAAAAACGGAACGGGAAAGTTTCAAATCCAGGCATGTTTGCTAATCGTTTCCCAGGCACAGGGAGAGCCCTGTGGGCCCAGCACCTCCTTCTCTGCTTCCACGGAGAGCCAGGGAGGTGCAGATCCTGTGGAAGGCGTTGCGGTGGGAACAAGGGAGCTGCCGGAGCGAGGAGTGCTTGGAGTTCCCTGATTCCATCTACACACAGCTCTGCAAAGAAAAACCTTCACACCGTGGGGGTTCCTGGCCCTCCAGCCCTGAATTTGTGGCCGTCCCTTTGTGTCCCCCACTTGGCACGCTGTGGGCTGCTCATGGGCTGTGCCCAGGGATTCAGCAGAGCAGGAATTCCTCCAGGGAGGGGCGAGCACAGCCTGGCACCCCAGAGATGTCCCCGTGCCAAGGGGTTCCTGGGCTGTCCTGGCTCTGGTAAACCAAGTCAGGATAAATCCAGGCAGGTTATTCCACCTCAGGGGCAGCTGCAGCAGGGGATTCAGGCAGGGGAGGGTCTCCAGCACAAACCCCGGTCCCAGATGTTGAATAAACAGCAAGTGAGGGCACCGGGCAGCACAGGGCAGAGCCTGTGCTGGCTAAAACCAGGCTGACCCTCCTGTCTGCAGGGTCAGGCCGTGGCTGCAGAGCACCAGAGAGAGCAGAGATTAACCCAACATCCCGAGTGTTCCTGTGCTGTCAGAGCCACTTTAACCTGTTCTGCCTGATACCCAAGCTGGGATTCGTTTTGTTTCCAAGAGATCCCTGATTTCCTCACCACTGTGCTGAATTCTTTGCCGTTGGTCACGTTGCCCATGAATCCTTCACCTTTCCAGTTGAGTTTTCTGTTATTATAGGGTCTGGTTTCTCACCATCAGGGTTCTCTCTCTTCTAAGAGCTGCCCAGACGGGTTCAGAGAATCAAGTGCAGCCCAAGTTTATTGTGTCAGCCGCGGCACAGCCCTGAGTGGTGCCCATGAGGTTTTTTCAGCAACAGCGTGAGTGGTCACGGCTGCAGAGCCACTTTCAAGTGGCAAAAAATGCCCCTGGACCACGTGAACATCCCCTGCCAACACTACCACATCTCTCTGGTGCTGCAGGGCTCAGATTTGTCCTCCTTTCTCCAGGCACACATCCTGCAGAAGGTGCAGGGAGTGAAGGAGAATTTCAAGCACAGAGCTGCACATCCCCCTCAGAGCAAACCCCAAATGCAGCTTTCCTTTCATTCCTGCTTCTTCTCAGACATGATCCCAGTGCCTGAAGGGGTCACACGAGAAGGCTGGAAAAGGACTTGGGACAAGGGATGGAGGGACAGGACACAGGGAATGGCTTCCCACTGCCAGAGGGCAGGGATGGATGGGAGATTGGGAAGGAATTGTTCCCTGGGAGGGAGGGGAGGCCCTGGCACAGGGTGCCCAGAGAAGCTGTGGCTGCCCCTGGATCCCTGGCAGTGTCCAAGGCCAGGTTGGACATTGCGGCTTGGAGCAGCCTGGGACAGTGGGAGGTGTCCCTGCCATGGCAGGGGTGGCACTGGATGGGCTTCAAGGTCCTTCCAACCCAAACCATTCTATAACTTTTTGATAAATTCTCCTGTAATTACCCAGTTTCCTGAAGAATGTTGATGTCCACGGGGCCAGAGGTCCTGACAGAAGCTGCTCCTTGCCCTGTGGGGATGCTCCCTCCTCCTCTCCCGGGCTGCTCCGGGCCGCTGCAGCGATTGGGCTCCCGAAGGGCTCCTTTGTCTGCTCAGACGAGTGAACTGGCAGCCGCACAAAGATCTGAGGAAAAGAATTCCCATTAAGCCGGGGGCACCCTGCCTGAGCAGTGCCTGCCTCCAGCACGCCGGGGCCGTTCCTCCCCTGCCCCCTGCTCGGGATCCGCGATTGTTCCTGCCCATGGCACGGATCGTCCCGGCCTGCCGTGCACACCGCGCTCCCAGCCCACGCTCTTGCCTCAGTTGTGCGAGCCTGGGGTTCAGCTTTCTTTGCTCTCCCTCTCAGCCTTGAAAAACATCCTCATTTCACAGAGCTCTCAGCTCTATTCAAAGGACTTCTGAATCCTCCCATTTTCCAGTCATTCACCTGGCCCGTGAATGGCTGGGAAGAACTGGCTCATCCCTGGGGATTTTAGAAAGGTAGAAAATTCACCTGTAGAGAGAACCAGAAGGACTCAGGGAGCCCGGGAGCAGCTGTGTCACACTCCCTGAAATCCCTGTCATGCCTCAGGAACTCATTTGCTTCCTGGACAAATCTGCCTGCCTGGCACGGGGGCGGAGGGAGGGGCTGGCACTGGGCAGGAGCTCTCCTGGAAAACTTTTGTGTCTTTATCAGGCCATGGAATGAGCCTTGCACTTGGAATCCAGGAACGTCCTGAGCTGGAAGGGACCCACAGGATCATCCAGTGGAGCTCCTGTCCCTGCACAGACCCCCAACACCCCCACCCTGTGCATCCCTGGAGTGTTGTCCAAACCCTCCTGGAGCTCTGGCAGCCTCAAGGCCGGGACCATTCCCTGGGGAGCCTGGGCAGTGCCCAGCACCCTCGGGGGGAAGAACCTTTCCCTAAATCCAACCCAAACCTCCCCTGGCCCAGCTCCAGCCGTTCCCTGGGTCCTGTCCCTGTCACAGAGAGCAGAGCTCGGAGCTGCCCCCCAGAACACCAGGGCTGTGATGGCATCAACTTCCCTTAGGCTGCCCAGACAGAGGGGAGGAACAGCTCTGGGAGAAGATGAGCTCTGGGATCACACATCTGCCAAGCTCTGGCAGGCTGCAAATGCACTCCTGTGTGGCCTTGAGTGCCTGGTTCCTGCTGCTGAATGAATACACGCAGATAAAAGAGTCAGAGCAAGCAGGTGAGATGTTTGGAGAAGAGGAAAATGCCCCTTCACATCACCTCAAGGCCGTCTGTGCCTGAGCTGTCTGTGGTGGCCCGGCTGAGGTGGGGATGGACACAGGGATGGTTGAGCTGCTGAGCCCAGGAGCTCTGTGAGTGCCACACTGCTGGGCTTGGAGGCAGCCCGGGATCATCAAATCAGTGCTAATTGCTCTCATCTCTCTGGTGTTATCACCTGCATCCAGCCCTGGCTGGGTAATGACTGTGCAAGGTGTGGATGTCCAACCTGGCTCCTTCCATCTGCTCCTCTGCTGCTTGGATGCCTTCTCCCGGCTCGGGCTGGCCGCTGATGAAGTGCCTGGGGCTGCAGGGCAGTCGGAATGGAGGAGCCGCTGCTGGCTGTGCCAGAGCCCGGGGGAAAGCAGATCTCTGTGACACTGGTGAGCGGTGGCTGGCCGGGAGCTGGGACAGGAGCCTGCCCTGTCAGTGGCAGGCGGGGCCACGGTGGGGATGGAAATAGCGACAGGGACTGGAGTGACACGGACAAGAGGAGCTCTCAGTGCTGTCCCTTCTGTGCACATGCAGTGAGGTGAAGGGAATTAACCCAGACAGCCAGGCTGGGGCAGGGCCCTGCACTGCCAGGTGCCACACTCAGGTGTGTGCTGCCCTTCACGGGCTCAGGAACACCCACCCTGTGGAAGCCCCAGATTTGCAGCTCCAGGCATCTTTCTCTGCCTGGCAGCCTGGAGGAACCATGGCACAGGAGAGACCAGTGAAGGAGAAGGAGCCCGGGCTGAGGTCTCTGCATTCCCTTCTTCCTCCCTGCATCCCCAGGGGATGTCACACTTTGCAGGGAATACTCAGAGGGTTTCCCTTGTGCTGGATTTTCTGTCAATATCAGGAAGAAGCCTGCAAGAAAAATTGAGAGAGACAATTTATAAGGATGGAGTGACAGGACAAGGGGGAATGGTTTCAAATTTAAAAAATGGGGAAATTTAGGTTGGATATTAGAAAGAAATCCTTCCCTGTGAGGGTGGGGAGGCCCTGGCACAGGGTGCCCAGAGAAGCTGTGGCTGCCCCTGGATCCCTGGCAGTGTCCAAGGCCAGGCTGGATGGAATTGGAGCAGCCTGGGGCAGTGGGAAGTGTCCCTGTCATGGCAGGGGTGGCACTGGATGGGCTTTGAGTTCTCTCCCAACCCAAACCAGTCTGGGATTTGTGATTCCATGACAAGGCACCACAAGACCCCACACAGTGCAGGGACACTCCCAGAGGAACTGGTTTGGGGTGAAACAGGTGAGAAAGGGCCACAAGAGTGGCCTCAGAGATGTCTCTGCAGATCTTCCACACGTGGAGGAAGGAGCAGAACACCTCTGCTACCCCCACAGCACTGCCTGCTGCACATCAGAGGGGTTCGGAACAGGAGGAGACAGAAAAGTAGCAGAAAACAAATGTGTGAACTGTGCAGGCAGCAGCACTGCCCCTCCACCCCACAGAGCACCCCTGGGGGAGCTGCGTGGGTCTGGCTGCTCAGTTTCGTGTCAGAGCTTCTTCCTCCAGGAGAAGACAAAGACACTGAGCCTCTGTCCATCACCTGAGCACAGGAGCCCAGGGTTTGCAGAATGGTGGGGGTAAAACACTTTCTAAAGACTTCTCTGTGAGCAGAGCTGGATAAATACTGAGGGATTTCTCATTTGCTGTAGAAGTTTATTTGTCTTCTACTGCAGAGGGCCTGATTTGGAGGGAGTGCATTGATGGACTGCCTGGCCAACGCTGGGGACACCTCAGGGAAGTCCCTGCTCCTCTCCCAGGAGTGCTGGTGGCACCTTTGTGGCACAGGTGGGCACCCTGCCTGCAAAGCTGGGCACAGCTCACGTCTGTTCTGGCCTGGCAGGCTCCTCCCCAGCCCCTGAGACAGAGCAGGACACAGGGACAGGTCACTGCTGCAGGACAGAGCTGGTGCCAGTCACTGCCACCGGGCTGAGGGGATGGGAGAGGGAGAAAGAAACAAGATGTTCCCATGGGGAAAGAGAATCCCAGCTCCTCAAACTGTACAAACCCAGACAAAGCACAGAATCCTCCAGGCAGCAGAGAAGAAACCAACCATGAAAAGCTGGTGAAATGTCCCTGCTCTACTGCAGCTTTTTGTCCTGTCCTCTGAGGCAGCTGCTCAGAAGCTGCACGAGAAGCTGCTCATGTCTGGTGCTGCCTGTGTGAGGCCCCACCATCCCCGTGCCTGCTTGTTCCCCTCACATTTCCCTGCTTTCTGCTCAGCCTGCCTTGGACCTGGAATAAGCAGCTTGGAACAAACTCGGGATCCACCCATTCCCAGTCAAGCAAGAAGGAATCCAACTCTGCAGAAATAACCCCCCAAACTCCTATTAGGAGCTTTTTGTAGCTACATTAATTTTAGAAGAAAAATTAGGTCCAAAGTGCTGGGCTCATTTTAATGAAGATTCACGGTCACAATCGAATCCCCTGACGAGGCAGAATCAGCTTTTGAGCACATCAGACTCATTAGAAACTCCTCACAAAGTCATCAGAGGCCGGCGAGGGGCGGCAGGAAAAGGGGCTAAAGGGGAAGGATGCTGGGGAGGAATTGGATTTCAGGAGTTTCTGAAGCTGCACTTCCCTTCCCCGCCTGCAGCCGCGGCGGCTCCGGCAGAGAGATGAAAGCAGCCGGCAAAGAAGATAAACAAGAAAACAGCTCTGGAACAGTCACGCTGCCAAAAACAACCTGGGGAGGATGGGACGGGAGATAAAAGAGAAAGTGCTGGAGATTTTGGAGTGACTTGCAGGTGGGGATGAAGCCGGGGAGCGGAGCTGTCACCGAGGCTCTGTCACACAGCTCCCGGGCATGGGGGAGTGCAGCGCAGGCATTTTCTCCCTCAAGCATCTCAGCCTCTGTCCTTCCCTTCCACCGCCGGCAACGCGGCTCCAAATCCCAGGAAAGTCCCAGAAATCTCACGTTGCTCCTCAGGGACTCTTTCCTTCTTTTCACATTTGCTTCAGCTTTTTCTCTGCTGTATTTTGGCCCCAGGCAAGGCAATGGGATTATACCGGG
Organism: Orthonyx spaldingii; assembly: GCA_013397795.1. Lineage (NCBI taxonomy): Eukaryota > Metazoa > Chordata > Aves > Passeriformes > Orthonychidae > Orthonyx > Orthonyx spaldingii. Next base: position 402,419 of record VZTJ01006417.1, on the reverse strand, counting down.
GATCCAGGGAAGCTCTGTCCTTCTTTAGTTCGCTCGGTGGTGTTGATAAATCGAGCAGCAGGAGGCAGAGACATCTGGGTGGGGTTTCATCGTCACCTCGGTGTGATACAGCCGCGGTGGCTCCAGAGGAGCACGCGGAGTGCACGGCTCAGCCGGTTCCAGAGGCTGGGCAGGCACAGAGGAAAAGCCAAATCTCACCCCCCAGTATCCCGTGGGGTGGAACACCTGGCACTCAGTGTTTCCCCATGCAGCCTCTGTGCCCTTGTCACATCTGGTGTAAGGACAGAGCTCTGCCAATTGTTTGTGTCTCAAAAACTGGGATCTTTTCCCCAAGGACTGCCTTCAGCAGGACCTGCCCACCTGGGAGAGGACGCTGGGTTTTTGCAGTGGCAGCTCCCCTCCCCTGAGCAGAGCCCCTGCAGAGAGCTCAGGAGGTGTGCAGGGATCAGCCAGGTGAGGGAAGGACCTGGATGGTTCCATCCCAGTGCCTCCCACACTTTGCAAACTCTTGGAGAAGCAGGGCCAGAGTTTCAAGGCAGCCCAGGGCTGAAGATGCTTTCTGTGGTGAATTTGAAGAGGACAGGTGGAAGGCCCACAGTGCCTGGAGACGGCCCCCCTGCATCAGTCAAATCTGCTTTCCAACCTTTGGCGTCAGGGCTTGGAGGTCCCTCAGAAGAGAATTATCCCCAGGGAGGGCCAGAGGAGCTGGGCTCAGGGAATTGGGGTTCAGAAGGGAACAGGGATTGAATCAGCTCAGACTCCACCCGGGTGGCCACACTGGCCTTAGGCTGCCTCCTTCTGCCTCAGGTTTGAGTCTGGGGTCAGCCACTGCTCAGAGGGACCCCATGGTGTGGATTTACCCGGGCACCTCCCTGAACTCCAGCGCTCCGATGCCATGGAAGGGTAACAATCCTCCCTTCTGTGAGGAATGAAGGGAATTTCCATTTCCCCAGTGTCCCCCAGCAGCAGAGCAGCTTTAGATGGCAGAGCTAAAGCTTTCTGTGCCAGCCTCAAGGTCCATGGGGTCTCCTGAGGGAGTTACCAAAGAGCTGTGGGCACTGAGACCTTGGTAGCTTGAGGAAATGATTCCCACGGGGTGCAGGACAGGGATTTTTAGGGGTGGTTCTCCCTTTCCATTGCCCATCCCCTCAGTCCCCATCTCCGTGTGCTCCTCCTCACTGTGACTCCTCGCTGTCCCCTGCGTGTCCCTACAGCTGGCAGCACCTCGGCTGCTTCAGGAAATGTTTGTAAAGGCTTTAGCTGAGTTTGCAGTGGGACACGGGGGAAGCACCGGGACTTTGAGGAAATTCTGTCTTGGTGGCCATGGCTCAAGCAGAGAAAGCTTCTGTGCCTGAAGGGAGTTTGCTCAGAACAAACCTGTGGAAGCTGTGCCTGGGTCACTGGACAGCCCAGGGCAGTGCCAGCCCATCCCTGCAGCATCCCTGAGCTCTCCTGGAGGGGGAACAGTTGGAAGAAGTGGGCAGTGGGTCAGGGTGGGGTGGGGGTGCTGCTCTCTCCACCCCGAGCACATCAGGGAGCAGGAACTGGGACTCAGCTGGACCCGGTGCCCTTCCCAGGGAGGAGCAGCAGTCCCTGGGCAGCCTGGGAGCCGTGTCCCCGGGCAGGGCTGGCCGGGCTGCATGGCCAGACAGCCCTGGGGACAACGTGTGCCCAGCACCAGGCTGGGCTGTGGGCACTGCCCTGGCACAGGAACCTCCGGGAGGCACAGCTGGGATTGTCGGGTGTCCTGTGCAGGGTCAGCAGCTGCACTTTGCTGGTCCTTGTGGGTCTCTTCCAGCCCAGAATATTCCGTGATTCTGGAGAGGGGAGGGAGCTCTGTCCCTGAACTGACTGGGACAGACACTGCCCTTCGTCAGCCCCGGGAGCCTGCCCGTGTCCCCAGGGTCCCCAGCCCAACCAATCTGTGCACACTAACAGGGGCTGCTCATGCACATCCGTGGGGATTGTACCCCCCTGACCGAGAGGGAACACATCAGCCCCTGGCCATGGCACCCTGGCACTCCCACACCTCCAGGGGCTGTGCAGCCCTCAAGCCCCCAGCGGGACCACGTTCCATCGATCCACAAACCCTGCACACTCACAGGAACAACACCCAGCGCACACGGACAGCGAGCGGACAGACGGCAAACCTGCAGCCCCCAGAGCCCTGTGTGCCCGTGGGGCTGCTGCCCCTGCCCCTGCCCAGGCACTGATCCAGCGGGGGCACGTCCTGCCCGTTCTGCAGGGACCACAGCCCCAGGGACAGGGGCAGGGACACGGACAGGGGCCACACACACCTTGAGGGACCACATCCTGCCCATCCCCACACGGATCACATCCTTGGGGACAGGTTCAGGGGCCGCCCACCACATCCCAGGACGCCCCCGCAGGGGCCGTGTCCCCAGGGACAGGTACAGGGGCCACACACGTCTGTAGGGGCCACATTCTTGCCGATCCCCGCAGGGCCCACACCCCCAGGGACAGGTAGGGGGTCCACACACCACACACACCTTTAGGGACCCCATCCCTGCAAGGACCACACCCCCGGGGACAGGCAGAGGCTCCTCACACCACACGCACCTTTAGGGACCGCATCCCTGCCAGGACCAGCTCCCCACGGACGGGTACAGTGGCCACTCGCCACGTCCCTGCCAGGACCCCATCCCCGGGGACACGCACGAGTTCCACACACAGCCACACGGACCCCCCGCCCCGGCCCCTTCC